>JARYHS010013630.1:44457314-44662623 GCA_031002005.1 Vandiemenella viatica
CTTCAGCGAAAACTATAGATCACAGATAACTGGCGTTTGTGTGTAGTAGTAGCACAGAGTCACCTTTCGATCACAACAGCGGCCGAATTTCAGAAACTGTGGTACTGTGGTAGATATGGTGGTTGTAAGTGGCCGACCAAGTATATTTTTGTATTTCGACTGTCTCCGCATATGTCACTTTTATGCCACAACTACATAGCATAGAGAATTTTTGTTTGTGTTTGGTAGTAGAATCGTATCTCATGTAGTGCACTATGGTTGTTAGATGTCGGTAGCTATGGGGGTGTGGGAGAAATGGGGGTTGAAGGTGGTCGACCTGTGGGAATTTCACATACTTCTGCCAAAGACAAAAGTGTCATGGTGTATCACTTTTCAGCGAAAACTATAGATCACAGATAACTGGCGTTTGTGTGTAGTAGTAGCACAGAGTCACCTTTCGATCACAACAGCGGCCGAATTTCAGAAACTGTGGTACTGTGGTAGATATGGTGGTTGTAAGTGGCCGACCAAGGATATTTTCGTATTTCGACTGTCTCCCCATATGTCACTTTTCTGCCACAACTACATAGCATAGAGCATTGGTGTTTGTGTTTGGTAGTAGAATCGTATCTCATGTAGTGCACTATGGTTGTTAGATGTCGGTAGCTATGGGGGTGTGGGAGAAATGGGGGTTGAAAGTGGTCGTCCTGTGGCAATTTCATATTTCTGCCAAAAACAAAAGTGTCATGGTGTATCACTTTTCAGCGAAAACTATCGATCACAGATCTCTGGCGTTTGTGTGTGGTAGTAACACAGAGTCACCTTTAGATCACAACAGCGGCCGAATTTCAGAAACTGTGGTTATGTGGGAGATATGGTGGTTGTAAGTGGCCGACAAAGGATATTTTCGTAGTTCGACAAAGGCATGTGTCTCCGCAGATTTCACTTTTCTGCCACGACTTCATAGCATAGAGCATTGGTGTTTGTGTTTGGTAGTAGAATCGTGTCTGTTGTCGTGCACTATGGTTGTTAAATGTCTGTAACTATGGGGGTGTGGAAGATATGGGGGATGAAAATGGTCGACCTGCGGCAATTTCATATTTCTGCCAAAGACGCATGTGTCAAGGTGTATCACTATTAAGTGAAAACTATCAATCGCAGATCACTGGCGTTTGTGTGTGGTAGTAACACAGAGTCTCCCACCGATCACAACGTTGGCCGAAATTCGGTAACTGTGGGAGTGTGTATCCGTAAATTTTACTTTGCTGCCGGAACTACATAGCGCAGAAGACTGGTATTTGTGTGTGGTAATAGTATCGAGTCTCCCATCGTGCACTATGGTGGTTCGATGTCTATAGCTTTCAATATGAATTCCTTACAATCACGAATGAAGTCGTGGGTACCAGCTAGTTATTAATACAGTCATAAACTCCATGCTACTGCCAATTCAATATACTACACTGCTAAACTCAGAAGTATGAGGAAAGCAGTGATTTTTTTGTAATAAGTTTCCATTCATTTTTTTAATGCCTATACTAATAATAATAAATAATTCCATGTGCTTGTAGACCCTGATGACCCTGTGACAGGGTTTCTATTGGCTGCGCATTCCGTCCTTGTCATAACCGCCTTAACCTAACCCAGCAATCCTGTCGGGTATAGAGGACCTATACTTTAACGTGGAATCCGAGCTACGGAAGCTTTTTGGCGTACTTCACATTACACAGCAAGCTATGTTAGAGGTAAAGGCCGGGTTAAGTGCATATGAAAATACCCACCGAGACAGGGAAACAAACCGAAGACCTTTTGATCTCCAGTCAGACACCTTAATCACTGAGCCACCATAACGCTCTATTGACTATGGTTAAAGTAAATGGTAAATGTTATCTTAATCGCACATCCAGTTCTTACGATTTTAGGAAGTAAGCAAGAATGTTAAACGAAAAAAAATTAAGTAGTGATTGAAATAATCTGGTTAGATTGCAGTTCTGCAGTTTACGTTGCTGGATCGGACTATAATGTACCTAGGACATTTTTAATTTCATGCTAACTAAAATGTGTGCATTTTTTTTTTTTTTTTTTTTTTTTTTTTTTTTTTTTTTTTTACAAAACCATAAAAACTTTTATTTTTTAAAAAAAATTTATTTTTGCTCTACTCTTTGCAAGTAATTGTTGTTTGTTGCATACCATGTGCCATTCTTCTTTGTTTTTATGTGAATTCACTTCCATTTCCTTTTTCTTGACTGTTACTTTTGTACCATCTATATGGAACTAATAGTCTTCCTCCCTCGTTTCTTCTAGTTGGAGCCGTTTCAAATATTTTCCGTTTTCGATCTACTTCGTTACTTCTATGTTTAATTCTGTATTCAGTACAACTATTACTTGCATTGTAAATAACAAAGGATAAGGAAAATTACTCATCACTCACCAAAGTTGAAGGCTGAGACGAATGAAAAACATACGTGACGAGTAATAACGTATATAATATTTCGGTTTTACAGCTTATTCATGTGATAGGGAACGAGCCCAAGGCTCTTCACGTATAATTTTCACTCGTCTGAGCCTTTAACTTTGGTGGGTGATGAGTCATTTTCCCTATGCTTCGTTATTTATATTGCCTAAAATATAGCCTTTTCCTTAGTATTATTACTTGCATTTGCATGATATATCGGTTCAAATGAAGTTTTGAAATTTGCAGTGAAGACAACTCACCTATGGGAGAGTCATCACGAACAAACACCCTGGTCGTCTGGTTAAAAAACACATCTGTAACTCTCGCACATCGGACGCACCACACCAATCATAGTACGCTTTTGAAATTTCATTTAACATTATGACTATAGCTGAGAGGAGGCCAAACATTTAACCGTGGCTGCTAGATGTGGGATCAACCTGTTGGGCTGTATGATGCCAAGACATAAAAGATACTAGAGATTTGTTGAACTGCTTCCAAGTTATTAATTCTGTGCGCCACACATGACATATCTCAATGGGTAACTAATGATAAAAATAGATTCACAACAAATAATGAATTTTTTGACTATTAATTTTATTAGGTGGACACAGTATAACAAAAAGTGCAAATTTGACTGCCTCGTTTGACCAGATAAGGTTGAAAACCTGTTCGCTGGCGGGGGACATTGAGATCTCATCTCTCTCCGATGTTGAGTAGCTCTGCAGGAGGTCGCCACTGAGTGACGGCCCCCCGCAGCTGACAGCCTCTGTCACGTGGGAAGCCGGTCAGGTACAGCAGATCAGCAGGTGTCCGCGCTGCTACCAAGTCGTCCTCAAAATACCTCATCACCGTCTTCTGCGTCCAGCGTGCAGGAAAACTCTGTCTCCTTTCACTTCCGCTCGCCAATCTCGCAATCATTCAATGTTTCATCTCTAGCTAATTGGGAAGAAAACATGGAACAATTATGAGATGCGATTCATGAGGATAACAGCTGGCTACACGTCACAAGACAGAAAGAGGATTGATTAACTCCTTAAACTATGCAAACCTAGAGAACATCTTGGATAGGGTATGTGCTCAGGATGAAGATGGACCGGATCCTACGAAAAATCCTCGAATACTATCCCAGATGCAGGAGAAATGTGGGAAGAACACCAAGAAGATCGTTTGAGACCGTGAAAGGCCACCAGGCCTAACACTGGATAGGAAGAAAAAGAATACATGAAACAAATTATCAGCAAAAAAAAATACATGCAGAATTCCCGGAAAGCCAAGTTTCAACCGTTCTCGATGCTTTCCCACTTGTGGCACGCATCGAATAAAATATCTTTCGCTAGGAGAAATGGAAGGACCAAAGTGTTTTAGACAATACAACGCCTCCAGGATGAGACATTCCTCGCCTTTGTTTGCGCCGTAAGCATGTCGCCAAGGCCATCCAAATTGATTTGTTTTATGGTCGTGCGGTGGTTTTCTACCTAGTTAAAGTCTGTACCAGCTCTTAGCGGCTCGGCGCTCTCATTCTGGTGCGTGAGCTAGCGCACGTCTGTCAAAACCTTCGGAAATGCATGTCTGATAACCAAAATATCTAATCAATTGCAACCACTGCACTAACCGCTCATTCAACTTCCACGTAGTCACTCTGTAAAGCATCATAGTTCTGTGTGCGTTTCTCTAAAGTTCTCCTGGGCATATTTGGCGGAAAGGTGGCTGGAACATGTTATAAGCCTACGGCTGCTGGTTTCGACAGGTGATCATTTAGGTGGACGGGTGTTTCGTGTTACACGAGAAGAATATCTTTCCTTGAAATAACACAGCGTTTATCTTTCACTGCCTCTCAGGTGCAACCCATAAATTAAGTCACATGTTAAGAGGAAGGAAGGGGAACAACGAAGTATAATACGACGTGACAATAGATCACTAGAGCCAAACAAATTTGTGGCTGTACTTTTCAGGGATAAAATGTTCTGAAGATCGTAATTAGGATTTTTAATAAAAATTATTATTGGAACTATTGTTTTAATTGATTTCTAATTTTAAAATTGTGAAATGTGTGATGTCGCCATTGGATGGAATGGAGAGGCCACATGAATGTGATTACTTGTGACAAGCACGAGGAGAATATCAAAAAACCAAGTACGTGACATAAATTTTGGTTAGCCCCTCTTAGGTTCTGAAGAAGAGTAGGCTACAGTATTAAATGCTATTGATTGTCTGAACTTCTGTAAATCGATCAATTACGACTACTTCACAGCAATCTGAAGAAACTGCAGTAACTACTAACCGGCAGATTTCTTCAATTTCTCTAGTTTTATGGCTCATCGACACCGATGTCATTAGAGCCAGAAGAGGATTAGGGACAAGGATAAGGCCACTGCTGAAACCATCCCGGCATTCGCCTGGAGTGATTTCGGGAAACCATGGAAAACCGAACTCTGGATGGCTAGATGAAATTTGATTCTGCATCCTCCCGAGTGCAAGGCCTGAGCGTTACCGCTCTCCCACCAAGATCGGAGGGTTTCTTCTCCTCGGTTCTTTTTTTCTGGAAGTTGAGAGAAATCTTGACCCAACTTCTTATTCATTTCTGTGGTTTTTAATTCGTATGGATAAAACCAAATCTCATCAGCAGTAAACAGATGAATGAATAAAAAAATTTCTTCATGCCATCACTGAGTCAACATTTGCTGCGAAAATTCACCATGACTTCGCTAATTAAAGTGATTCAGTAGATTGGAATTCATCATGTTGAAACTTCAGCCACAGTCATGTGCTCATGAATAACAGTCAAAAAAATTCATAATTATGATAAATATTTTGCACAATTATTTCAGTGATTATCTGATTAAAAACGTCTTATCTTTCTGCGGGCTATATTATCAGTGATAGTGTCTCCAGAATCGACACTTTTTTCCACAGAAAATGCGCTATTTGCAGTAACACATTTTATGATCGTTGCTCATTACATGACTAAGTGTATCGTTTGGATGCTGAGTTGGGGCGGGGGGCGGGAAGACGGTGTGAAAATTCTGACACGTGTGTGGCAAGTGCGACGAATAGGACAGTGTGAAGTGGATGATTCAGCTTAAGGTCTTTGTTCCTCGAAGGGGTACGTATTTCACACACTTTGACGCACAGCAAAGAAGGGAACGTTAAACTCTATAGCCTCTGAAGCCGTGTGCAAGAGAAACACGCACAGAATAGCCGGAAACTCTGCACTCATTGAGTAACCTTTTCAGTTAACTTCTTCCCCAAGTTTGTAAAAGAACCAATTCAAAAGTCTGGAACTTGCTGTGCCAAATAAGACTGGACGATCCTTTAATCAGAAAACCGAAAGACAAGTTTAAGGGTCCACACAGTCTAGCATACAAATACTTAGTTTTCGAGTAGAGGAATGCGTTTCGTCAAGAATTAGTTGTCAAAAAGTGTTACAACCTATACTTGGATTGATGTGAGTATTTTTACTGTTAACGTCTATTATATTGCTGTTTAGTGTGGAAAAAAATCCAGCTGGTAAAATAAATCTGTCTCCGTATAAGATCAGATTTAAGATCATTTACCAAATGAAATTTTTGAATAATTTACCGAAAACGTTGAAAGAATTTAAAGATAAAATTTGTAAAGGGCAAATGTAGGTGGGTACAGGATAGGGGGAAGATGGGGGTGTAGGGAAATTGCCATCGGAGCCTGTGCTCCATTGCAGTTAAATAAAGGCACCCAGCGAGTAGTATGTTAGTCATTGAGGCCAGGCACAACTTGGAACGAGCTTAAAATATGTTTTATTAAATCAGAGATAAAACTTTTTCGAAACTCTGTAACACCGTTAATTTTGGAAATCGGCTACCCAAGAATAAAAATACAGCTGACACAAAATATTTGAAGACTAAAAAGAGGGCAAAATAGATTTTTTACTATTTTTAAAATATTGAGTATTGACTCTTTTATTAATTAAACATATTTCAATCTATATAAGCCATACATATTATTAATTATGGAGATGAATTCAAGTAAACGTTTAAAACAAGATATGGTGAGAGTATAAGAGAATGTGCTATTAAAACTTCTTCAAATACAGCTGAATCAAGACATCTAAAAAATGTAACAGTTATACTTTTCTTTACTCCGAAACAACATAAATCATTCTACCACGGAATGTGGAACATGTAAAATTCAAATTGGGAAGTATTCTATTTCTGTTATTAATTGACTTGTCTGATGCAATTCTCCGTCTCTTCTTATGCTGAACTAATCTCTTATACTCGGCATAATAGTAGTAACTTAAGTTCTCAGTTATCTGCTTCCGGACCGAGATGTGGCAGTGATAAAACGCCACACCTCAAGATGGAAATGCAAATAAAACATAATGTTAAAGATACCTCGACGAGAGGCGGAACGCGTGCAGGAATGAACAAAATCCAGCTACAGTTACGTAGGAGTATTTATTAAATAATAATTTAATATTTTAATTTGCAACTGCAGAAGAAAATGACCTACAATAATTACCTAGTACAAAATACAGACAACGGCAACAGTTAAAAACAGTAAAAAATATAATCGTTAAATCAGCTGACTGGAGGCCATCATTTGTAGACCAGCCTGTTGAGAGAGTAACCTCATGAAGTAGGTGCTGTCAACACCTCGTTCTTCTCTATGCAATTTCTACAGTGGTAATATGAAGTTCTATTTTCGTGATAAGTAGGGTTCTGACCTTTATGACCAAAAATAGAGAATTATGCAGTCAAATATGACCTTAAAAATGGGTAAATATGATCAAAAAATAATTAAATATGATTAAACATTAAAATTTACTATACATCATAATACATCAGTATACATCATTTTATCTAGTTGTGTCGCTTTCATGTATACAGCACAATTTGCTTCCGTGCACTCGCTGCACCATTGGGAAATTAAATTTTAAATTGTTTTGTTGAAGTCGCTTTAATTTCAAATATTTTACAAAATATAACTCTTCCGTCCGTACTAAAATACTCGTAGCTAAATTCCCTTTCGTAACTTCGCACTTCAGAAATTTTATTTTCGGCGTGGCGGTAGGTCAACTCACTGATCCACTGCAGATTTAACGATGACTGATTCATTGAGATATTGATTGATGCGGATCGACACTGGCATGCTTCTGCTGCATTGTGGAGATTAAAAGGCGGACGGAACATTGAGTTTAGAGAGTGACAATAATGTATAACTTTAATTCTTGACTGGTGATTTCTGAACTCAGTTAAAATTAGTCTCCATCCCTCCCCCCCTCCCAACCTGAATAGCAGAAGTACAGTTCTGTCAATAATTATTTTAATTTCTCCTCATTTATATCTAGTAAATTCCTAGTACTATTACAAAACTACCAGATTTTTCCTCAAAATATGACCATACATATATTTTCGAAATATGACCAAAATTAGGAAAATGGTCTGAATATGTATTTATATGCTATATAAAATACATTTAAATACAATAAGAAACGTTGAATCAGTATTTAATTCAGCATTTCAGCTCAAAAATAAGGCAGGAAAAAAATATGACTTTTTTTAGAGATCCGAACCCTAGTGATAAGCAACGACCAAACAGTTTATAGATATCTCGTTGCATGACACCAAAAAATGGCAGGCATCCGTATTATCTGAACCTGTGTAATCTTGAGAATGCACTTCTAGAGATATCGTTGACTTTTTCCTTTCCATTAAAGATACTGTCATCTGAAGTGTATGTCACTGTTACATCCTGTGCTATACAGACTAACTGATCACAGTCGCTTATGTACTGTTGCATGCACTAATTCTTCGATCTCAGTTAACCTCCTAGTGGCATCCATGCATCAGCGCTTATGAGTCACTATAGCACATCCTTACTCTATACTTTGGGATAACGTAATTAGAACTAACAAGTAAGATAATTTGTAGCTAAGAAGAAATAACAAAACGTTAATTCACAACTGCTTGATAAACTGCATTCATCTAAAAAAATATTTAGTTAAATATTAGAGCAAAATGCAGGCATTATTACTCCTGTTCCCGTCAGAAACGATGTCTAAATTTACATTGCCTTTGTGTATCACGTGTCAAAGGAGCTTCTCGCCTTCCCGTTGTGTCGAACTCTGTTGTCCTTCGTTAACTTCACAAAGGCCTTTCAAGGTGAATCGATAAATTCGCTCGGTGGAACTTGTAAACAAAGTCCGGATCTAAATTCGAAACGCATATACACACCACAGAAAGTAAAAATTAACAAACGTATCTCCATGTCAAGTATAATTAGCTACAATTATACTGTAGTGGCCAATTCATACGAAAACTTGGATTCTCTATACAATGTATGACTACCTAAGCTTTATAATAACTATTTCTGATTCTATATTTACTGTTCAGTTGTTTACTATTGACCACCATCCCGTCTCCCCTAATGTGGTTTTTAGCTTTATACTCGTATGTCTTTTATTTATATCGCAGGATAAATCGATTTCAGTGTGAGCAGATCACACGACAATCGTTATTACTGCCCACGGCAAGAGTCACAGTGGATTCCCGTCCATTATTCCTTACAGTCAAGAGGACACAATTGTAGAGATACGTAACTAGCCTCACGTACCGAATTACAATAGTGCAGACTGGCAAACACATATCTTTCTGAATGTCTCCTGCGAAACATCAGAATTTTCTTTTTGTGTTACAGTTAAAATGATTCTAACCACAATTCTAGTGGCTGTGATTCACTTTTTCCTTGTTCTGTATGCGTTATTAACTCATCTTCATCTCTGCGTTCGTCGTTAATATCTATATCAGGCGATTTTAGAACAAAGTACTTTGATAAAATTTAGGACAATCATCAGACATGTCTAGATATGAGGCAACGCGGATTTTTGCGGTTGTAGGTAATTGAACCTCAGCGTGGTTTGTGAGCACTATCCGCTCGCTCCATTCATTTTGGCAGCAGTGCCTAGGATAGTCGAAGAGATCGCCTGCTTCGCGTGGTCTTGGGAAGACCTATGATTGTTCACTTTGCATCTGCACGGCTCAACAATTCTCTTCTCAGATATTATTCTATGATAGTAGAAGACCTACATGATTTCTAAACATTATGAAACAATGCATTGAGACTATTACTGTGCATGAAAGATGTAAAAAAAATATTCTTTCTGGCACTAGGAGAGTTCACAGTAACAATTGAACTATCCCAACCGTTCTTTGAATAATTGATTTAGCTGCCACCTGAGACGATATTCGACAAACGCAACCGTTCTAACTCTTCGGGAATAAATCAGTTTGGGGAACTCGTGCAGTAGGAGCTCGCATTTAACTGTCATGTCATATACTTTAGTTTCTGGCAGGACACTGTACATCAATGTCAAAGAACCTTACGACAGAAAAACAATGGTTTATTCGCAATAATAAGGAAAATCTAGAGAAAAATTTGGGAACCACTTAAAATTGAAAGGCACCGGAGGAATAAAGATCTATATAAAGAAAAAATTGAAAGGGTATCAGACACGATCAGAAAGAGGAGAATCAGTTTTTCTGCTTACATAATGAGCTAACAGCTAACAGCAGACATACAAAAAGAATTTTCAACCATGTGTAGGCAGGGTTGCCCCACATAAAAATATTACTGAGACGGGAAACTAATTACAATCAGACACGACATCTCGATGCGTTCTGAAGATTTATTATAGGGCAAGAGTAACGCAATACATGCACTTACATTGAATACTAGAAAGCTGCATCAGACTTAAGTGTCCACTAGAATAGTCAGTTTGGTACACGGCCGGTCGGCGTGTTGTTCCGGGAGAGCACTTTCGCGACACGACCAAGACAACTGCGAGCGCGATGACTACTGATGGCTGGCGATCAACTGGGTCTCTTCCTGCTGGCTGGCGTGCGCTGTCAGATGCACAATACCGCTCTGTCCTCTGGCGGCGCTGCCAACTGCTGCGCGCTGATTGTCGTTTCGAGTGGGTGCGCAATGTCTGCAGCTGCTGTTGAAGTTTCCAGCGTGTACGAGATATCGCCACACTACTGCCCCCGGCGGGAAGAGTGAGCATCGGCTACGAAGCGATGAGGGGGACGGCTGATTCGGCCAGAACGTGTGGAAACTGGAATCGGTGGCATTGGAGAAACTAGTGGGGGCGGTGGTGGATGTGGTGGCGCCGACGGATACGGCGCGGAGTCTGCCGATGGTGAGTCGTCCAGGAGAAAATGGGCAGGTTTCAGGCGGTCAATAGACACGATCTAAGGCTTGCCGTTGATGTTGATGGTATAAGTCTTCAGGTCACGTTTGAGCACGTGGCAATGCCCTGTATAAGGAGGGTGTAGGGCTGGCCATGCTGCGTCTTGAACAAAGACGTGGGAGGAAGCGGCCAAATCCTTATGTATGAAAGACCTGCCGACGACTGGAGTTGCGAGATGCAGGAGTGGGGTGTAGTTGAGCCATGTGGGCACGCAGCTCTGAGACGAGGTCCGGTGCGGTTGTGAGCTCGGAAGTCTCTATTACTATTACTCCGCGATTCACTAAAAGTGTGTGGTGGAGGGTAAAATGAAGAAGTCTCTGGGAAGGCGGAGAGGTTCACCAGTTTCACAGGTGTTGTCTGCAAGTCGGCGCGCCAGGTTTTGCGGAGGCCGAGTAGGACGATTGGCAAAGCGTCTAGCAAATATTCTGTCGGATGGCACATGAGAGCTGTTTTCAGAGTATAATGCAGGCGTTCAATTAGACTGTTGGCATGTGGATGGTAGCTCGTAGTGTAGTAAAGGGTCATACCCAGTGCCGTGCAAAGAAGCTGGAAGAGAGAAGATACAAACTGAAGGCCGCGGTCACAGGTGATATGTTTGGGGCAGCCATCCCAAACCAGCAGCAACCCATCCAAGAAGAAAAGCGCGTCAAACGGTTTCCGCAGTAATGTTCGCGAGGGGTTCAGCGACAGCCCAACGAGAGAAGCGGTCTATCATGGTCAGGAGGCAGCGGTAGTAGAAGTGAACTGTGTCCTTGAAACATCTGTTGAAGTGAAGTCAGTATGCACCGTTGTTGGAAGCAACTGCTGCTCCGCCGTAGGCCTTGGTATTTGCGAAGGCGTGACGTCCAGCGCGGGCAGGCGGCAAAGCCGTCTGAAGCTTCAGCGAGTTGCAGTGTTGCTGGCGGCGGGCGGCGGCGCTTGGAGGCGACGGCATAAGTTGGCGTCGCGACGTCTGGGAGCGGTATCGGAGGTGGTTGGGGGCGGCGTCGGAAGCAGCGTTCGGGTCGGCTGCAGGTGGCGTCTCGACGTCGAAGTGAGGTGTTTTCTTGAAGTAATTCGTGGTTGATGATAGCATTCTGCTCGACCCGGTTAAGAAATTCTAGGCGAATTTCGTCACATTATTCGTCATGTAAGACGAAAAAAGTGCTTCGGTCGACAGTTAAGACTGATTAACCTCAAAATAGAGAGGTGGATAATAAATGATAGTCTTCAAATTTTTTTAACAGTCGCAAACTGCATTGTGGATAAGACAAATGTTCCACAAGAAGAGCTTGCGAATTCGTAAACTGCGATCGGAGCCAGACCAATCGCTATTGTTCTAAAGAACAATTATAGCTAATTTGTGAAAGCAAATAAGATTCAACACACGCTTCTCTAGATCAAATTATTCATTGACTACACTTAAGTAATGCCAACTGCACCCCATGGCGTAATAACTACTACTTCAAAACTGAATAGTTGCTATTCAGACTGAAACTTTGTGATGCCGACATTGTGACACTTTGCAGCATAGCTGCGCTCTAACTGAAATTTGCTGGCCGACTGAGTCTCTTCCTGCTGGCCGGCGTGCGCTGTTAAATGCACAATACCCCTCTGCCCTCTGGCGGCGCTGCCAACTGCTGCGCGCTGATTGTCGTTTCAAGTGGGTACGTAATGTCTGCGGTTGCTGTTGGAGTTTCCAGCGTGTGCGAGATATCGCCACACGTGTTTACAAGAGTAAGAAGGGCAACCAGTGGGTCCAAACTGTAAAGAAGGAAATGATTGAGATTGGAATAACAGAACGTATAATACAAGATAGAGCTACTTTCAGAGGATTGATCCAATATTTCTAGGGTCTCCAGGAGGCGGAGAAAAGGAAATGTAATAACATATGGACCGAAGAAATGATGAAGACCTATTTGAAGTCAAGAAAAAAAGGATCGAAATCAATACACGGGATTACTTTTTTTGATCCTTATGTGGCCGAAATTGAAGAGAAAGACTTATAGAGCAGTGGAAGCAGACTGTCAGTGTCAGAATAACCGAGAAAGAAACCACTATGCAATAATTGAAAGTTTTAGGATTGAGCAATCGGAACCTTCAGCCTCGAAATATGGTAGGGAGGGCGGTGAATAAAGTAGCACTTCTGAGAGCAGTTCACTCGGTTTCGTATGCTGAATCTAGTACGTTAGTTTTAAGTGCCTACTACATCAGATACTAAAGCAATAAGATAAATTATAAATTGATACGCCTTTATCGAGTGTGTGGGCTGAACTTCTAGATAAGAGAGAAAACCTGTTACAACACGGGGGAGATTTATTTATTACTCTTATGCAAGTCATGGTGTAATTGCCAAAATGAAGTCGCGAATTGCAAAAAGCAACAGTGTGAAGTAATGTGCCCCCCCCAAAAAAAGGAAACAGGGCTAAATGTGTGTCACAAGAAATGAACACGTTTTTAGCTACCAGCAAATAGCGGGATATTTTACGTGAGGATGCGTGTCACGCAATTGTAAGAGGGAATATAATATCTTCAGAAGTAGACGAATCGGGTCGAATCGAGGCATTAATGTTTGCACCGTACATTAGTGTATTAATCAAGGTATAGCAGATTCAAGAAAAACTGTATTAAAATAATCAAAAAGTGTAAGTGTATATGTCGAAAGGAGCATAATGTGTTAATAAAAACTGGGTAAGAGAAAATAGAGTTAACTGTTGGCAAAGACCGTACTATTAACGATATTGGAAGACAAGATGAGGGTGAAGAGTGTGCTGTGAATGTACGAGGAATATGTTGGTGATGGGGCTTGGAAGGATATTCGTTGAAGAATTAGATTGGAAGGGAAAAATTGACCGGAACCACAAGCTGGCACTAGATTTCATGTATAAGGCCAGAAGGGTGTGGAAAAAGCTTCTTTTGTGAGTAACGTGTCCGGGATTGGAACCAATTACCAAGTGAAGTGATGAATAATTTATCAAAAACGCTGTAGGAATTTAAAATTGAAATACGTAAATTGTAAAAGTAGATGGGGTAGGAATTTAAAATTCAATTTATATAAAATAATAATAAATGGGTAATTAGATGACTACGGAAATTGCCACCGGAGTGTGTACTCCGTAGCACTCAAATTAATAATAGTAAATGGAGGCATATTATTACAGCTCCAGAAACAACTGATGTGAACAACGGTTTGCAGTAAGAGATCATGGGATGGCAAAAAAAGACAAAAACCTTTTTAGGGGAACGAATAGCAGTGAATTCATAATTAGAATAGATCTAAAGATTCTGATGGATGAACGTTTAACACTGTGACTGTTTGATCCCAGATCCGACAATCTAGATTTCGGTATTCCATGGTTATGTGAAATAGCTCCATGCGAATACCATAATTCCACTACTAATTTCCTTTGCGTTAATCGCTGACAGTCCAAACTCTAATGACTAGGATATATAACAAGCATTAACTAAGGTCATACTAAACCGTGTCGCCCGTTGAGTCTTGTATCCTGCAGTGTGTATGAATCGAACGATCCATATTTTTCCTACCGACTACTGTCATAAGATTTTTTGATAAAGAAAGTGTGGGTGCTTGTTCTCCAGTTGCCACATCCACTTGGTTGGAACGATGTCTTGGTTTCTAGAATTAAAATTCACTTTGAAAGGGCGATTTGAATCCACTGGTAGTATTAATGAAAATTAGCTACTAGAGCAACACAGCTTCAAGAATATTCTTGTTAGTGGCTCACGAATAACTGTTCGCAAGGTTGGAGCACCGAATGGACTACGTCATGAAAGTGCATAAACCAATGTTTCTCAACCGGTGGTCCGCGGGCTCTAGTAGTCCGTGAAGTGGTTCAAAGGTAGAAGAATATATTTGTGTTGTATAAGGCTTTAAGCGAGTATAAGCTATAAGGGACGAATATTTCAATGACCAGGCATAAAAATAGCTTTTCGAAGATGAGGATACGACAGCATTCTCAGTTTCAGTCAAGTCAGCGCTTTTCGTCTAGAGATTAAATGAAATAAAGTTACACATTCGCCCACACAAAGAACCGTACCGCCGGAAAGGAAAGATTGAGCACCTCTGCTGCAAGCACTGTATGTCCCACTACCCCGCGCTACTTCCCACACCTTTGAAGTTACCGACTGACAAAGGATCGACACGCGCTACCACGGGCCGTTACTGGTGGCTCTATTCCCACGGACCATTGGTACGACCTGGCCCGGCGCGGTCAACAAAATCACGGGCCGTGAGAAGCCACATCATTGCGTGTGTTCCTATTACTTAACACATACAGCGCATTTTAGTCGAGGAATGGTTATTTTATATTCTCCGGCTTATGTCTTAGTTTAACATACGATACGATCGGTGAGGCTATCGTACTAGCCGACCAGCAGTGTGAAACAGCCAGAGTAAAACCGGATCGCAGTTGAAATTTGTCTTACAAGCGAAATAGTAAAAGAAATGCGATTACAGACTGTGGCCTCATTATACACACGATTTCCTGTAGAGAACTAACTTTCTTTTAGTACGTTTACTGATTTTACCGTGCGTTGGAGGTTGTTGGAAGAGGTGAGATGCTAGGGTTGTTGACCATTATGCAAAGATGTCGTCGTGGACTGCAACGGCTGTCGAGTCAAGCAGCGACTGCGCCTTAAACTGCTCGGTGTGGCGTCGTGTAGGGAAGGCGTCTGTACACTCCTGGTGGCACCCTGGCTCCGTCGACGTCAGGTAGTCATCACCGGCGAGACTCGATCACCTTGCAGCCGTTGTCCACGTTCCGCTCCAAACGACCTGACTCGTCGCGACTCACAGCCACGAATCCCTTTCTTCAGCGGTCCGTCCCATCATACCACCCTGAAACACACCTTTCCCCAGTACCCCAGTGCTCCATCAGACGACCAGCAATAAATTCAACACACCAATTACAACACGCCAGCAGCACTCTTATCTTAGCGCTACAGAAGGTTCCCCTCTCTCTTCCCTAGGGACAACATTTTAGCCATCAGCCTCGCGAAGACTTCTGCTCCACCGGATCTTTGTGTGTGTTTGTGTGTGTGTGTTGAACATCTGGTGATCTCGTTCCCCTACTGTCTATGTCTGCTCATTTCTATAAGGTAGACAGTTTACTTTAACTTTGCCTAACATCAGCTGTTATTTATCATCAAACCAGATAACATAACAGTATATTGTTTGCTCTAGCCAGATTAGGTGATTAATACTATACAGCCAAATTATATTGGTCTCTAAAGTTAATAAAAAATAACGCTATAAATACGATTCAAAAATATACAGACATTCAGTTACAAGTTTCAGATTAAATTTGTTTACAACATTTATAGGTCGGAATGAAGCCCAATATTTGTCTTCTAAGAATCTTGAGAGCCACCAATGAACCGCATTCCGATGGCCCCTCTTGGTTCTGCTAGCGCCGCTCTCTCTGAAACAGCGTGAAGTCAATATGTTGCAAACAAGGAGTCCGCGCCTCCCACACTTCCACGGACCCTGGCCCCGCCCACTATCATCACGGTGTTCGCGGCTGTGGATGCCGACTGAGCAGAGGACGCAGCGGCTTGCGGCGGCTGGGTCCGCTGCGGCAGTGTTCGCAACGGCGGTGGGGCACTGTGGTGCAACGACTTGTGGAGGCAGATCCGCCGCAAGCACTGAGGTGCAGTGACATGCGGCGGCACAATGATATGGCGTGGCTGAGTCCGCTGTGGCAGTGAACACAGCAGTCGCACGATTCTGGGGTGCAGCTCGTCGCTGCGGTGCAGCGCCTGCGATGGCTAGGGACCTGTCGCAGCGGCAAACGCGGCGGCCACACCACAGGACTCACGCCTTGGATGGGAAAACGAGTAGGCGCACTGCAACCCCTTTCCCAGAAGTCTCCAGTGAGGGGACGTGCACTTCAGACTGAAGACTCGATTCGACCGAGGTTTGAGTGCACTGTGGCCCTTTTTTTCTCTCTCGCTCTCTGCTTAGTTCTTGGAGCTTTTCGTCGTTCGTATTCCTATTTTTGTCCAATTTGCTGTATAGGCGTAGGCTCTGGTTGTATATTTCGTCTTTGATTGTAGTTATCCATATTGCGTCATGAAGTTGTTGAGTTGGTGTGCTTATTCTTGCTCCGAGTATCATTCAGAGACATCTGTTTTGCAATCTTAGTAGTATTCCTATGTTTGATTTTGCCACTATACCCCATATTTGGCATCCGTATAATATGAATGGCCTTATGACCATTTTATATACTCGTGTTTTTGTTTCTACCGTCATCTCCCTACTTTGGAGGATCGGATATGGTTCTAATATTACCGCTAGTCCTTTTTGGAATCGCTCCCTTATATGGTGCTGGAACAATAGTTTCTGATCTAATACTATTCCTAGGTATCTGTGTGTTGTTCTCCATGGAACTTTCTGTCCAGCTGTAGTTATTCCAGGTAGATGATCAAAGTCTGGTTTCTTTTTCGTGAAATAAATTGTCACACATTTTCCCGGGTTTATAGTTATTTTGTTTTTGGTGCACCATTGTAGCAGCATATTTAGTCCCTTTTGTAATCTTTGAATGTTGGTTTCATGCCTGTGTCCGATGGTATATATCACTATATTATCGGTAAACTGTACTATGTAGATGTTGTCTGGGACTGGTATATCATTAACATATATATTGAATAGAGCTGGTGATAAGACGGAGCCTTGAGTTGTTCCTTCTTCCATGATTTGTTGGGATGATCGTTGTCCGTCCTCTATCACGTAGAATTTCCTTTGCGTTAAGGCGTTTCCAATCAACTTTGTGTAACAACGTGGTATTTTTGTTTTGGTGTCGATTTTGACTAATAAGTTGTCCTTCCATGTTTTATCATATGCCTTTTCGACATCCAGGAAGGCTGCCGCTACAGATTTCCCTTTATTAAAGGCTCTCACTGTATCTTCCACTAGTTTGAGAAGTTGTGTTGTAGTTGATGCCCCTGGCTGAAAACTGTGTTATTCTTTTCTGATTGTTTTATTCATCTGTAAATTAGTTGTAATTCTTTTAAGTGTTAGTCGT
The DNA here is from genome assembly GCA_031002005.1 of Vandiemenella viatica. NCBI lineage: Eukaryota > Metazoa > Arthropoda > Insecta > Orthoptera > Morabidae > Vandiemenella > Vandiemenella viatica. The sequence goes on from JARYHS010013630.1 coordinate 44,474,998, forward strand.
TCCGTCACTTTAGCTACTGAACTGAGTAAGTTGATGGGTCGGTAGTTTTCCGGCCTTGTGTGGTCTTTACCGGGTTTTGGTATGGCTACCACTCGAGTTATTTTCCACTGTTGGGGGTAGTATTCAGTACACATTGCTGAATTTATTATCCTTGTTAGTAGTACCATTCCTTTCATTGGTAAATGCTTTAGTTGCTCGTTGCTGATATTGTCTGGGCCTGTTGCTTTGTTGTTGGCCAATCTCTTTATTATCTGTCGGACTTCCTTTGGTGTAGCTTATAACAGGGCTATATATTGTTTTCATACCTTACCAGGCAAGCCATGTTATAAACTGCCAATGATTCCTTTTATTTATTTCGGCAGTTGTTGCATATTAATGTAATGCATTTATGTGAACATAATATTTGCTAAACCAAGAAAAACCACACATATATGGAACACCAATAACATGAGACGTTTATTCAAAATCATATATCCAAAATAACAAAACCGCTCGCAAGCTTAACACAGTCCGTGCTCTCTTTTGTCTCACTGCGATTACACACCTCTCTCATAGTAGTTATATTATTCTTTGGCAGCGCCCGCTGACCAAAGATAATTGTCACTTACAGTCAATACTTAGAAGCTAGCCTTAGCGTATATGCTACAAGCTAACTCCGGGTTTGTGTTAATATTTTCAGTTCGGATGGTGCTTGCTAGTCTCCTGGTTTCCTCCTCTTCTCTTGTTTCCTTCTCCCTTGTTGGCAGTGTGTACTGTGCTTCAAAGGTCTCGGCCAGAATTTCCACCTTTGCGAGTGGTTCAAACTCCATTCTTGTTGGTCCTATTATCGGCCTTTTTGCTGTCCGTGGTGATTTTAGTGCTCTTATAAGTTTCCATGCATCTTTGTTTTGTACGAGGATGGGCTGTCATTTTGTTTTCCCAACTCTTTATTTTGTTTTCAAGAAGTCTTGTCTTTAGTTCCCGTGCTAGCTATTGGTATTCTCTTCGGTCCTTAGGGTCTCTGAATCTCTGCCATCGTTTCCTTTGCTGGTTCTTTAGGTATCTTAGCTCCTCCAGCAGGGGTGGTAGTTCTTCTCTGTTTCTTTCTTCAACTATGGTGACTATTGCCGATTTAGATGCTGCCTCTTGTATGACATATCCCAAGTGTTGTACTGCTGCATCCATGGAGGAAGGAATTATATGGAGGAGAAGTGACGTTAAATCGGTGAAGCAAGCACTAAACTCTCCCGCATGGTGGCAGCACCGGCAGCGACCATATGGCGCTTCCCAACAATTAAGGTGTTCACATTGTGGTAGATGCAGTGATTATTTCATTTAGTATTGCGTATAAGTGTTTAAAAATGCCAGCTTGTGTTGCGTACGGTTGCACAAATAGGCCAGACAGGAAAGAACCTGGAATATCATTTCATAAGTAAGTTGAATTGTAATTATCGTTGTTGAAGTGAGCGGTAGACACCGCAAACTTTGCAGCACGTCTATAAATATTTAGTCATAGCTCTCAATGGGATGACTTTGTTCTTAAATTTTTCTTGGTGTAGTGTAGAAAATCAGCAAACTTGCTATTTTGCACATAATAGACTAGCATTATTTTTTAACGAGTGTTTAAAATGAGATTTAAAGGGGCGTGTTTTACTTCGCGATTCAGTGAATTTACTATTACGATTTCTTTCGTCACGTTGCTGATTATACTGACAATGGATGATGAAATTAACTGTTATGTGAGAAGCTGTGAGTTTTATTAATTTTTTAAATAGCTATTTCAGGCCATTGACTTAGGTTATTTTTAAAGCTTCATATAAGACTTGTTTCTGTTTGTAAATACGTCTATACCTATTTTTACCGATTTTGAAATCTTTCTCATCTATTTATGTCGAAACAGGTTCATGCAGAAATAAAAATGGGCTTCATAAATAAAGAAGTTATTGGCCTTTGAACAAAATCAATTTGGGGAATGTGTTTCTAATTTAGTCTCTTTTTTTTGTACAACATTCTCCCCCCCCCCCCCCGTATCTAAATCTAACTGAGAGATAATTTTTTTTACAATTGTCCTAATAAGTAGGGCTGTGAAATTAGACAACATATCTTGATCAAGAGAATGTTCATTAAGGTGACTGAATAAACATTTTATTTCTGGTACCAGCCTACAAAATGTCTGGTTTGCTCATCCCTAGAGTGGGTCCTCTTACTTTTTTTCTGGTCTAGGACATATTTCAGACTAACCACAAGTGGTAGTAATAAAACTGAAATATCCATTCTGCATGTCAACCATGTAATCATTGTGGCTTTGACAGAATTAATTTTTGGTCCAGCCTGCATCCAAACCTAAACCCCTCAATTTGGATGTTGTATATCCCCCAAACTAAGCAAGATATCGAAAACATTTATTCCTTATTATCGAGTTTTTTCGTCGTGTTACATAAGAATCCATCATTAAATTTGACTTTTGCGAAATTTTTCTTCTGCATTTCAACTCAAGACACCTCACTTTTGAGACAGTATATCTCGAGAACTAGGTGAAATATCGAAAAATTTTACTCTTTATTTTTTATTTGTCTCGTCTTTTTAAATAAAAACTAGACGACCCATGCGAAAATTTCGCGAAAAAAAAATCGGTGAAAAGTGAGTTTGAATATGTCACCAAAGCTGAGTCATTACTCTTCATACTCCTACTTCATTTATCGATTTTGGTTGTATATCCAGGGAGATAAATGGCTAGAGACACAAAAAACACATATTAGAAAAATTGACATTTTTGCCCTTTAAGGGTCGAATTACGAAAAATTCCTATCTTAAATTATAATGTTACCACGGCGGAGACCTTAATCTTTAGTATGATACCTCATTTATCTATATCGGTTGGATATCAAGTGAGATAAATGGCACGTGACACAAAAATGCGTTATAGAAGCATTTATACTTTTTCCATTTAAGGGTTGAATTCCAAAAACATTCTTTCTTAAAATGTGATGTCACCAATCTGAGACATTACTCCTCATAATCTTACTTGATTTTTCGATTTTGGTTAGATATCCAATGAGATAAATTGCATAAGACACAAAAAATGAATTTTAGAAAAATTAACATTTTTGCCCTTTAAGGGTCGTATTACGAAAAACACCTTCCTTAAAATATAATGTTACCATGGCGGAGACCTTATTATTTAATATGATACCTCATTTATCTATATCGGTTAGATAATAAGGGAGATAAATCGCTCGTGACACAAAAATGCGTTATAGAAAAATTTATACTTTTTCCCTTTAATGGTTGAATTCAAAAACAATTATTTCTTAAAATATGATTTCACAAAGCTGAGACATTACTCCTTATAATCCTACTTCATTTATCGATTTTGATTAGATATCCAGGGAGATAAATGGCTCGAGATACAAAAAAACGCACTTTAGAAAAATTAACATTTTTGCCCTTTAAGGGTCGAATTACAAAAAATTCCATTCTTAAAATATAGTGTTACCACGGCGGAGACCTTAGTTTTTGATATGATGCCTCATTTATCTATATCGGTTAGATATTAAGGGAGATAAATCGCTCGTGACACAATAACGAATTGCAAAAATATTGATCCTTTTGCCCTTTAAGGGTCGAATTCCGAAAAATTTCTGTCTTAATATATGACGTCACTAAAGCGGAAATCTTAATCTTTAAAATGGTACTTCATTAAACAATTTCAGATCGATATCCTGGGAGATAAATGACTTGTAACACAGAAAACGGCATTTTAGAAATATTGACATTTTTGCCCTTTAAGGGTCGAATTCCGAAAATTCCTTTCTTATAGTGTGATGTGGCCAAAGTGGGGACCATAAGCTTTAAAATGACACCTCATTCATTGATTTCGGTTAAGTATGAAGCAAGATACAGGCTTGTGACAAAAAAATACCTTATAGAAATAATATATATGATTCATCATAAAATTTGACTTTGAATAATTTTTTCTTCTGAATTTCAACCAAAACCATTTCACATTTGAGACAGAATATCTCGAAAACTAAGCAGGATATCAAAAAAAATTTATTCTTCATTTTTTATTTGTCTCATCGAGTTACATAACAATCCATCACCAGATTGCGGCGTCACGTTTATCCTAGAGTCCCCTTGAGGTGTTTGTACATATTCCCCGTGTTTGTTGGGAAGCGGTCAAGCCCCCACCACTCCGGCCATGCCCCCCCCCCCCCCCCACTCCTCCGCTGGCCTGCTTCACTCCCATGCGTGGTAAAGGTCTCTTGCGTCGTCTCCATATTATTCCTTCCTCCATGGCTGCATCTACCCTTTCGGGTGATGTGGCCGAATAGTTTGTTCTGATTTTGTTGTGTACTAGGCGTTGGTAGTAGTTCCAGTTTATTTCTGTAGTCTTCTTTAATGCAATGTCGGTTGTTATCCAATTTCTCAGCTGCATTAATACTGGCTGGTGGTCTGATGTTAGGTCGTTTACTGTTGTTAATTGTATCTTTTGATTAATATTTTTGACAATTACGATAGCCAGTACATCAGGATAGTGGCTGTGGTTGAATGGGATATGCGTGGTCTCTGTGGGGCCTATCACCTCTATGTTTCTTTCCTCTGTGAGAGCTAATAGTCTTTCTCCTTTGGCGTTGTTTATTCTTGAATTCCATGTCGCATGTTTTGCGTTAAAATCCCCTCCTAGTATAATTCTTTCCCCCAGCCAAAGGATGCCATGGAAATCTTGTTCCACTATGGCACGGCTGGGGCCTAGGTAGGCTGCCACCAGTACTACATGTCCTTCTCTTGTATGTATTTTGATGGACATTGCTTCAATTTCCATCATAGGAGGCGTTTGAATTAGTTGGTGAGCGATGGAGTGTCGGACCAGAATGGCCGTTCCTCCTCCCCTTGCTCTTGGTCTGTCTGTTCCATATGTGTTCATTCCTGGCATCTTGAATGTGTCTCATTTATCATCATTATGTCTATGTGGTTCTCGTGTATAAAAACTTGTAGTTCTTCTTTTTTGTTTCTTAGTCCGTTCGCGTTCCATATTCCTATTTTGATGTCTTGTAGTTTTCCTATCCTTGTGCGTTCCATTATGCCAGAAAGGTCATTATCGCTTCGACCACTACTATTACCTTCTCCCATTTTGTTTTCGCGTTCTTCAGGTTTTTTATTGTTGTCTTTATTACGTTGAATACTTCTTTTATACTATCTGTGGTCTCGTCCATTCCTTCTTGTGCGTCACTCACCATCCGTCGATCTTCTTCCCGTCGTCGTGCGGTCCGTGCTCTCTCCTTTCTATTTCTTCCTTCCACAACATCCGCGTATGTATGCTGATTGTTGTTGGCTGGTGGTTTTAGCTGCTGCGTCGTACCTCTGATGTCCATCTGCGTGGTATTCTCGTCTTCCTGTGTTTTATGTTTTCTTTCTTCCCTTGATTTATTTGTTCTTGGTGGTCATATGGCCGCCTGGTATATGGGGAATCCTTTCCAAGAGGCAGCATGAGCTCCTTGGCAGTTCGCGCGCTTGGCTCTTGTTTGTTCAGGTAAATTGCATTGTTTGGTGGGGTTGTGTAGGGCGCACTTTACGCACCGGTATGGTAGATGGCAATAATTTGCAGTGTGCCCTATTCTTTGGCATCTTATGCATTGAGGTGGTCCTTCTTGATGCCTGTATCTTTCCAAGGTCACTCTAGTGTAAAGGATCGTTCGTTCGTTGTATATCTTCTCTGCCTCCGGTCCTGGTGTCAGTGTTATTTGATATACAGCCAGTGGTATAAGCTCTTTATTGGCCACATTTTTCTTCTTAAATTGATGTATTCCTTGAAAGAGGTATCCTTTTTGTCGTAGTTCTTCTTCTAGATCTGCTATGTCTACTGTTGGTGGCAGGCCTTTGACCACCACTTTCAATGGTCGATCTTTTGGTAGTTGGTATGTGTAGTAAGGTATCTGGTTTTCCTTAAAGAATTTGTTTATAAAGGTATAGTCTCTGGTGTTTTCAGCATGGTATTTGAGGCTATCTCACCTGCAAACAACTTTGAGGTTGCCTGTCAGGTTTTCCTTGATTACTTGGTTCAGCCGGATATAGTCTTGTACAACTTCTATTACGATTGGAGGGAGGTTTTCTTTACTTTCAGGCGTTGGTGCCATTGCGCTCGGAGCTGGCACATCTATACTTGCACTGATTTCTTCGTCGTGCTGTTCAAGTGGTGCATATTTATTACTTGTAGTTATTTCCTTGGTTGCTCGTGCTAGCTTGGCCTTCCTCATCATTTTGCTGCTTATTTTCCTTTTGCCTCCCACCTCTCTGAATTCCGTTTCATCAGCTGTTACACAGTTGTCAGGTCTTGTTGTTACGTTGTCGTATCCGCTTCCGTCTTCTGTCATTGAAACATCAGATGCACTTTCACTGTCGTACTCTGATGTCGCTTCCTCTTGTCCGTAGGCCAACATCGTGTTTCCCGTCGTCCATATTCAAGTCCGCGTTGCCTTGGTGGTTCATCTTGGTTGCCGCGTCAGCCGCCGGCAAAGTCTAGTGCGGTGGGGAACTCGGCCCACCTGGCGCGGCATTGCGGCGCGCTCTTTCCTTACTAGACATCCGCACTGCTCGCTGTCTAACTCGGACGCCGCCTTAATATCCTGTTGACAATGGCGGGGACCATTTCGGCGGCAACAGGCCGTGTCGACAGAGAAAATTAATGGTTACCGTAGATACGCTGTCACAGCATGCATTGAAGTGTGGTATATTGTTTAGATTCGCACGCAGTATTCTGTTAGCACCAGAATTTGAAACGGTCCACATCAGAGATAGTTTTAAAGATATTTTCATTTTAATCGCAGAGACCAGAATGTTACGCTTGATATTAGCATTGTGAGCAGAGGAACTGCATTCTGTCTAAATTGAAGCGATACATTTCAACGGCGTCGCTGAATCACCGAAATCTCACTGTTCAAGAGAAACGCGATTTCCATTATCTAAGGTGGTTACCGATATGTTCAGGACATATTAATGGCCATGTTGGAATCATCAATATAGTGTTGCAACAGAACTGATTCAGCGATTGTAATTGTACGTTCTCATGTCATACTACTTAAAAAAAGAGATAGGAACCGGTACTGTACTCATCATATCTCCTTTTTGGGGTGTAAGGAGCACGTAGGCATTTAACCATGGCGTTTTGAAGGAACCGTCGCAGCATTCACTTGGAATTATTTCGATAAACCATGTAAAATCGAAATCTGGATGTCCAAATGGAGATTTGAACCTGCATCCTGCCAAATTCCAGATCCAAGCACAACGCTCAGTTCATCTAATAGACTAATCATGTGATTGGTAAAATCCACCATATTCCGACCTTCTTGGTGTTAGTGTAAGTTGTTGCCTTTTTATTTTAAAAAAAGCAGATGTTAGTATATATTTTTAAATTTATTCAGATCAAATATGAGTCTCAATATCACTGCAGCAAGAAGTTAACACCGTTAGCAATAGAGGAGGTGAATTTTGACGCATGGCTGGGAGCTTTCCACGATATCTGAATACCTAACATGTTTGGATAAAAAAAACAAAACAAAAACAAAAAATGGTGAATTGTCAAATGATTCAAATTACTGGTAATACGATATATTTTCTTTCGTAGTCAGTTTACTTCTTGCATGATGGATTCTTATGTAACTTGATGAAACAAATCGGAAGTAAAGAGTACAATTTTTTAACATCTCGCTTAATTCTCGAGATATCGTACCTAAAACTGAGGTGGCTAGGTTAAGATGCAGCCTGAATCAGAAAACTGTATAATGTATCTGTGTTGCTGTATTAAATTATTTCTCTGTTTTCATCAGCTGTTTTGTGTATATGAGTTTATTGAATTGAATAGTTTGTATTACAAACAAAAAAGAAAACAAAGTTGGTAGCACTGTATTTCATCAAAACAACATGTATATAATGTAGCAGACAAACGAAACAAGAAGTTTGCAGTTGCAATGGATACAATGCCAGTGTTTATTCAGTAATATGTGTAAAACAGTTTTTATAATTGTGAAATAGAAGATCTGTAAGATGCATAAAGTGCTGTTCCAGATCGCCATGTAAATACCATCACCCTAGCTGTAAGTACAATGTAAATATGTATATAATAATTTATAATTCCTCTGTCAAATGTAACATATCACATGTAAAAACAAATTCACAGCCACTGACGATGCCCCACACTATAAGGGCGAAACGCGTATGGAAATAAGAAAACAGTAACATCAACGGTTGTTCCAGACGGGATTTTGATTTATAATCTATTATCCAACAACTGCGGAAGATGGCCTACAACCAGATTTACACATATGATGTTTGTTTTCATCGTAGCGGTTGTGGTTAGTTTGAAATATGGCTTGGACCAGAAAAAAAAGTTTATCAAAACCACAAGGAACTATACTTACTACTGATATTTGAGGTTCGATATCTCTAAAACTAAGTCAGATATATATATATATATATATAAATATAAATGAATGCAGCTATTCTTGGCGTTGTTTATTTATGAACATTTCTCAAGAACAAACCGAGTAATATTATTGTTACCCAATATTTCGGTGACATAAATCTCAGGTTCTAGGCAAACTTCAAGTCTTACGACTACACCTGAAGATGGCGACGGAGGTTTAAGTCGCCGAAATATTGTGTATCAGTAATAACATTACTGGGTTTTGTTTCCCGAGAAACGTTCATAAAATAATATATATATATATTCTTTGCTTTTCATTTATTTCGTCAACTTACAAAAGAATCCATCATCAAATTGCAGCGCTCCAGTTATGATAATGCTGCCCACAATTGTCTGAAAAAATATAAAATAATATAATATGTGAGTTACATTTTACAACTTTTGTATCTATGATTTAACTAGAAAATATACCCCATTACCAGAGGTGAGATAAGCGACTTGAAAACGTGCCTGCAAAGAGGTTTATGCGCAGTGACACTGGCATATCTCTGTGTGACTGATTTATTACAAAAAACAAGGGTACGCAGAATGCAATGATGATTAGGAAGAGTCCGCTTATTAGGTACCCAGATAAAGGCTATAAGTTGATTATAATCATGGGGTGGGGACAGACTTGCCTGTTGAAGACTTGAAGTGTAAATATCTTGGGGTAACATCTGGTGATGAATTCAACTAGACGTGACACAATAGACAGGTGGTAGAAAAAGGTTATAAAAACCCATGGAGGAAGGAAATATATGGAGGTGACGCAGGGATCCTACTGCGTATGCGCGGCGGTTAAGGCTCGTTCGCACTGGGCTAGTAATTTAGTCGAGTGGCGAGTAGTTTAGTAGCTAAATTACTCGCCACTGACCAAAAATCTGCGGTCGAGTACAGTATACAAGTAGCGTAGTATTTTGCCAGCAGGGTGCATCGCAATCAAATGAATGAGCTGATACAGCGCTCTTTTATAAGAGATGGATGAAGAAGTTTATGAGATGATAAAAAAAAGTAATGGGTACGAAAATGGGTTAATGAACTAGGAGCTGAAATTGTCTTCTGAAGGAATTAGCATTAGAAGATCCCTATGAATGTCCAAAATTTGTGTTAATGAAAATGCAGCCGGAAATCCAGCGTGACGATACCTATTTAAGGAGTGCAATGCCGGCGACTACGTAGTTACAGGCAGTACTCTACTTTATTGCCACCGGATGTAGTTTATGGAAACTCACACCTCGTATTTATACAGGGAAAATTGGGTATTTCCCAATTAATCACAGTGTGAAGGAATCTATGAAACATTAAAGGAACTGAATTAATGTTTCATAGACATGCATCCAGTAAACTGAATCATTTTACTGAAGGAGTGTAAACTGTTTCAGTACCTGCGCCTAAATTTTTGGACAACTTTTTTAACTTCTGCGAGTAGATAATTCTAAAAAGATTTTTATCGCTTTAGGTAGTACTTCTAACAAAAATAGGAATAACATCTTAATGTATAATCCAGATGCTATTGTAATTAAATTAAATAATTTAATAAAATTGTGCACTAAGCAGATGTTTTTAATTTTCAATTTACTTCTCACCAAATCCATGTATGTTTATTGTATTTTCCAAATCTATGCGTGCAGATTTCTTCCTTTATTTGTTTTTCTAGTTGGGGACTTAATATTCTACAAGCAGTCATGTCCTACACATTTAGAAATAAATTTTAATATTGTTTCTTCCTTCCAGCGAAACGACATTTTTGCGGCTGCTAATGAACTCTACTAAAACTATTGGTTCAGATTTGTTTAGCTGCTGAGCGGGTGGGCAGTGGCGCGTGGTGGGGGGAGTGGCTCGTGGTGGGGGGGGGGGGGGGGTGCTACGGTGCTACTCGCCCTGTTTAATAGAACAAAACGGATCGACTCGACTAAACCACTCGACTACCTCGACTAAACTACTCGACTAAATTTCATTGTTCACACACGTTTAGTTACTAAATCACTCGCCACTCGACTAAATTACTCGCCCAGTGCGAACGAGCCTTTATAGCGAACCGAGCTCAAAACATTGCATTTTCACATTGTGCTCCATGTAGTAAAAATTTGATTTTGTAATAGTTCTAAGTTTTTTATAATGACAGCTTGTGTTGCATACGGGTGCACAAATAGGACAGATAGGAAAAAACCTGGAATATCATTTCATTTGTAAGTTGCATTGTATTTATTGTTACTGAAATGTTCAATAGTTTTCAGTCAGACTAGCTACTACCATTAAAGATTTATTCATAACTCTCAAATTGATGACTTTGTTTTCAAATATTTGTTGGCGTAGTGCAGCCAATCGGCATACCTTACTATTTTGCACATCATAGACTACCATTACTTTATACGAATGTTGTAAAGTCTAATTTAAGTGGGTCATGTTTACATCGTGATTGAGTTGTGCATTCATTCGTTACTGTTTGCAGTTTCTACTGAAAGTGTGGGATGAAATTAATTGTGATAAATTGTGCTTTGCGAAATAGGAATCGTGATGAAGGAAACAATAGTCGTTATACGAAATGTAGTTCGCGTTGCAAAGTTATGAGTGTGTCTACAAAGTTTGTTTTTGTACCAAATTATGACCTGTATGCTCCAAGCATCACTGTAATCACCAGGCTGTCGCAGTTTGATTGATGCTTGATTCTTATGTAGCTCGAAGAGAGAAGTTGAAAATCAGGAGTACCATTTTTGATATCTCCCTTAGTTCTCGGGATATCGACTAACAAAAATTTGCTATAGGTATGGTGTGGTTATAATTCCTTATGCTTTTGGTGACATTTTTATTCTGTTCTATGCCCCATTTCAATGTAACAACAAGCGGCAGTAAAAAAGGAAAACACACACGCTGCATGTGCAGCATGTAATTCATTGTGGTTAGGACGGAATTATTTTTTAGTCCAGGCCGCATCTCCACCTCACGTCCACAATTTGGAGACACTATATCCCAAACAGTAAGCGAGATATTGAAAAATGTTTACTCTTTATTTTCGATTTGTTTTCGTCATGTTACATTAGAATCCATCATCAAATTTCTTCTGAATTTCATTCAAAAACACCTCACCTTTGAGAAAGTATATCTCGAGAACTAAGCGAGATATTAAAAAAGATTATTCTTCATTTTTTATTTGTTTCGTCGACTTACATAATAATTCCATCATCAAATTGTGGCTCCACGGTTATGGTAGAGTTCCTTGGATATATTTGGGCATGTTCCCGGTGATTCTTGGGTAGGGTAATATGGCGTCCCCCCTCCCCACCTCTCTCCACCCTGGCGTCACTTCAGTGCGTGGTAAAGGTCCCTTGCGTCGCCTCCATATATTCCTTCCTCCATGTAAAAACCTACAGTTACTGGAAATGGCGCTGAGGGGATGTAGCAGAGAATTGAATAAGTTGGATTATAAACATTGGTTCGACCATTGCTCGAATGTTGTGGTGTAGCTTGCAACCCAAGTCTTGGGTGTCAAATACAAGAGTTGGAGGGTGTGCAAAGAAGGGCTGTTAGATTTGTTTCGGGAAATTATCACAAAATACATCAGTAACCAATATGATAAAAGGATCCATGGAAGACAGGAAGAGAGTGAAGAGACAACTAGGAGTATACACGGCATATGTTGGTGATGAGGCATGGAAAAATATTGGTGTAATATTTAATAGAAGTACACGGGAGGGAAACGATGACCATTAGAACAAGCTAGCTTTCAATTTCATGCATAAGGGCGTAGGAACATTTTATTTTATGGGTAATGGTGTCAGGGATTGGAATAAAGTAGTACAACCAGAATATGGCTGTAGCGTCTCTTCCGTGAAATGGTAGCTACCAAGTTCAGTGGGAGAAGTCTCTCGCAATAAAGGCTACACCTTTAAACTTGTACTCAGTAAAGCAGCACTTGAACGTGAAGCCAAGCCTGGTCTCTGCGCTATCCTTCACAGCCAGAGACCGGTCATAAGGTCTCTCGAACCGGAGCTCGTTCGTGGAGTTTGCGCGCACATCGGTTGTGGACTAACTCCGTGTTCCTGATTCCCGGTAAGTATTGTAATGAGTGTTCCATAGGGATCAAGAACAAGAATATTAATTACGCTACCAAATTAGCATTTGTTAAACACTTATATTTTCGAATACGAATGGATCCTAATTACCCAATTAGTTATGAGAAACGAGGACAGCTAAACATTTACTTATTGAAGACACGTGGTGCAAAGAATCACATATGACATGAAGTTATCTTGGCTGCTATAAAAAAATGCATAATATTCGTCCTGTATCGCGAATACGTTTATATAAAATGAGAACATAAGATAAAATTGGTCTCCATAAAATTCCAGAATTTTTGCTAGCTCGGTGATGCGTAAATGGAAAGTATTTAATACGTCCACAAGTTTCTGAACATAGTACTCTCGCTGATATCAACCTGTTTTCTAATTTAACAGGGTAGGTCACAATTTGGCCACGTGATTAGACCAAGGTGCTTCTCAGTACCAGCTGTGGCGGTAGAACGTGAATAACATTACTTGCACGGTTGTGTCTTGCACACGTGTTGTGCGCCTGTGGATGCCTTCTCCGTCGTGGACGCGCGGTCGTGTTGTGGGGGAGGGGTGGGAGTAGAGGAGAATAGGCAATGTCTTCACTGAAACTGTGAGTGGTAGGCATAGCATGCAGCTCCAAGCACCACTTGGTGAAGTTGAAGTGTTGATGACTATCTCCAACCTCGTCGAGTGAACAAGCGTCCTCTCGGTTCCACTGATAAAAGTATGGCACCCTGTAAAACACGAGCAGTGAGGGGGGAATAATGCCTTGTGGGTTGCTGAAGGCTCCAGGATCCGTGAGACGTATGCGAGAAGGATAAGGAGAAAATATAATTAAAAGTATGGTCTACAGGTTGTCCCATGACAAGCTAAAAGTTCAAATCCGCAAGCGCGTTATCATCCATACCATTCTCATGGCTGAGAGGATTTTGGCGCGGTTGATTTATGACGCCCTATGCGTTGGGGGTGGGGGTGGGGGAGGGGAACGATTGCGGACATGTCTCTTGTCACTAGAGTAGCTGCCGAAAGCCTGTATTGCTACCATTTTATTTTTCAAATTCACGATTGCGCGAGAGTAAGGTAATGAAATATTGAACCACGGCGGAACGTTCCGAGTGGCGAGTGGTCCAAATACAACGGAACAGCCGACATGCCTGAATCTTCCTTGTATCCAACTAAAAGGATCGTGGTAGCTCGCGTAGTGATTGTCGAACTGTATTGTTATTTAATGGGAATGACAGGTCTTCGCTCCCTAAACAGTCATCTTTTTTTATTTTTTAAAAATTATAATATATTTACACTTCATGTAGCAGTATTAGGTTGTTTCTCCAATATCTATAGCTTTCTGGACAGCAAGGACCCTTTTTGGTTGCCTGGGATTCCAACAACATCGAACACTTCCTACATGTATTCCTGTAACCGCTTTCACGGCCCATCAAAACTTCTTTTATCGAAAATCGGCTCTTGTAGGTCCTACAAGTTCGTACTGTGAGTGTGCCACTAGAGCGGTGGGAAGGTGGGTGGCGAGCACGAAACTGAGCGTGGCGGGTAGGAGGTAACAGCCTGGCCTCTCAATCGGGAGAACGCTGGTTCGTATCCCCGTCCGGGAATCCAGAATTGGGTTTTCCATCGCTTCCCTAAATCACTCCAAGAATACGCTTCCTTTAGAAGACCATGGCCGAATTCCTTCCCGTTCCTAGCACCAATCTTTTTACGCCTCCAATGACCTCGACGTCGACGAGGCGTATAGTTATAAGACAAAAAAAAAAAAAAAAGCAAAAAAGTGAGCGCGTTGGCGTGGCTTCGTACTTGACTCTTGAATTAGTCTAGCCACCAACTCCACAAAGTTCATATGACAAAGAATGGTTTTAGACGCGTGCATAGTTATGTAAATAATTTTATATGGAAATACAATTTACTTATGAAAAAAGATTGATTTTAAATTTATTTTTGATAAAATATTAAAATTTAAATAACTATAAATTTATTTTCCCACACCCGCTTCCGCAAAACATCCACGTCTGCGGATGTCAAGCACTGAACATCCGCAAAGATTACAACCGTTACAAACCCTAATGGACCGGCCGAACTCACCGACTTGCCGCGAAGTGGTCGCCTCACCACTGCTGTGACTCCAGTGCTGGCGCAGCACAAAGACGAACTGATTCATCAGAATCGACGCATTACTGTTCGACAATTGAGTGAAAAATTTTCCATCAATGTCGGTAGTGGATGCCATATCTTCGACGACCTGGGATCCATGAAGGTGTATGCAAAATGGGTCCTCAAAGAGTTCACGTTTGAACAAAAGAAGTAAGGAAAACATTTTTTCTGAACAGTTGCATCGCTACGAATATAAGGGGGATGACTTCTTATCCGGTATGATCACCACCGGTGAAACGTGAGTCAATCCGTTCAAGCACGAAACGAAGCTACAGTGCAGTCAAAGGAATGGCACCATACCCAGTGGCCACGAAAGTAAAAGGTCAAATCATTTCCGTCAGCAGGAAAGAACATGATTACTGTGTTTTTAGATACATAAGGTGTCATATTGTTGGATGTGATGGATCAAGGATTCACCACTAACTCAGACGCCCATGTTGCTACACTGCAACGAATAAAGGAGTGCTTCAACCGTGTTCCGCCTGCAAAGAATCTGTATTACTTTTACATGCTGCTTCAGCACGACAGCGCAAGACCCCAAACAAGTCTGCGAACTCGTGAATCTTGAATACAGTAATGAAAGCAATCCTCTTTGTTCATTTTTATTAATATCAGTCATATAAGTAACCATTAATTTATTTTCATTTAGCAGTTGCTGGTCTGATAACGTATGTATTTAATACATTTAGTAAATTGCCGTTTTAATACACCAGTCGATAAGCAACATGCTTATTTAATATATATCTTGGATAACTTTCCTTGCACTTTACTGATATTTTTATTTGATAAGGCGTTTTTCTTAAATTTCTTCGAAAGAAATTAGCACAAGTATGTTTAGCTTTAATTCGAAATTCGTTTAATCTTTAAACACAGTTACAATAACTGTGAGGATTAGTTTATGGAACAGACCTCATTTCTGCGTGATTACGAGTCCATTTGTGTATATAGGACTAAACGCGATAGATCAGCGGTTCCCAACCTATGGGTCGCGACCCACTGGTGGGTCGCGGCGGGTGTTTTGGTGGGTCGCGGCGGGTGTTTTGGTGGGTCGCGGAACATTCGTCGTTTTTGCCCCAAAAATATATCTTTTATTTCATCTATTTAAAAAATATAACACGATATTTTACAAGTGCGGTAATCATGAACGCTATTAGCTTAAATTAAAACTTTGTGAGGAAAAAAAGTTTTCTTAAACAGTCAGCCGGTGTTATGAAATAACCACTTTGTGAGATATAGCAGCAGCAGCAATCGCGCAATCCTTATGGCAACCCCTGAACACCACCTCTCCCGCCCCGCTCTAAGGTGGAGATGTGCGAAAGTATAATCCGGATTATTGGAAATACAGTTTTGTGTTTTCGGGAACTGAAGAGGAGCCAATACCTCAGTGCGTGATTTGTTGTGAAAATTTGTCCAATGGAAACATGAAGCCATCGAAACTTACAAGGCGTTTGTCAACCAAGCATCCTGAGTACACAGATAAGCCTCTTGAACTCTTTCAAAACAAAAAAGACATTATCTTTCGACCAAATCTACAATGAAAAAGTCAGTGTCAGGCCAACAAAAAGTCTACCATAGCGTCTTACCAATTATCCTTGTTAACAGCAAACCAGGAAAATGCGACTGATGTGCCAAGTCATATCTACACATACAAATCCCAGTTTAGTGGTTGACTGGTAAGTTTACCATTGTGTTTTCTGGCTCCCAGTCTTCCATATTTTCATATATTTGGGTGAAGTAAAACACAATGATAAACCTACCAATTAACCACTAAAATCGGGTCTACAGGTGGTTTCCACTAAAAAGCGACTTGGCAGACAAGTTGCATTTTATTATGCTGCTCGAGTTACTTCTAATTGTGGAATTTTAGCAGTCAACTTGATGAGGTGATGGTCTGTGCAGTCGCCTCCAGGTCTATGATATTTTTGTTGTTTTATGTTTTAGCAGTTCTTGTTTTTGTTGATAGAACATCCTTTGTACGAAAATTTGCCTTTTCTTAGGATAGGATAGTCGATAGCGTATCGAAGTCATAGAACAGTTCCAATTCTGATATTAGATAGACTCTCATATTAGGTGGGTCGCGAAAATATTTTTTTACTTAGAAGTGGGTCGTGTACCAATAAAGGTTGGGAACCGCTGCGATAGATTCTTCAACAACATTGCAGTTGTACAAGTGAAATCTCGATCTATGGGAATTACATCTCTCTTTAGTCCCAAAAAATCATTCAGTTGCCAATGTGGTTTTTAAACAGATAGTAAAAACTTGTAATCTTAATTTAAAATAACAACAACAAAAAATAATTCCATCTGCAAGAAATAGCGACTTTAGTCGTACTCGTATTTATTTCTAATATTTATAGCCTGATCGGGAAGCTATAACGAACAGTTTTCCAAAATGAAATCTGAAGTAACAAAGATATAACTGTGACATTACTGTTTCTTTCACAGCCTATGCATTTCACTATATTACCGCACGTTATTTATCCACAAACAAACTTTCGTTTTCATGTTTAGGTATTAGCAGCAGTTTTCAATTCTGCCCTGCGGCAACAAATTAAGCAGCTGTCGACTGCACGCAGGTGTTTGTTTTCGCAGTTTATAGATGCATAACATGGAAATTACAACGCATCAGTGATCCTCTACAGCACTTGATTCAAATTAATTATCATATCACCGTCGCAGTGAGGGGTAATATTCGCTAAAATGAATTTCGAAATTGTGTAATGCATTACAGTTAATACATTCAGAAAATAAGGCTGAGAACAGCTGTTACTTCCAGTGATATTACATTCATATAGGATTTTACGTAGTGACAGCTAGAAATACGTTTGGTCTGTGTTGATAATATCAATCCGGATGGTAGAGTGTGGTACAAAAGTCAGTACTGTGGAAAAACAGATTGCAAGCCGAGGCGACAATATTTCATCCGCCCGGCCAGGTTGCTATATCCAACTTGCCCGAAACGGCAGTAGATGTCTGATATCGAATTTCACTCAAGGAAACATCTTTGTATTTTTTTCCGCAGAAGAGTTGGTGTTCTGTATCACAGGGATCAAAAATATGTCATTGCCGCCGCGGCGCGCCGGCTGAAAACAAAGAGTGGGCAAATCTTAAACAAAGCAACAGCCGATTGTTCGCTCTTCAAAGACTACACTAAAATACAAAATTCTAATCATCGTATGCTGGGGATGGCAGGCTCAGAATTTCCAATTCTGGAAGGCCAAGTTTACTTTCTAATGGAAACCGTAATAACAGACTTAATAATTTTGGAGATGTAGGGGATGCATTTTTTCTACATGACCAACTCAACTGATTGAGGAAGGCAGAAGGTGCTTTCCACCAAACTTAATATCGTGTATTCCGGTTACTTACGGTAAGTTTGAAGAATGAATACAATTAAACCATAGTGTGGAACCTTATTTCATTGATTTTGTCTGTCTTGCCATTGTTACTCAAATTTGTTGATCGATGAAGTATGATGTTTGATAATAAACTCAATCGGAAATTACGTCACCTTTTTGCCAGAAATTGCGTTTATTTGTTTTTGCTCATTGCTTTACATCTCCTCATCAGTCACTAAAATACCCAGACAGATAATAGTGATAACATAACTTTAAACTTTTTACTAACGAAATTTTATAGTGTAGATTGTCGTTTCTGGGAACAGGTACATTAAGCTTTAAAAACTATTTACAAAGAAGAGACTTTTCCTATTTATATTCTTGGTTTATAATAAGATGGAGCTGCATCAATAACATACTGTTCGCGTGAGTTACTTTTCCTCCCTGACATTGCTTACAGAATGGAATAAATCCTATATTTTGGTCTCAACGGTATCAATTGAGCACAAGGGACTAGACTAGGGGATCGTGGTTGTAACCTTGTCATCTTCTCCAAATTTGATACCCCATGTTAAGACTGAGAGCTACAAGATTGTTTATGCATGGTGCGGGAATGATGACCTAAAAACAGCATTGATGGCACGGAATAAGAGATTACAGGTATAGTTTCTGATTTATAAGAATAATTTCTGGCATTTCTTAAAGCTGCTTACATCGCTGCCTGCTCGAGAAAGGGTGTTGTATGGTTTTTTTTCCCCCTTTAAAAATGACTTACGATAGAAGATTATGTACCCTACAACCCTGTCATGCTACTTTTATTACGTTCAAACCTCCTCTGGTGGCGTCAATGTCGACGAGGCATAAAGTCATAGGTAATAATTATTCACATTTGTTGATTATGTTTCTAATATATGCAGACCATGTCACTTTGTAATCAATAATCGAGACAAGAAAGATACTTAACATGAAACTTAATTGGGCAAGTGTATGTGAACATTTCAAAAACTCTCATGTAGGAGAGAGGGATGAGGGGCTGCACGAGAGAAGTTAAGGAATTTGGTTACAAAACTTTAGTCAGACCATTGGTTGATATGGTGGTGTAGTTTGGTACCCACGTTTTGAATATCAAATACAGAAGCTGGAGAGGGTACAAAGAAGGGCTGCTAGATTTGTCTACCGAGCGGGGTGGTGTAACGGTTAGCGTTCTCGCCTCGCATTCGGGAGGACGGCGGTTCGAATCCCCTTCCGGACATCCAGATTTGGGTTTTCCATGGTTTCCCCAAATCACTCCAGGCAAATGCCGGGATGCTTCCTTCAAAAGGCCATGGCCGAATTCCTTCCCATTCCTTGCCCCCATCCTTGCCCCCCATCCTTCCCCGTCTCTAAAGACCTCGATGTTAAAAAGAGACGTAAAGCAGTTAAAAAAAAATAGATTTGTCTCTGGAAATAACCGCAGAACACAATCAGTAACAGATTTAATAAAAGAACTGGAATAGCAATTATTGGAAGATGGTAGGAGGATGAAGAGAGTCATGGTAGTGTATAAGGCTTATAGTGGTTATGAGGTATGGAAAGATATTGGTGTAAGAATTAAAACTAATGCATGGAAGCGAACAGATGACTACGACCACCAGCTGGCACTCGATTTCAGGCGCAAGGGAGTGGGAAGAATATCTTTCGTAGGTAAGAGTTACCAAGAGAATTGGATGATTCACAAAAAAACGGTGAAACAATTTAAAATTGAAATTTGTAGAGAGTAAAATTGGTGGGCACAGTAAAGTGTAAAAATGGGTGTGTATGGAAATTGCCACCACATAGTGTCCTCCATTACAATTAAATTAAATCAATTAATGGTGATTCAGTGTCTGGTGAGAATACAGACCACTGTTTTTTGCCCAGAGACCTCCATAAAGTGATTCAAAAGCCAAGTTTCCAATGATATATTTCACGTTCTTTGACATTGATACCATTTTGGTATAACTCATGCAGGAAGGAATATATGGAGACGACGCAAGGGACCTTCACCACACACTGGAGTTAAACCGGGTAGAGCAGTGTTTCCCAACGTGGGCCCACGCCCCACAGGGGGGCAATTTGGTTTTTTTTAGGGGGGCAATTTGGTTTTTTAGGGGGGCAATTTAGAAATTGACTTGATACGACTTTACCACTTTCTCTTTGAGTTATTTAAACACAATGCCAAATATGGTTACAAAATATAGCAAAAAAGCAAATTCTTAAAAGGAACACACTAAATTGCCATAATAAATCTTTATTATAAATCTTTTGAATTTGAATTTCAGTATTTCATTATATGTTTTTTAATTTTACTTACTGTGTTTTATGATAATATTAAAGTGTTTTCTTTCGAAAACCATCCTATATCAGTTTCTTTAATAACAAATATTTTTTTTATTAAAAATTTTGTATGGGGGGCAAAAAAAATGTTGAAAGTGGGACATGACCCAAAAAAGGTTGGGAAACTAAGGGGTAGAGAGAAGTGGGGTGGGGAGGCCGCCATATTGCTCGGCCGGAGAAACACGGGAAGTTGGAACAAAAACCTCAAGGAAATCATAATACAACCGTGGCACCGCAATTTGATGATGGATTATTATGTAACTCGACGAGACACATCAAAAATGAAGAATAAAATTTTTTGATATTGTGCTTAGTTCTCGAGATATACTGTCTCAAAAGTTAAGTGTTTTGGGTTGAAATTCAGAAGAAACATTTCCGCAAAGTCAAATTTGATGATAAATTCTTATGTATCACGACGATACAAATCAAAAATAAAGAATAAAATTTTTCGATATCTCGCGTTGTTCGCGAGATATAATGTCTCCAAATTGAGTTTGTTAGGTTATAATGCGGACTGGACCATGAAGCAAAGAAAAGAGAGGAGACCACTTAAGGCACCTTCTCTATACAACGAAGTGACGCCGAGAGGAGAGCGGTGGGGTGGGGAGGTCGCCATGTTGGTAGGGTCAAGAAACAGAAGGAATGTATATGGAACGGAAGAATTTCTTCGTTTTTAATCATCACATTACTAAAAATGAAGTCTTATGGGGTCATATTTATAAATACCCTAATTGATATAACCTACAAACATTAGAATTTTGAAAAAAAAAGACTGGAGGGTCATATTGCTATTTTGAAATCATTGAATAAATCTTTAGTACTCTTAAGGACTGATAAAATTTTTTAATGTTCTAGACATTTAATTCTAAATGTATCTTCTTTTGGGAATTTACTTGGTGCGAATCAACGTAGTGGGTGAACGGTTTACGTTCTGGCCTCACAGTCTTATATGAAATTATAAAAATAGCCTAGCAGAATGGTTAGGACTTTAAAACAATTGAAACCTTCAAAAGAATTCACGGCTTACTCAGAAGATATAGTGGATACCTATTTAAATTCACCAGCAGCATCAGTGCAAGGGGATTCTTTCGTTACCATGGTGCTACAATCTGATGAAGAATTCTTAAGGAACTCGATGAGACAAATCGAAAATATATATTGATATTTCTCTTAGTTCTCGAGATATACTGTCTCCAAAGTGAGGTGGTTGGATCGAAATGCAGCCTGGACCAAAAGAAAGGCTAGATACAAAAATTTTTGTTCTTTACTTTCAATTAGTTTCGTTAAGTTACATAAGAATTCATAATCAGATTATGGCGCCACGGTAATGGTAGAATTGGCCAGTGCAATTATCTTGATACCATATATCAAAAGTCGCAAGCTTGTGTCACTAACTAGGTGCTTAATAAATTACTAATAACAATAAACAATTTGTTCCTTATGCGATAAAAAGAATATTCTGCAACAGGCTGCATTTCAACCTAATCACAATTTGACTTAATGTTGCCGCTAAAAGGTCAAACTACGCAAATGCAACCAAACACTTTAAACGTATTGCGAATTACATTTCAGATAACAACAAAATGGACTTCATTACGATTCCTAGATCGCATATCACAAATTATCACAATTAATTTCATCATACACTTTCAATATAAATTAGTTCAACTCATGGGGAAAGGAATATTCCTTCCTCCATGGTTCAACTGGACTAAAGCACATAGAATAATGTATTCGCTTCATTGCGATGTAAACTTGATCCACATGTGAAATGGTTCTCTGCATTAACAAATATTTGATAACACCATCATCCTATTGAGAGCTGTGAATAAACTTTTTTAACAGGCACCGTAAATCTATATCATCATCTATTTTGTCTTGCAGACACCGCACTAGAAATACTTCAAGAACAATAATTTCAACGTGAGTTACATATGGAATATTATTCTAGGTTGTTTTTTACTTGTTCTGTTTAGTGCAACCATAGGCAACACAATCTGGCATTATAAAACACCTTGAAATATCTGAACATGAAATGTTCTACAGCAGGAAGGTAATGAAAACAGACCAATGTTTTGAACTCATGAATATGGCGGCCACGCATGCGCAGTCAGCTCCTTTTATACAGGCTGCCTCACAGTTTAAGCGACACCTTGTCTCTTCTTTTTTAATACCGCCATGGACTAGACCAAAAGAAAATTTTGCTGCACTTGCAGATTGGGTGTTTAATTTTTTTTACTAATCCTTGTGGTTAGGTTAAAACGCGGCCTGGACAAAAATAAAAATGTAACCAAAGGCACAAGGAACTATATCTGCAACTAATTTTTGATAGTTGATATCTAGAGAACTGAGGGAGATATCAAAAAAAAATTACTCTTGATTTTTGATTAGTTTCATCAATTTACATTAGAGTCAATCATCAAATAGCATCACCATGGCCATAATAGTGCTGCCCACCTCAACACACAAAATTCAATTTAAGCTACAGTTCTAGCTACAACAACATTGACAATATCAGGATTCATGGTTCACGTAGCATAAATTATCACAACTTATTTCAACATATACCTTCAGTACAATCAAATTCATCGTACATTTTCAGTGTAAACGGAAACTTGATTAAAGCCTGCAGAATACCATATTCACTGTGTCACGATGTAAACATGACCCACTTAAATTAAATTTTCAACACTTGTCTACAATAAGGCTAGCTTTTCAGGTGCAAAATAGTAACACATGCTAATTGTCTACACTACACCAACAAAAATTTGAGAACGACATGATCCTATTGAGAGCAATGAATAAATTTATAGCGAATGACCCTAAGGTTGCAGTTACCTGTCATACTTCAAGAATGATAATTACAATGTGACTTACTTATGAAACGCTATTCCAGCTTTTTTCCTATCTTGTCTGTTTGTGCAACCATATGCAACACAACTTGACATTATAGAAAGCTTTAGAATATTAGAAAATGAAATATTCTCAGCAGCATACACTTCTATGGCCACCAGGGGCCACCGGGCATGTGCAGTAGGATACGAGGTTTTTTTTATGAGGTTTCACCGATTTGGCATTATTTCGTCTCCATATATTCGTTCCTCCATGGTATAACTGCATAGGTTCCATAATGACGTCTCAGTGCTTCACCATAAGATATCAAGTGTGGGTGTGACGTACAAACACGGAACAGAAATGGGAACACGATCGACACCTGAGACAATCCTTTGTTGAAATTTCGAGGCACGATAACGTTCCAGTCTTTCTTGATAATTAGCTCTCCATTACGTAATGTGTGTTAAGTTGGGACTTAAATTGGAGCATCCACCTTTTTTCAATCTTCTTCACAAGGATCAGCAATGTAACCTTTCCACTGGTTATTTGAAGACCGTGAAAACAGTTCTCGTGTAATTAATTTAGTACAAAAAAACCATACATGTCGACCAGCAGGTCGGCGTGTGTTTCCGTATTACTTTGTCTTTCTTGAAGCCTAATGGGAGACGTAGTAGCAGCAAATGACTTGCAAAGCACTATTAAAACAGGAGTTTAACCATTTTTCAAAAGCATTTATGGACATTTGACATTAACGATGACAAGTCAGTATGATATTGATAACTCTGGATTCAAAATAGCTTTTTTTTATGGGTACTAATACTAATATTAATTTCCGTGGTTGCAGTATCCATTGACCAAATATGATTTGCTATCTGCAAAAGATATAGTTTTGAACTGGTAGCTATGTTGGCCATCCTCGGATAGGTCATGGTACCTGGACCGGGGACTGTCTATAAATCTCATATTTCCGTTTAACAGTTCAAGATGACTTAATGTGGCTGGTGTACAGAACTTCCAGTGTGCATTTTTATAGTCTACATATAACTTGAATAATTAATAGGTTCTGATGGTTAGTATCTGTGAAGGACAGAAGTAGATGATATGACAAGTGGATTTTGAGTATGTATGACTATCACCACCGAAGAAGTTTCACCAAATCTTCTGGATCCTTGCATGTGATCCCTCATTTAGTAAAGTTAAATCATATTCTTCCAATAATTTTGCTGAATTGCTTCCAGACAGTCTGTGATAGCACAACCATCCCTCAACTGATGGTCATTTAAACATCCGGGGAATATTTTAAGTTAATTAATTTGTATTAAGATTAAATAGAAGTATTCCCTGGATTATTGTGTTCACGGGAATTTTGTACCTCTATGGTATAATACAACCTTGTTGGTTAAGAAAACTTTCAACTTCTTAATATTCTAGGAGAATTGTATGTTATTCTAAATAAGGCAGTCTTGATGAATTGTTTTGTAACACGAAATATATATATATATATATATATATATATATATTCATCAGGTTTTCGCCTAGAGTCAGTTAAAGGGCAGTGACTACAATACAGACAATAATGATCTCAATCTTGAATAGCAACATTAATATTATCCAAAATACTAATTGGATAAAGTGAAGAGCTGATCCATAAATCTTCCAACGGGCATTAGCGCCCACCCTGCTCCGGCCCCTGAAGTGGCTGATGCTGGAAAAATAGGGGAATCATGAGTTCTTGCAGTACAAAAATATTGACCTATATGTGTTTCTAGTGGGGACACAAGGTATTCCTGACAATAACGCTGAACCAGAAATGTTCATGTGAATAAAAAAAAGAGAAGATTTTCAGTCAACTGGGCAACATTTCACACATATCAACGAACTGAAAATTGATATTAAATCTGTTGAACAAACATTTGATACTGCTCCCTTTACTCCAGTATTTAACACTGAAGTGGTTTATCTTTTTTCTAGTGCTTATCTGCCTTACTGTATTTGACTATTGTGATTTTATTTCCAAGATAATCTACTTCTCCTACTTTCTTACAGCATCTTTTCAGTTTGGTATTTAATCTGTAGTTACTTCTAGTTTTATTTAACTTAAGCAGATTTCTCTACGCAGAAATTTATAGAGGATATTATCAGGAAATGATAGCATACTCATTTTTTTATGTTTTAACTTTATTCCAAATTTAATTCTTCTTTTACTGTCTTAAATAGTTTGTCTACCATCGATTTTACAATATATTAATGAAAATTAACTACACCCTATTGACACCCTTTCTGCTGCCAAGTTTTCTCTTACTTTAAACAAGTGGTCTCTTAGCTCAGTGATGCTTGCTTTCCAAATATGGGATCATCAGTTAAAATACCTGTACTAATGCAGTCAAGAATTTTTAAGAGCAGTTCATATGAGAAGTGCCAGGATGCTCAGTGGTTCAGATTCAAAGTAAAACTTTAGGTAAAATCACAAGAGAGGCAAAACTAAAACTTTCATTTTCATACAATTTTTTAATAGTGTTCAGAAATTCATATTTACACACCACATCTCCCTAAACCCAAACTGTTCTTTATTTATTACATCCACCAGTTAATTTTGCATTACTATGTAATTTTGGAAGAGATGATGTCTAACTAATGGTACGACACTTATAACATAGATTTTATCTAATCTTAGCAAAGATTCAGTCGAACTAAAAACTTTTGGTAAGGGGTATCTGGCAGCCTAAGTATCAGATTTACAATTTGTCATGCAAACTAGCTCTATTGTGGCTGCCCTAATCTAACATCTTACCAGGTAAAAGTGTCCTAAAGTTTCAAGGGAATCTGGATCACAAATAATCCTACAAATACTTAACGCACAACTAGGAAGAGAAAGAAGATACAGAAAAACAATTGGAAAATACCCAGCTCACAAATGGACCAACCAAAACGGACAGAGATTAGTTGAACTCTGCAGTAGATTCAATCTAAAAATCATGTCAACAAATTTTAAAAAGAAACCATCAAAACAGATGACATGGCAAGCACCAAACTCACTCTTAGGCGAGTTCCAAATCGATCATGTAGCCATCTCATATCCAAATCACAGAGAAATTTTGAATGTCCAAGTTAGAAGGGGTGCAAACATAGATTCTGACCATTACTTGACAAGAATTAAATTAAAGTTGAGACCACAAAGGATCATCAAAAGAAACCACCAATCCCAAAATTCGATGCAGGCAAAATTAAACCTTCATTTACAGAAGAACTGGACAGAAAGAAATCAGAAAATTGGCAACAACTCAAAACCAAACTGATTGAAACAGCACAAAAACTAATCCCACAGCAAAAACGCAGAAAACACCCTTGGTGGAACGAGCAATGTGACCAAGCAATCAAAGGACGACATCAAATGTACATCAAATGGAACAACAGAAAAACAGATGACAACTACAAAGAATACCTGAAAAGTAGGAAGGAAACAGCAAAACTAATCAGACAAACCAAAAGGAAATATGAAAATGGGCAACTGCTTGAAATTGAGAAAGACTTCCAGAAAAACAACACACGCAATTTCTACAGAACTTTCAAAAGAAAACTCACAGGATATCAACCACAAAGCCTCTGCTTTAAGAAAGAGAACGGGCAACTGGCATTAAACAATAAAGAAAACTGTACAGTGCTCGCAGAGTATTTTGAAAAACTCCTAAATTGTCCCGAACCAATACAACGTTTCGCACCACAAGAACCTAAAGAACAGAATCCAAATTCATTACCACCTGATGAAAATGAAATTGTTAGGCAAATCAAAAGACTGAAAAACAACAAAGCAGCTGGTGAAGATGGAATCACTGCAGAGCTTCTAAAAGCAGCAGGATCAAAAACTATAAAAGAGATCACCAAAATTATCCAAGACATTTGGAAAACAGAAAAAATTCCAGAAGACTGGAAAAATGCGTTAATCCACCCTTTACACAAAAAGGGAGACAGAGCAAGTGTTAATAATTATAGGGGAATCTCACTGCAGTCAGTGCCATACAAAATTTTCTCCCAGTGTCTCCTCGATAGGGCTCAACAACAACTAGAACCAAGGATCGGAGAATATCAAGCAGGATTTAGACCAGGTAGATCTTGCGCAGAACAAATACTCAACCTAAAACTTATCCTCAAACATCAAAGAATTTGTAGCAACCATTTAGTATGCACATTTGTAGATTTTAAAAAAGCATATGACTCAGTTGATCGAGAGTCATTATTCAAAATATTGAAAGAACAAGGCTTAGACCCCAAAACTCTTGCTTTAATACAACAAACACTAACAGAGACAAAGTCCAAAATAAAATTTTTAGGGGAGATATCAGAACCCTTCATTATTAAAACAGGAGTAAGACAAGGAGACGGACTTTCTCCGTTACTGTTCAACTGCGTCCTTGAAAAAGTGTTACAGGAATGGCGGAAACAAAAATCAATCCTTGGAATTGACCAGCCAATTATATTAGGCAGAGGAAAATTGAAGATAGATTGCCTAGCATTTGCAGACGACTTAGCAATCTTAACGCGTGACATTGCAATAGCCCAAAAACAGATCGAACTGTTGAAAGAAGTAGCGGAGAAAGTGGGTCTACAGATTTCATTCGAGAAAACAGAATTTATGACCTGCAATAAAGAAACGCCAAAATACATGGAGACAAAATATGGAAAAATTAAACGAGTCTCATACTTCAAGTATTTCGGTGAAACAATCCAAGAGAATGGAACTGAAGCAAAAGCTAATGAAATTAGATGCCAAAAGATGGAAACAGCTTATCGCCTAACACAAAATGTCTACAACAAAAAATGCATCTCCAAGCACACAAAACTGAGACATTACAATACAGTTATTAAACCTGAATGTCTTTATGGATCAGAAACACTTATTTTTAACAGAAAAAAAGATATAGAAAACATTGAGAAAAAAGAACGCAAAATTATAAGGAAAATTTTGGGCCCAAGACTCATAGGAGACCAGTACAGACTCAAAAGTAATCAGGAAATTCTACAATATGCAGACATTCACAGTGATATTAGAAAACGCCGACTAAAATTTTATGGACACATCAAAAGAATGAACCCTAACAGACTTACAAGACAAATAGTTGAATTCTATGAAAACCGAAGTAAATCAATATCGGATACAATGAAATGGATTGGAGAAATCAAGAAAGACCTCAAATTAGCAGGAATTGTTCCAGAAGATTTCGAAAACAGAGACACATTTAAATCAAAAATTCACAAGTGGCAAGTTGACCGGGAGGAAAGATTAAAGAAAAGATCAGGAACAACATGGTCAGATGAGAGGAAAGAAGCCCACAGCAAGCGTATGAAGGAAATTTGGGCACAAAGGAAAGCGAACAAACGCTTCTGAGTACTTTGCGTAGTCCTAATGGGCTTATCCGCAAATAATAATAATAAAAAGTGAATATTGTTTATTTAAAAAATTCCAACTGCAACCAGCATTCTCACCATGGATCTCTTGCTCCTAGCTATGCACTGTAACCAATGCAGTCACTTTGGTTTGGTGATGAAAGACAGTTTACTTGACTGTATAATTTGCAACAGTTTAGAACAAATGTAAGAGAAATGATGGTATTACTCTCTTTGGTTTATTTTTACTTCCTTATATATTAATATTTTTCCTTGGATAAGTCTTCAACTTTGCTTCCATACTTGGGGAATTGCACAAAAAAAAAAAAAAAAAAAAATCAGTTATAGTCAGCAGTAATTGCTGTTATCTCACATGTTTGAAACTGTTGTTTGATATTGTTAAATTTTGCTTACTGTCCTTCCTAATGTCTTCACTTCAATTACTGATATACTTTTATTCTGTTCTAATGTCTTGCAATACTTCTGCATCATAAACTAATATACTCTGTGAAACACTTTTACAAATTTCGTTATTGTTTTTTAATTATGTCAATTATCTTTCCACAAGATACAATTGCTTCTTCAACCATACTTCCATTTTTCCTTTGGCAGTTTATTTCCTCTTCAACAAATCCATTGCTTGTATCCTTACTCCTAAATAACTACAATCCATTATTTTATTATTAGTAGTTGAATACTAAATAGCATGTACTCCACGGAAATTTCTCTGAACATTCCTTTTTGTATCACATAAACTTCTGCTTCTAATTCTTTCAGCATTTGAGGTAACATTATCAAACTGTCCCTCGATAATTTATTCTACTCTCCAAATCCCTTATCCACAAACCTAGACTGTGACTGAATCATGTTTTTGTTAATTGGAGTATCTCTCATAATCTAAGTAATAATGCTTACTTTGGAACTTCACAGACAGGCTACAATTAATTCTAAATTAATAATTTTGTTTAAAAATTATCAGGTCAAATACACTGAAGTATCAAAAGACAAGGGATAGGAAGATGCAAATATCCAGATAGCAATAGCTATGTAGAAGATATACATAAATGTGCTGTGTTATACAATGTCAGTTCTTTCATTTGTACTCTTGTGAGTCAGATGAAGGTTACCTGGCATGATTACAGCTGCAAAACATGATTTAACAGACTTTGAACATAGAATGGTAGTTGACACCAGATGAATATGGCACTGTTTGCATGATTGTAGCACACTAAAATACAATGGCGCCTGCAGGATTACTTTAAGGGAGGTGCAATTGTATCTTTTTTACACATTATGTATAACACTTATTAACTAAGGATACTGAATTTGTTGACAAGGAGTTATTATTCAAACAGTGATTTTATAGTAAAAATTTTGTTTTTTATCTTTTCTGTGCATTTTCTTTCATGACAACGAGGTGCAAGTGCACTCCCTTGCACCCCTTCCCAGCACCTATGCCAAAATATGTTGATATAATACTAGATAGAACTCTGACTTTTAAGCAGTATCTCTCAAATATCCATATCAGAAAAATATTCTTCAAAAGCTTGCTAGTAATTCTTGAGAAACCAGTTATCATGTTCTAACCTCCAGAGCCTTAGCTCTGTCGTACTCTGATGCTGAGTACTGCTTTTTGGCCTGGATCAATAGTGCTAACACAAAGAAGATAGACATGCAAATCAATCAAGAAATACGGGATGTATTCGAAGCATGAACATCCAGTGGATTCCTGTTCTCTCTTATATTTCACTTCCAGCTTTAAGAGGATCAGAAGCTCTATTAACATTCTGGGAAAACATCCAGATGATCACAGTAAATCCGCCACATTGCTACTGATTGTTCCCCACATTGCTACAGACTGTCCTCTTCCATAGGAACAGTAATGGATGTAGATCAAGCATTGATCAAAGCAATTGAATTGAACAAAGCACTGGATTATGTTATAATATTTTGTAAGCTTTTTTTGTGCACATTTGTCCACACCTTTTGTATATCTTGTAAAAATTTTGTACTTTGATCATACGATAAATAAACTAGATGCATGGGACATTCCATTTTTAAAATTGTTTGCGAATTCAACATTCCTCAAACGAAAGAATCAATAATATGCTGTGAATATGTAATTTCCAGCATTAACTCCTGTCCATGGACAATGCAATAGCTGACCGTGTCTACTTAATGACTGAGACCAACAAAGTCTGTATAAAGATGTCAGTATTGACAGACAGGCAACACTGCATCAAGGAACACCAGCACTCAATGTTGGTCGTACAAGACATGTCCATGCAGACAGTGCAATGAAATCAGGTGTTATGGGATGTGGTAGCAGAAGACCAATATGAGTGAGTGCCTTTGTTGACAAAATACCATTGGCTCCAGCACCTTCCATGAGCTCATGAATATATTGGTTGGTCACTAGATGACTAGAAAAAGGTTGCATGGTCAGATGGGTCACAATTCCAGTTAGTAAATGATTGTAGGGTTTGAATATGGTGCAGATCCCATGAGGCCATGGATTCAGGTTGTCAGAAATGCATTGTGCAAGCTGGTGGTGACTATCCTTGTATGGGCAACTTTTACTTGGCATGGAATGGGTTGTATGGTCAAACTGAAAACAAAATTGGCTCAAAATGGTTATTTTCAACTACTCGAAGACAATTTGCAGCCATTCATGGCCTTCATATTCTCAAAGATGGAATTTTCCAGAATGAGAGAGCACCCTGTCACCAGGCCAAAATCTTTAACGATTGGTTTGGAGAACATTTTTGGTAACCATAGCGAATGATTTGGCCACCTAGATCACCAGACATGAATTCAGTCAAACATATTTGGGACATGATCAGAAGGTCCAGTTTGTGCTCAACATCCTCAACCGTCAACACTTACACAGTTATGGATGGCTGTAGAGGAATCATGATTGAATATTTCTTCAGGAGATTTCCAGCAACTTATTGAGTCAATGCAGCATTGGTTTGCTGCACTTTGTTGGCAAAAGGATGTCCCAAACAATATTTGGAGGGATTTGATGACTTCAGACACTTCTGTTATTGTAATAAATATTTAATTAGCAAACTGAATTTAATCTGTCTTATTGATTTCTGTAATAGTGAAGCTCATAGCATGCTTTGGCCACATTAACATTGGTAGGAATTTTCTGAGGAAAATATTCAGATCTTTCTCTTTGCTGAGGCCAGTCTTGTTCATTTTAAGTAATGAGTTATTATAAATTTCACTATCATGCTAAGGTGAATGTGCAGGAGGAGGAACTCATCAGCAAGGCAACAACAGAATTTTGAAAGTTCAAGTAGTAAGGATATTCACTTTACAAAGGAAGAAAATCAATTTAGTGAAACTAAGGAAAAAGGAAATGGCTTTAGGAAAGGCCAAATGACTCATCACTCACCAAAGTAGAAGGCTGCGACGAGTGAAAATCATATATGACAAACACTCAAACACACAATATTTTGGTTTTACACCTTATTCATGTTGTAGGGAACAATTCATGTGGTTTGGTAGGTGTGCACATGCTGAAGTTAATGATGTGATAAATTTCAGTATGTGCTCACCTCCTGAAACACATGACTCATTCCCTACAACATGTATAAGGTGTAAAACCGAATATTATGTAGTGTTAGTCATATATGTTTTTCACTCATCACAGCCCTTAACATTGGTGAGTGATGAGTCATTTTCCCTTTCCTAGTCATTTATGTTGAAAATGATGTAGGGCAGAGCCGAGCAATGTGGCAATGCTAAGCTTTGATGATGTTTTAAGCTGACTTACAGTAAACTTACAGGCATCAAAATTAGTGGTTACATATTTCAACTATCCTAGCACACACTAGAATATTTTACTTACCTTTGAAATAAGTTTAGTGTCTAAAATAATTATTTTTTTAAAAGTAACCAAATGGCCAATTTGTCCGACATGGTTGGACAAAGTGGCAACTTGGATTCAAAATCAGAAATGAGTAATTAAAAATGTTCTTAATTTTCAGAACAAGGTACTTTACTTAGAAAAAAGTTATGTAACTTGGGAATCATAGAAATTTTAACAGGCAAAGGGAAAATTGAAATTAACTGCAATTTTTGTAATGAAACAAAAGTTATTCAACTCCAGCACAGAGCTTGTAAACAAACAAAACATGTTTAGCACTGAATCTATTGTTGTTTTGATCTTAAAGCTGGAACATTTTCATTGTACTACACACAATGTGTGTCTTCTTGACCAACATCATCATCAAATAACTCTGTTCTTTGAAATCTTGGGTTAGATATTCTGCACTTTATGGGTTTCTTTCTAGCATTGGTTTTCTTGTTTTTGTCTTTTATGTGAGGTTTTTGTTGTTTCAGGTTCATTTTAGTATGGGCTTGAAGTCAGAACCTTTGTTCTGGCTGTTGATTTTGAGTTTTCCTACTACTGCTGCACAAAGCACTGCAATGATGACCTTTGGGTCCACAGAAAAAAAAAAAGAAAAAAATAAAAGTTTCGTCATTGAAACACTGCCACAACATCAACTTTGTGATAAAACCACTTTCAAATAGAAATAATTTCATTGATTATAATTAATATACTCACTTCAGCTTCAAATAATAATAAAGCATCTATGTCAGGAATGTTAATAATCTGAAAACAACAAACAGAGTTGGTACTCAGTGGACAAAGGGTTGACGGCCACCAGAAGCGTGGCCACTTTGGCAGGATTGATGCTGTTACAGAGTTTTAACTTAACAATTGAGTAAAACAACATGATATGCAAACCATGAATCAGTAGTAATAACACCACTTTTGCAAATCAGTTTCGCTCAGAAGCGGTATGTCACCTGGTTTCTTATTAATGAGTACATAAACTGAGCACTTCTAAACATCAGAGTGATCAAAAACTATACATACTCTTAATAACTTCATGAGATGACATGCTAACTGGATATGGATTTTCAAGGTAAATAAAACCATTGATTGGAACATGTTATGATTTCAGTGGCATGGTGGCATCACCCCTTTGCCCTTATAAATTGCAATGGCCACTTTGCCCGGTTCTCCCCTAATACAGAATTTCAGCATTGAAGATG
The DNA here is from genome assembly GCA_031002005.1 of Vandiemenella viatica. Classification (NCBI taxonomy): domain Eukaryota; kingdom Metazoa; phylum Arthropoda; class Insecta; order Orthoptera; family Morabidae; genus Vandiemenella; species Vandiemenella viatica. Next base: position 44,508,633 of record JARYHS010013630.1, read on the forward strand.
CAACAGAAAGCTGGTAGGCCAAAGAAATAGTTGCTTCAACTGAGCGAAACAAAAATTAAAAGTTATAACTGATTTAAAGGAACTTTTTTTAACTATGCTCAGAAGTGAAAGCACATACTTTTCTACCTTTAATATGTGTAGCTGAAAATGGTAAAAATGCAATTTTCAGTTAAATTCATCTACTATCTTATAATTTTAAATAAAAGCAACTATAGCAAAGAAAACAACTAGCCCACAATTTAAATAAATCTCATTTATAATACAAAGGATGTTTGTACAATTTCTACTCTTTTCTGTATGGCATGTACAAAGGAATAAAATTCCCTCATTAAGAGAGATCATGAATTCACATATGTTTTTGACACTTTGTCATTTACATGAGCAACAAACAATACATACATATTTACATTCTACAATCTCATATTAAAGCTCATTCAGTATTATTGTACAGTCAACACTCAAAACAACACTAGATGGATGTAGGAATCATAGATAAACCAAATTAAAAGAAGAAAATGAAAGAAAGAAATGAGTGATGTTTATCGATGGTAATTTCTTAAAATTCATCTGCATTCTATTTGGTATCATTTACAATTTTTTTACTTAAATAATTGGCACTATATCAATTAATGACAATATGTGATAATTCAAATGCCAAAACTGATACTCAACAATAACATGTGAAATAATATGAAACCTTGATACAACAGGTTTTTCCATACCATCTTATGTAAATTATTTAAATACTAGTCATTCACACATTGTTTTCCACATTATAAACAGAAGTCAATTTACATACATTCATATCAATATACAAAAGAGCTTATCCTGGCATGAAAACCTATTTAAAATATACAAATTAAACTTTTAGGTACATATTTACAGCTAATAATACATAACTGTTGTATGGGGATAAATAACTTGATGAACGTTTTGAACATGAAATCAAAGTGATTTAAAATTCTTCCATTAAATTATTGCTTCATGGTTGATTCACTGGAACAATCTGAGATTCATTTTTATTACCGAGTAGTGTTAACATTTCTCGAGGTCCATCTTTGTTTTGCTTCAGGTGTTCACACTTGTCACTGTTGCAAAGATCACATTCTATGATGTGTGACCTGACTGAATTCTTCAGTTTCTGTAACATCAACAAATAAATTTAAGAACAGAACAAATTAGATCTAATAAATTCCAATAGTAATTTCATCCATCAAAATCTGTGATACATGTCTAGCATTTTTGGTATTTGAAGGAGGGAAAGTAGTGAAGCACAATAAATCATGGACCCAATTAACTATTTAAACTCAGAATAGAGAAGCAACACTCCCACACCTCCCATCTCCCCACCACAAAAATTTGGTAATTACAGTGTATTTAATACTTTGGTAATTCTTTTTTCTTGAACCATTAACATAAAAAAATTCTTAATATATATTTTTTTTAAAAATTTTGGTAAGAAATGAATTCCAAAAAGAACAATAAAAGCCAGAAAAAATGTAACAGAATTAAAGTTTAACGGAGAAGTATTAACTAACAATGATAAAGAATATAACTATGAATTTTTTGTAGCAGCAACACTGAGAGAAAGCTTCTCTGACTTCTAACTGCATCAAAATCATATCATTTGGTGACATTTCAGAAGCTAGCACTGGTTCCTTTGTCAAGAAACCATTCAACATCAACTGAAGTTTGCCACATGGTAGCCAATTTACATACAGTTGCACACAAGAAGGGCAGAGAAGGGAGTGTGGAGTAGTAGTCAATCTGGCCTTGTCATGTTTGACTCACATTATGCCATAATATAGTGCAAATCTGCATGACTTAATAATTTTATAGCTGTATTCAACTTTTTAATAAATATCTACATTGCTTTTGTGGATAATGAAAAGGCATATATGTATAAAAGGAAACAAACTGTTTAAAGTCAGGGATGTAAACAGAAGAGATGACAATTATCCAAAGAGTGCAACAAGGTTTTAGTCTCTCTCCAACACTCTTTAATATGGACCAGTGGTTCCCAATTAATGGTACACATAGCCCCAGGTGCATGTAAAGTTGCTTCAAGGGCTAGGGTCGGCACTAGGATTCTTGTTTTCCAGATAAGCATTCTTATCTCCATCCTCACAATAAAAATTATTATTTTAAACTTTGGATTTTTTTTCATAAAGTCATATAATTTTAATGAAAAAATTAAATAAGGCCTTTTCTGAGAAATTTTGTAATGCTTGATTTCTATTAAGTTAGGCACCCCAGCTGGCAGTCCTCCTTTGGTGGCCTGGCCCTGGGTTACTTTTGACCTGCTTATACTGAGCCTGTCAAGGGGTACATGCGGTAATCTCTTGGCTAAGGTAATCACCATGATAATTGAAAAATAAACAATTACACAAATGTTACTTTTGCCAAAATATATTTTGAGACCAGCTGCATGTGTGTGAATTCTGTTACTGTAATGTTATGGTTGTGTGTAGCATTCAACTGGGATGAATGCATTTATTTATTTATCAGTTCTGCTGTAAGGGGTATGTGAGGTTGAACTTTTTCTTGAAGTGGTAATCGGGATAAACTAATTGGGAACTGCTGATATAGACAACATAGTTAGGAAATGTAAGGAAAATGTCCATCCTGGAATGAAAATAAGTAGCATCACATATATAAACACTATGCTATTTACAAATGATCCATTTTGTCCCACAATAAGATGAAGATGGACTCCAAAAATGAATGCATATACAGGGTATGGCAAACTGATCTGACTGTTTTTGCCACCGCATTGTCGAGCAAGTTGGGATTGGTGTCTTCTAGATCTCACAAATGGACATTTATAGTAGTTATGGAGCAGTGGTCGGGTGAGCACCATGCGTTTTGTAAAAGTGGTGATTCCTGTGTTGGTGCTCAGCAGCATTTCTGTAGATGTTTTAATGTGGGTCCAACAGGAAGAGTCCCAACTTGTAACACAATTATGATATAGGTGAGTACCTTCGGAGCTACTGGTTCAGCGTTAAAAAAGAAGTCGACAGGTAGTCCAAGGTCAGCTTGGATGCCAGAGGATATTGATCAAGTAAGAGAAGCTGTGGAAGCCAGTCCTCAGTGGCCGGCTCATAAACAAGCTGCGGCTTTGCACATGTCTGACCTGTCGCTAAGACAAATATTGCGTTTCTATCTGCACTTTCACATGTACAAAATGACTATTGTCTAGCATTAAAAGCCTCATGAACATCCTCTGCATAGTCCACAGGTTACCGTGTGGTGTAATGAAAAGTTGCGTCATTGGTCCATACTTCTTTGAAGAGGGAGGTTGATCAATTCGCAACATTATCTGTTGATGTTGAAAAACTTCCTGATCCCTGAACTTAAGAGATACCCATACAGCCAATGAGGTTATGGATGTTTTGAGAAGCAAGTTTCATGACCGAGTGATCTTGCGTTTTGGAGACATTGAATGGCCAGCTTGCTCCCCAGACCTTAGCGTTTGTGATCTTTTCTTGCAGGGGCTCCTTAAAGCAAGAGTTTACACAAACATACCCCACACACTGGACAAACTGAAAGAAGCCATACACCAAGAAATTACCAACCTGCCATGTGCAATGTTAGAGCAGGTATTCGACAACTTCAGTGCAAGCCTGAAAGAATTCTTGGTCAAAGATTGACATCATTTAAAGGACGTTATATTCCCATCTTAAACAGATGAAATTGGTTGTTCTGATGTTATTTTCATTAAATTATATGAACACCCTTCTGTAATAAGCAATAAACTATTTTGTATCACTTTTATTTTTCATGTTGTTTTTACTTTAAAACTGTCAAGATCTTTTTTCTGCACCCTGTATTACACAGTAAAGATTGCAATTTGTAAAAGTTATGGCAGGGATACGGAAAAATCCTATCAGAGTAAAAATAATGATTGACAATCAACCAATATAACAAGTCTAGATTTACATACCTCTGTTGTGAACTGTGTTTTAATGAAGATAACAAAGTGAAGAAGAAAACTGAAAGGTACAGCCCGAGAGCAGATTCAACACAAAGTTTTTAAAAAAACAACAATGTCTGTACTGACTCTAATGAATTTCATCGTAAAGTGGGTAAATAAAATACAATAAAAATAAAATTCAATCATCCAAAATGAAATTCCTAAGATCAGTAAAAAGATATTCCCTGAATGATAACGGAAGGAATGAAGAAATAAGGGAACAACTGAATATTTCCTCTCTGAATGACAGAATTTCTCAAAAAGGAAAAATTGGAAAACCATGTTCTAAGGATGGGTGATCACAGATTAATGAATCTTGCCCTGCAGCACCATCCTACAGGAACAGGCGAGTTGGTATACCCATGAAAAGATGGTTAGAAAACTGAGCGAGAACAGGTTTTTGCCCTATTCGTAAAAGGGAAGGAAGTATTAAAAGTCATATTATAAAATAGTTTTTTTTTTTTTTAATAAACGTTTCTCGGGAACAAACCAAGTGATGTTATTAATTCACAATATTTCGGCGACTTTATTCTCCGTCGCCATCTTCAGGTGCAGTTGCAAGTCTTGAAGTCTGCCTTGAAGTCAGCCTTGAGCGTGTTGTTTGTAAACTGGCATGGCAGCAGCATCTCAGATGTCATTAGATGCCCGCGGAACACAAAAATCAGAGTGTTGGTGATGAGCAGCCTCAATTACAGGAATCCATGCATCACTTATCTGGAATCCACAATCCCTGTTTACCAAATCAGACACGAGGCGAATTTCAAATGCTTCTTTAATGACGCTGTCCCAGAAGCCTCTCGCATGTGTCAACACCTTAGTCGCTTCGAAATCGAAACCATGTCCTTCTGTCAAACTATGTTCCGCCACTGCTGATTTGTCTTTTTGCCCCAGGCGAACATGTCGGGCGTGTTCCAAACAACGTTGTTGTACGCACCGTATGGTCTGACCGATGTATTTCTTTCCACATTCACACGGGATGCAGTAAACTCCAGGCGTACGCAGGGCAAGGTCATCTTTTGGAGAGCGCAAAATGTTTTTCAATTTTGGTGTTGGTAGAAAAATGGTCTTAATGCCATTTCTTGCCAGGACTCTTCCGACCCTAGATGTTGTGGCGCCAGAGTACGGCAAGAAGGCTAATTTATCGTGTGGACCATTATCGTGTTTATTAGGCCTACGATTCATTTCCCGGAATGCCAACTGTATCTGATGTTCGTTGTATCCATTCTTTCTGAAGGTATCACGGAGATGTTTTAACTCACTAGGAATAGTTGTTAGATTTGTATATTTAAGAAATATTAAAAAAAATAACTATCATAATATGGCAAACTTCATGTACAAATATCAATCAGCTAGTCAATAAATCTATGGTCACTTGTATTATAAATACCATGAGAAACAGTTGCTACCAATCTGTGTTGTACCTTTTTGGGCTGATATTATGACCGTTAAACCCAATTAATATTTTTAAAATAAATTTTACATTACCCTTAATCTACATTGTATCACTATAAATTAAAAAAATTGTGAAGATAGATGTTATTAACAAAGAGAAAAAAAAACAAAATTTAGATACCTTTATAACCTTAAAAATCCTTCTGACTGCTAATATACATAAGAGTAATTAGTGCAAGTTAAACATATGAATGTGTATTTTAACCTTAATTTACCATACCTCAATGAGTGATTTTCCCTCAGCTCTAATAACAACCACAACTGCAAATGCTGGAATGCATAATAATGAAACTGAGGCAATACACCAGCCCAGAACTTCAGCCCAAATTGGATATTTATAAGCTCCATTATTGTATGAAGGTGATTCATAATCAATCAAGCAGAATATCCAAACACACTAAAATAAAGTATTAAAAATAAATACACAATTAAATAAAAATCATTAGTTAGAATCTATGTCAGATTTCTTAAGCATTTTATATTGGATGTAAATACCTTGATACTAATATTTATTGCTACTGGATACTGATGTTTATTCACGAATAAAATAAATATTTAAGAAATAAATAGTTGCCTTCAATTGTAAGGCACTTAACAAATCAGTATGCCATTATTAGAAAGGAAATAGAGTTCTTGGCTGATTGGTAAGTGTAATATCATGTTGTATTGCAGGCAAAGTTCAGTCGGAACCTAGTGTTGCAGGAAAGCTGAAGGGTTGATGCCATGTAAGCCAATAGTTAACACTTCCACATTTTCTTAAAGGAAATTTGATCATTTTTAATTATGATTTACCAAGGGGAAAATTAGTTATGGGGAACAAATTGGTAAATTAAATTATTAGATCAGGAGGAACAGATGTTTCAATGACATTAATAATGAGGCAAACAGCAAGATTTGAAAAGCACAAAAAATGACCCTAATTTGAATTTAAAAAATGAAGAAACAGTTAACACATACTGTTATCAGCATGTAAGCACCTTAGAATTTGGATAAATTCTAGTTTTCTTAGCTTCAAGTATAAGGGAGGGAGAAAGCTTTCCTTTAAACATAAGGTTTCATTGCAAGTACAGGTTATGGGAGGAAAGTTTCATATAGACGCTGAAACTGCAACCTAATTCATTAATTAAATCATTTTAAAAGCAGTAAAGACCCACAACATTTAATAAAAGGGCTAAATAAACATTTTTTAATAGTAAAGAAACTTTAAACTGACCTGGAATAGGGTACTCCATTATTAACCAACTTGCAAACAATAGATTTCTGCTATGTGAGCATTTCACTATTTCTGAACACTTTTAAATGAAGAAAGTAATTTTAAAATAATAATAATAATTCGAAAGAAAGTTAAATCCACTGAAATTCCATAGTTTTAGACCATGTAAATAACATAAATAAATTTTTAAACACTTCGATTAACACACTTTCACTTCCAACATTTTTTATACTGTTTCCAGTAATTTCTCAATCTAAAAAGTAGGTTTTCTAAGAGAACCAAACATCTAGTATAACATCTTTAAATTTCAGAACATTCCATGGAGTAGAATGGAATTTATATACATTTTTAAAATTATTTCGTCATTAAACACATGTGGTTTCACTTGAGATTTATTTGCGAGTAAACCAAGCCGCTTAAGTAAATAAAACTACTGTCAAAACAAAGTAACGAAATTCAAAGAAAATTCAGATAACTTCACCTTTTCGAAATAAACAACACATTATTAATAATGAACCAGAAACCAAGTGATTTCTGAAACATTTCAAACCTAATCTTCATAGATTCATAACTTTGCTATCTAACCACAGATATGGACAAAATTTACATCACTGGAATCAGGAATTAACGTAGAACACTTTGGCGCTAATTTTATGGCGATATTTGCAATCCAGCAGGATTACTAAAAATTGGCTTAAATTCAATATAGAAATAGGGAAAACCCTACTACTGTCGGAGACTCTTTATCACTACACCGTTTAAACTAAATTTGTTTATAAACAAACTAATCATTCAAGAATTCTAATTAAACACTTTTTATGTACCTTAAGGACGAGAGTACATACAGTCAAAGTCTGAACACTTTCTATAACCTCAATCATTTTACACTATTTTGGGTAAGTGGTTGGATACCTGATGTCACGCAGAATTGGTATATAAGCGGGTACCTCGTAGAGGGGGTTGTCTTTACATCTTCACTGTTTTGTCTTTTGTCTTTATTGTTTGGTCTTTACTGCCGGAACTGGCTGTGCCAGGCTAGGAACGTGTGTCATCCATGATGATTTTCTTTACAACTACCATGAACGTGAATTTTCTAAAAGGGGCCTTCGATCGGTATTCTATCCTCTCCATAACTTTACAATTTTTGGGAACATTTGTTCAATCGCCTACTCAACTGTAGAATGCAATTTTTTTTAAAAAATGTGACTTTGAAAATAAACTTCAAAATTTTATTCAAGTGAACTTTTTGTGATTTCGTGGTAAACTGAAACCTTTTCTAAGTTTGTGGTTTAAACAAATTTAGTGGCAACCTTTAAGCATTTCAGTTGAGAATTCCAGGCAGGTAACATGGTCAATTTAAAATTATTTAGTCTAATTCAACAGAACTTTCATTTCAAGTGAACTTTCAGCTAAGATACTAAGCCTATACTCCACCCAAAGTATAGACTTTTCCCTTACAAGCACTAAAACAAACTTAATATAAAGTTTCAGCATTGTAGATAAACTATAAATAAAGATATTAGCTGTTAAAGAAAAATTAAACTTAACAGACAAAACCAAAAATTTAACACAACTTCAATCATAGCAATAAATAGCGTAAGTTTTGGTTGTAAATAAAGAAAAAATAGAGAATAATATCATTTCAGTTAAAAGTTTTACAAACATTTTCACTGTAAAAAAACAAACTCCACAATATTGTGCAACTGATTTTCAAAATAGGTGATCCTAAATCACAGAAATATCAAGGTGTGCTTATTAATAAGAAGGTAGAGATTTTCCAAAAATTTCATTTAATAATGGTGATGAAAACTATTTAAATGCATTTTCAAATGATTTACAATGTAGCTTATGAGATGATTAAAATGTTCAGGTAAGTTTTTATTTTTTTTTACAGATAACTTTTAAGCAGAGTTTTACACAGAGCAAATTAAGGGGAATTTGAGAGCAATTTTTCTACATTAAAAGAATTCCAGGGATTAAATATTCTAAGAGAAAACAAATATTTGGCAGTTTCCCCACTCTGAGTCACACATTAAATCATTTCTTATATGTAAAAAAAAAAAAAAAAAAAAAAAAATGTTTAGAATAATTTAACCTAGACATCAGACAAAATTTAGTAAATGGAAATGAGGATGGCATTTTTTCCCGCTGGAAGTTGACGATGCAATACAGTTCCAGAACAATCGGGAAGTATCTTGATGTTTCGGAAACTGAAAATACCCTGTTCAGGGGAGATACTACAAAAGAGCTTCACTGACCTTTAGCCAGTTGGCTGAGAAACTGTTGACAGTGAAGATAGGATGTGTGTCACTTTGTCATATTTCTAATTAATTTCTGATGTTCTTTTAGCCCATTAATTGAAGAAATGTCATATTTCTTCGCTATGTTGGAGTTCTTGATAATTTATTTATGTCTGCTGTTAATACGAGGGTTGGAGCATAAGTCATGGCAACTATTTTTTTTCTGTATCAGTCCGGTTGGAAAATGTGACATATGCAGATGAAAGGACAATGTGTTAACTACATGTGTGGCCAATGAATAGCACTGAAATATCGTAACACACTAATTTATTATGGTAGTATACAGGGTAATACGGCCTTCACGTTGTAAAAGAATGACAACACAGTACACATAAAGTTGACATGACAAACCTGGGTCTAAAGACCCTCAAAGTAGTCCCCTGCTACTGTCACCACACACTGCCAGAGACTGATTTAATAGTAGGGCCCATGCACACTAGCATTATTAATCGCTATATGACTGTTACTCTGTGTCATTATGACAATTACTCTCTCTTAGAGTAACCGACATTCTATTTCTTTTTTTTTTTTTTTTTTTTGAAACTGTTATGCTATAATCCTCTCCAAGTTTACCACACATTTTGAAAAAATACACTGCTAAACTTTATTTTTTATTCAGGGTTCATATGGAATACCTTGTATTCTTCTTCACCTATATAACATCATATATTATTACCATATACATTTTTTTACAATTTATAACAATGGAAACAAGACCAAAAAAAAAACATACAAATTTTATATCCTGTCACAGTGCCATGACACATTTATAATGAATTTCTGCTGTGGTTTTAGACCATTAATTGATTAAATTTCAAATTTCTTGGCTATGTCAGACTTCTTGAGAGTTTATTTGACGTTAATAGATACGGCCAACAGGAGTGATGTCTGGTTCAATTTGTCTTTCTTTAGATTGTCCCCACATTAATAATGAAATGTAGTGTTTTATATTTTGGTGAACTTAAAATTTTAATATCGTTTTTCTTATTCCTTCACCAAAGTACATTCAAGAAGTAAGGTCTCTAAAGATTACAAGGTCCAATTTTAACTGAGACTAATTTAATTGTAGCAACCCATACATGCTAGCTATCATTAATCACTCTCTGCCTGTTACTCTGTCACCATGACAACCAACTCTTCCCCTAGAGTAACTGACATTCTATTTTATTTTTTTGTTGGAAACTGTTATAACCACTGGGGAGATGTGTTCAGAAAGTTTCTGGACTTCTTATGGCACAGTTTCAGAGTTTGATTTATTTTTGATGAAACAGTTTAGAATACAGAAGAATTTCTGGCAGTTTCAACTTTGAAATATTTCTGATGGAACAGTGATTCGAACTTAGAAGAAATTCAGCAGTTTTTCATACTTAACAAATTTACTGATGGTTCAGAGGTGGATTTAGTTTATTTTATGCAATGTTTAATTAAAACCTTGAAATTCTTTTGAATATGTGAAGAGAACTTTTAAATAGTATGCAACAATTAACTAAAAGGGTGGTTTTATTTTGAATGCCTGTTATATTTGGACTGATTGTCACTATTGCTTCTTCATAAAGAATCGAAACCAATAAACCTAATTGTCAGTTCTGTGTAACTTCTGATACCAATGAATTAATAATAACTTTATTATTATTAGGAATTTGTTATTATTTAAAAATATGAATTTTTTATTATTTAAAACAAGTTAATTGAATTTTATTAGAAGACTACACAGTGACCTAAAAATTTCTTCATTTTCTTATTTGAACTTTCTAACATCAATTATTTAAAAGAATTACATTGGCCATAGTATCTTGTAATGTAATTACAGTTACTGAAGCAGAATCACAAGTAAATGCAATTTCATTTGGATTTGCTTTCAATACTGTATGAGACAATTTAATATTATCAAACATTTTAGCTTATGAAGTACTGCAACAACTTTTTGAATGACTAAATGATTTCTTAACTGGTCACAGAATGTAACAGCAGATGGCAAATTCTCTCTAAACGTCACATTATATCTCCCACAAGGGATCTTTAAAAAAAAAAAAAAGTCTATGAACAATATCGCAGACAAAAAATATAATAGCAGCTTAATATTGTTTGCTGGTTATGATATTAATATTTTAAATCTGTAAGGGGCTGCATGTGTCAGAGTCTGTAATGGCATCACACAAAAACTACGGCAGCAATTTTGAAGGTGTTTTAAAATTTTGATAGCTAATGGTTCAGAATAAAATCTGCTAAAATAGCATATGACATATACATAGGGGAACAGAGCAAGAGGTGGGAGAAATATGCATAAAGATCATTTGGTATTTCAGATGAGCACTCATTTAAAGTAAAACTAACAGAAGATCACACTACTGCCCTTTGGATTCTGATTTATTTTTTTGACTTCGGTTATTTAGTTCTTCAGTTGCCTGAAGTGTAATGCATTAAACTGAGTATGTAAGCCAATCATAATAATCACAATTAATACTTAATTTATTGCAAACACCTTCATGCTGGAAGAGACACTGAACTAACAAGGAAAAGTCATTGGTATGGAAATCAACATGGATTTATAGGATTACACTTCACGTAACTGACCCTAATAACATTTACCCAGTGGACCATCATTTCAGAGAAATTCATAATTATTGATATATATCTGTAAAGAAGCCTTAAACATTAATTGGCTAAGTAGCTGTACTGTACTATGGTTATGTCCATATACAAAAGAATATGGGTTCAATCCCATCTTACCAAAAATATTTTTATGTGCAGGTGGCATGACCCATGATGGAGTAGGTTTCACCAGTAGTAGGGTTGCAATAGGTTGTGAAACAAACTCATCATAGGTCATGCCACTTATACAACAACCCACCTCATATATCAGCTCACGTGCCTCCACTATCAAAATCCCTACATTGGCCTTACCTTGAACTCATTATCCATCAGAATGAATGGTCACAGGCAAACAGTTTACACCCAAAACCTAGACCTCCCTGTTGCTCACCATGCCAGTACTCACAACACCCGCGACCTCAATAACTGCTTTACAGTCAGTGCCATTAGATTACTTACAGGCACAACCTCCGCAGGTGGGAGGAGGCATATCAACACATCCTGCAGACTAGTCATCTCCAGGCCTTAACTTCCAATAATATCTTCCATCCTCACCCTGTACATCCATCACTGGCCATCACAATAGATTCATATATATTTATAGACCTTATTTCAAATTTTTTTGTTAATTTGTATTATTATAATATTCCCTTTTAATGTTTCTTGTGATTAATACTTGTGGTTATATTATTGTTGCTCTCCCCACCCCCTACAACAGTCAATTTCATTCTATGAGTGGCTGTGGAATGAAAATAAAATATTATATGAAGTGAGTACCCATCTGCAGAATTTCTTAAGAAACTGAAATAAAGCTTTAAAAGCTGCAGGTATTCCTGTTGTAGCATTATGGAGAGAATTTTTATCTGTCACAACTTTCAAAAATCAAACTCATTGATATTGAAGAGATTGTTTTGAACTTTTGAGTCACTTTTTGGAATCAGATTATTGGTTTATTTTTAAAATTTCTTATTTAAATTAGTGATATTGGATTAAGTGTTGCCATTATAAACAAACATCTGCTCAAAGGCTATTGAATCTATGAATTGACACAACCTTCATATTGTGCTTATGCTGCCTCTATAACAGTTCAGCATAATCTATTAAACCTAATGCAAATATTGGATCTAAAGCTTATTGTGGTATTAGCATTTCCACAAGGCAGAGTCTTATCTAAAGTACAGGGAAGAATATAACACTTTAATAGATAATTAAATAAGAACATTTCTGTAAGCAATTTAACTTAATAAATTGAAGGGAAACAAATTCTTACAGTAAACACAGAAACTATTCTCCAACAAAAAAAATCAGTAATGACCCATTGTTTTACTAAATGAGTGCATACCATAAGGAGGACAGGTGCTGCTACCCACCAGCTGAAGCGGATATAAAGTGAAGGAAATCTTCCGGTCATTTCATTGACATTTCTCGCAAGTCGATGAGCACCATATAGCCATGATATGCCAATAACCTCAAAGAAAGCAAGAAACATTATAGAGATTGAGGCAGCATAGTGGTCAACCAACTGGAAGACATAAATTCCACCCTGAAACAAAGAAAAGTCATGACATCATCCAAGTTAAACTCAAAGATTTCACACAGCTTCAAAGATATTTCTAGAATTAAATATTTTTTATTCAGAATTTCCATAATCATCATTCTGTCCAGTTGTAGGTATACTGGTCTGCCACACTGGATCCACTAGCTATCAAATGTTTGGAAAATGTCCAGGATGATGATGATCTGTTACATATCAGTAATTTTTTATTTGCAGAGTCCTTACTTTCTGTTTGAGGATTACTATACTGTTTAATATGATACAAACAAGCAAGAATATTCTAAACAAATCCAAAAATTCTTAGATACATTGTGAGTTTTGGTGATGAATCATGCATTTGTAAACTGCAAAACAAGAAGTTTTATACTCTCTTCGAACGACTTTAATGTGACATTCTGTAAATTAAAAAAAATAATGTGCAATAGACTGTGAATTTTCTAGACAATCTTCATAATGCAATTTATTAAAGAAAGAGAAACAAATCATTGCTTACAATTGAAATATCCACAAGTATGGCATACACAATTAATATTAATCTTTGTACATGACATCAGCATTAAATAAAAGAATATCATCAAACATTATAAAATAAAAAAATCATTTCAAATACAAATCAGTGTATCAAATGACAACAAAGTTTCACTATTTTATATTTATACAAGAGTTCCAACACAAATGAATAACTGCACATTATATTTCTTATGCAACCAAAGAAATTATGGATCAGCCACCGTTAAAGTGCATCTTACTTTGTTAAAGTAATATGCACTTTTCACTGGCTTAAAGGAAGTCCTAAATTTCAATGAAATATAGGTGGTAATTGCTTGACTTCCCAATCCTCCCCCCGTTCATTACCCTAAGTAGATAAATGTGTATAACTTGTGTATAAAACATGTACTGTTTCACAAATGTACAAGTGTATTACAAAACAATAATGACTTAAAGTTAACAATATTATTTCCTAATTTCTGGCAAAAAAGTTAAAATGAAATCATTAATGTTAAGTTAAGCTTAAATAAAAAATATTAATAACTAAGAAATGGTAAATTACGTTCAGTTCCTATCATTACAAAAGACTGACCATAATGCACACATTAACATAAAACAAATGTGAGTTACTATAGTTGCAAAAATCATAACACAAATATTTACTGTATATTTTTTATTCATTTCTTTATATGTGACATTGAAGTCATTAAAATGTATGTGTATTTCAGAATAAAAATGTTTTACCTGTGTTACATGAGGAAGCCCAAACAAAAATGAAATTGCACAAACCACCAGAACCAGTATCTCATGGCATATTAATCTCTTCTTCACCCACTTGGGAAATGCATCTTGTATTGATGTGACCACAACTTCCACAATAGCAAACTGAAACAAAATTACTTAAAAGAATGTTGTACGATACACTTTCATCTGAAGAATTTCATACTCTAGCAATTCTTTAACCACGAAAAGCTGCACTGTAATCAACTAGGCAAGCAGCCAGTTTATGTTATATGTTATTATTAATTTAATTGTGATGGAGCTCATGCTTTGGTGGGAATTCTCCTGGTCATCTAATTACCCCTTTCTAATTATTTTTAATTCCCTTATATTCATTGACTATTAAATTCCTTCCCCATCTACTTTTGCAATTTACAAATTTTAAGTTCATTCAACGTTTTTCATAAATTATTCATCACTTTATTTGATAATTTCTTCCAATCCCTGATACCCTTACTCACAAAAGAAAATTTTTCCACTCCCTTATGCGTGAAACTGATTGCAAGATCACGTCAATGTCATCTTTTTCTTCCCATGCACTATTCCTAATTCTTCGACCAATATCCTACCAAGCTCCAGCACAAGCCTTGTACACTTCCAGAACTTCACCCTCCTCATATTTTCCAGTGACTCCCAATCCAACTCCTTTGTCATAACAGTTATTGACTGGATCCTGTAATAATTTCCACAAACAAATCTAGCTGATCTTCTCCTGTATTTGATATCCAAAATGTGTGTCCCAAATTATATCACCATATTCAAATAACGGTCTGACTAAAGTTTTGTAATCCAATTCCTTAACTTCTCTGGTACATCTTCTCAACACACTCTCCAGTAAATGAAGGATTTTTAAGGCTTGTTTTAATAACAACAAATATCATAGATAACATCATCAGAGCACAAAGATTATGACTCTCTGGACTCTGCAGATAGATAAAAAAAAAACTGAAATGAATAGGTAGCATCAGATCACAGATCAAATAGGAATATACAGATCGACTTGAGGTATTTTTGTAATTGCGGAAATAAATGTACATGGTGTGTTGGCAGAAAATGGAAGGATGAGACTCAAAAGTAGGGAAAGGTATATTGCAGTAAAATATAAGAAGTAATGCAGTGGGTATAAAAGACTGTAAACCAGTGGTTTTTGGCTGCTACGTAATGACTATGAGAGTAGTGTAGAACTAATTCTGAGGATAAGTCTTAGGCAGACTACAAAGTCATAAGTACTTATAAATCAAATGCAATACTCAAAGGATATTGCATCATTTTCAAGTATCACAATGTTAACTATGATAATAACATTGCAAGGAGGGAGATTTATGAAAATTATATCAATAATAATACCTGAGGAAGGTTAAAAAACAAATACCAGAGTGGAAATAATGCAGTGCTTGTATTTCCATTATCAATAAAAGTTAGATCCAACCCTAAGCCAGTTAAACCTGTAATTTCAGTTATGTCCAGATTTTTAATTTAATTTAATTTAATTTGCAATGGAGCATAGGATCCGGTGGCAATTTCCCTACACCCCCATCTTCCCCCTATCCTGCACCCACCTACATTTGCCCTCTACAAATTTTAACTTTAAATTCTTTCAACAATTTCGGTAAATTATTCATCATTTCTCTTGGTAACTCATTCCAATCCCTGACACCCTTACCCAAAAAAGAGAATCTTCCCACACTCTTATGGCTGAAATCGAGTGCCAGCTTGTGGTCATGGTCATCTTTTCCCTTCCATGCACTACTTTTCATACCTACTCCAATATCTTTCCATGCCTCATCGCCAGTATACGCCCTGTACACTCCCATGAACCTCCTCATCCTCCTCCTATCTTGTAATGAATCCCATATCAGTTCCTTTATCATATCCGTCACAGATTGCATTCTGCGATAATTCCAGAAACAAATCTAGCAGCCCATTCTTGCACCCTCTCCAACTCCTGTATTTGATACATAAAATGAGGGTCCCATACTACACTACCATATTTGAGCAATGGTCTGACAAAAGTTTTGTAACCCAACTCCCTCACTTCTCTCGTACATTTCATCTGAAATATCTTGCATATCCCAGTGGTGCTTCCTCAGCAGGGATCCATGAAACAAGATTGATAAATAAAATAAAAAATAAAAATATTCCACCAACTCAAATATGGATGTATATCCTTGCCTGAACCCATGTTGCCTGCTTGAAAACCACTTACGTTCCTCACATATATTTCTGATGTGGTTGCATATCAATCTTTCCATTAATTTACCTATCACTGATGTCAAACTGATTGGCCTGTAATTCTCAATGCTATTTCTCACCCCTCCTTTATTTACTGGTACTACTATTGCACTTTTCCAGTCCTGTGGTAAGCAGCAAGTATCCAGACTCAATTAAATAATATTTCAAGATAAGTACAATGTCACGTCCGGATATCTTTAAGATATCTGTAGTTATATTATCTACACCAGCCCCTTTATGTTTTTTCTGTTTTCTAAGTTCCTTCATGATTTCCTCAGGATGAATTTCAAATTTTTTACTTTCTTTATTTCTAATTGTGTTGTTAAGCTTGTTCTATGAATTAGACCCTCCCGTTTCTGAATCATTGTCCCTAATGCTTTCACTAAACCAGTTACTTAAAATCTCTGCCTTTTTCAAATCCTCAGTAACTTCTTCTCCAACCTTATCTATAAGTGTCTCTACACCCTCCCTTCCCCTCAGTTTCCTGATATAGCCATAGAAATTTCTAGTTGCATCAGTCAATGGTCCTCCTGCACTGACAATACTCTTCATAAACCCATCTTTAGCCATTTTCTTTGCTGTTATTAAGTTCTTGTTTAGTTGTTTTAAATATTCCCTACTACCCTGCTGTCTCTTAACTCTGTTGTGTTCTCTTCTTACCAACCTCTTTAACCTCCTCACTTCCCTATTATAGTACATAGGTTCTCTACTTCTCTTTATTTTCTGACTTGGAATAAATTTTTCTTCCCCCTCCTTGAACTCTTCCTACCTTGACTCTACTGTACTTGTACCTTCCTTCCATTTGCTGAAACATTCTCTGAAATATCTCTTCAAATTTGAAATCTGTGCCTTTTTATAATTGTACCTATTTCCCCCTTCAACTTTGGCTGCTGGTTTACTAAATACTCTAATATCCATCAGAACTGCATCATGATCACTTATTCCTTCAGTTACTTGACACCTCACAAGGTTTTCATTGGGCTTAATTAGAAATATATCCAAAATATTTTGCCCCCTAGTGTTTTGCTCAACCACTTGTGTAAATCCTCCTGCCCTTATTAAGATATTTGCAAATCTTTGTTCCCTTGTGTTATTATTGGAGTATATGTGTTATTTATTTGGAGCTGTACCTGCAGAAAATATTCCAAGGAGGGGTTACAAAGCTGTCTAACCCAAACAGAAGGATGAAGATTGCTGTTATTATGCTACACACTAAAGATGTAAGGAAGCCTACATCCACTTATGACAAATTTAAATGCCATGTTATTTTGGATAGAGAGGAAAATAACAGGTACACAAAGTAGTGACTATTGACATTAAAGAAGTTCTTTTATTTAATTTAATTGTGATGGAGTGCACGCTCCGGTGGTATTTTCCTTACACACCAATTTTTTCCCATTTCCTGAAGTCACCATAATTTTGCCTTACAAATTTCAACCTTAAATAATTTCAACATTTTTTGTAAATTATTCATCAATTCCCTTGGTAACTTATTCCAATCCCTGAGACCATAACTATAAAAATAGAATCTTCCTACACCAGAAATTGAGTGCCAGCTTGTGCTCATGGTCACCTTTTCCTTTCCATGCATTATTTTTAATTGTTACAGCAATATATTTCCACATCTCATTACCAATATACGGCCTGTACAATCCCATAACTCTCTTCACCTTCCTCCTGTCTTACAATGAATCCTATTCCAGCTCTTTTATCTTATCTGTTACCGGTAGTCAGTGGAGTCCCGCGAGCGGTGCGACCGCACCAGGCACCGTCATATGGGGGGGCGCCGAAACTGCAGCGATAAATCATGTGCGCGAAAAATGAAAAATAACTTCTGCAATAACCCAGCTTGCTGTTTGCATATTATTTTAACACACTGTTCATTCAGAAGCATTTATAAGCACAAGAGCTTCAGCTTGATGCATAGCCATATGCCGTCATAGAATCGTGTAACCTCGAGTTATCTCGAGTTACTCGAATCAAGAAAATCATCAACTCGAGCCATAACTAACACTGTACGGTACTGCGTCTCCCACACCTGTTTCCTACCTCTTGGGCTGTAGTCTTGGAGTTCATTCGCATGCGGGTGCATGTTAATGGGGAGAGATCCAACCTACATATTTATTTCTACCATATTATACCTAAGGGGACTGCAGTAAATGTTCATATCTGAAATATTTACAAAGCATAGTATGTCTTTTACAGACAACTTGACAAGACATGTGCTACCCAAAAAAATAAAAACCACGAGCACAGTACATAAAAAAAAATCAAAATGAAGGCAAAACTGAGAATTCTTCAAAATTGCTTGCAAAATTTTTTAGAGTTGTTAAATCATCTGAATCGTCATCACCAGAACAAGTTCAACATGAGACAGAATAAAATGTTATTTAATAGAAGTTCTTCAGTTGAGGCTCATGATGATAAAGAGCAGCATGTATGAGAAAATTTAACTATTGCTTGAACGTCATCTGCAATTCAAAATATTACAGAATGGAACATACCAGACATACCACCACAGTCACCTGTTCAAGATACAATTTATGATAATATTTCAGAATGTTCTGTCTTTGACTCTGCAGCCAGAATTATATGAGCAACGCAAAAATCCCCCAAAAAAATCATCGACGTCATTTTCTGAATGCGCATTTTCAAATAATAATTCCAAATGGAGAAACTTATAAAAGAAGATGGTTTATTTACTTTAAATCTGCAGATTATATTTTTGTTTCTGTTGTTTATTCAACAGAAGGTTTCACTCTTATTGGGGCAAAGAAGGATTTGATGACTGGAGCTTCTCAAAAGTCATGAAAATTTCTCAAATCACCAGCACATCATGCTCCGTTGAATAGAAGCGTTGATTCGGTTAAAGAACTTCAGTGTAATAGACAAGCATTTATAAATACAGACTGAAGACGAAAAATCACGATAGGGTGTAATCCTCAAATTAATGTATTCGTTTTATATGCAATAATTTCTTGTTGGGAGGAAGCTTCGGATCTGAAACACTAAATACTTCTAATAATGGTAACTTCCTGGCAGGGCCGTATTTAGGCACAGGCTACCTAGGCTGTAGCCTAAGGGCCTGCACCACATAGGGGGTCACACCACATGCAAAAATAAAAATAAGAAAACATAAAAATATATTAGTCATTGTCTTCCTGTTGTCATCCGTGTGTTAATAATCACTATTGTGTTTTTAATCTTTCTTTATTGCTTGCTTTGGTGATCTTAATAATCTTTTATCATTTGTTTTATTTTAATATGTAAGCCTAAAGTTTCATATTGTTACTAAAACTTTTGAGTTTGTAATTCCTCAGGATTTTACTGAGGGTGTTTGATTGCAAAAACATAATAAGGCGCGCTTTATCTATCGATCATCAGGCAAAAAATTGAATGTGCGATCATCACTTGCTAATCTTGTTCACCTCAGTCTTGGAAACGATACAGAATGCAAACGCATTAAAAATAAAAGAAGTTCGTAATAAAAATTTTACTGTGGATAATTCATCTAAATACTTTTCCATTACACTGAATTGAACTCCTGATGTCAGTCGTGTCGAACAATTATCTTTAACATTGTTTTTGTAGACACTAACGGAGACAAAGCCCAAGAGCGTGAGTGTTTTGTTGCTTACAAGCCGGAAAGTGACACTTCGGGAGCTGGACTCACTGGCCTGTGTATCGACGATATTTTGAAAAAGTTCGATTTTGATATGAATGATTGTCGAAGGCAAAGATATGACAATAGATCCAGTATAATAGGAAGAAACAAAGGGGACTAAAGCAGATTTCTGAACCAATATCTTCAAGCATTTTATAATCTATGTAGCTATCATTAATTTTTATAATAGCAGGTGCATCACTTAAATCGGCTTTCTTTGTCCAGATTTCTTTTAAAAACATTTATTCTATTCTGTTGATCAACAAAGAAATGGGAAGTGGTATCCAAGCACCTAAAAGGACTGTATCTAAAAAAAAAAACCTTGGCACATGATCAATACAATTGAGAATGCATTGGTCACTGAACTCATACAACTATCCAGATTTAATTATACAGTTTCATTCTTACACATTATCGAAACAATTCCCAAAAAGTCAGAATCGGAATAATTCTGCGCACATTTAGAAATAAGTTTAATTGATGGAGAAAAATGTGACATATCCAGTTGTGAATTGATTGAGGAGCTTTCTAACTGAAACTATTGTTGATGGGGCTTGAATCAGCAGAACCAATAAAAATTCAACTTATGAAACAAAATGGTTGGGAGGATATGTTTCCGAATGTGTGGACAGCACTTCGAATTTTGCCAACCACACCTGTAACTGTTGTTAAAGGAGAACAAAGTTTCAGTAAATTAAAAGTTGTCAAAATTTATTTATGGTAAACGCAGACTCTAGATAGACTGACAGATCTTGCAATTTCACTTATAGAAAATAATATTGTCCAAGGGCAAAAGCGAGGAACATGGTAATCTAGGTCTTTTGGTTATGATTTTATTTCATTTGTTTATTTTTAAAAAATATTAAAAACTATGTGAATTTGACGGATACATGTTGTGAGCTTTGGGTACGCCATAGTAGCTTAAATAAACTTTTTCAAACATATAGTGTTCCTTTTTATAGTTGTTTTTTATCATTCATTTTGCTGCTACCCTATACTAATCTTTCTGAGGTTTGAGTTATTATTAATATATAAAGACTGTCTTCTGCCAGCGGCTTTGCTCAAGTGGAATACATAATGCATTCACACACATATTTAAATCCCATGGGAACTACTTTTTCGATTGGAATAAAAGTATATAGCCAATATATTATTCCAAATTATATTCTAAGCTGTTCAGCCATTTCAACGTGAAACAGTAAAATCATATAAAAACATTTACATGTATAATATTAGTTGGATCTAAAAATGTATGTTATCTTCAGTCTGTCTATAGCAGGGGTCTCCAAAGTGGTCGACAGCGACCCCTTGGGGTTGATAAGAGATCTCCGGGAGTCGATTAATACAGAGGGGTCGAAAGGGGGGTCGATTAATACTATAGAGGATCAATTCAACTGTGCAGGAAAAAATAGGAACATTCTACTAAAAGTCTGGTCAATAAATAAAAGTAAAGCTCATCCTCTCAATTGTAATCTGTTTGTGAAGTCATGTGAAGTAAATGATGAAACTTTCAACCAATTACTTTTGTTCACTGAGGTAAGGTGGTTGTCAAGAGTTGATAGTTGCAGTATTGAGAGTTGAAGACAAATTAAAACAGTACAACAACCATCTGTTCCAGTCTTACATAAAAAAAAACTTGTTTTGAGAATTGAGTTTCTAGCTTTGCTGTAGTTCGTTATCACTTCTCTTCAGTTCGCGACGCCCTTCTGGAGACGAATTATTCAGTTTCAGCCACAGAGGCCTTGCCCCTGAGCCAGATCATGGACCAATTTAAGTTCATAGTTCCAAGTAAATATTCTAAGCAAGGCACCACCTCAAAAACTTGCTAGAGCCGCCTCTGCTGGTAGTGTTCAGCGGTAATTTTCAGAGACAAATCTAGCAGCTCTTCTTTGCACCTCCTCAAATTCCTGTATCTGATAGCCAAAATGTGAGTCCCATTCTATATCACCATATTCATGCAATGGTCTGACCATGTTTGTAACCCAGTTCCTTACTTCTCTCGTACATTCGCTCATCACTCTCTCCAACAAGTGAAGGATTTTAAAACCATTACCTACTACAGGTCCAATGTGTTCTGCCCAGTTGAGCTAGTTACAAAATGTTGTGTCTAGATATTTGCATTTTAAGTCTTCAACAAGCAATTCTTTACCCACCTTAAAATCACAATTAACATTTAGTTTTTTATTTGGGTACCTAATAAGCTGACTCTTCTTTGCATTTATCTTCATCTCATGTTTACCACGCCAGCTAGATATCCTGTCCAGATTACCCTGCAATTGTTCACAGAACTCAACTGTTTTGATCCTTTTATACAACATTATGTCATCTGCAAATAACCTAACTTCTGATAGTAAACCAACAACACAATCATTCATTAGAATAATGAGTAGCAATGGTCCCAATATTCTACCCCGTGGCACTCCTATTTTTAGTTTCACTTCTTTTGAAACTGCATTTCCTATCCTAATTTTTTACTTTCTACCATTTAAAAATTATTCTACCCAGCAAATTTTCATCCACTCCAATAGTTATTACCATATTTATCACCATTTTATGTCTCACTCTACCAAAGGCTTTTGAGATTAATACTAGTAAACTGTAGGATCATAAGGAACAAGCAGAATTTGCTGTCTTAGAAAAATGGAATGAAGTTTGAGACTTATTTGAAGAAAGAAGTTCTGCCATAGGTTTTGGTACATACTGCAAAGGCAGTGGGGTGGAAATGTAATCACTTGTTGGAAATGACTACTACAGTTCACTGGTATTCATATGAGATGAAGTTCGAGCATGACTGCGCAGGAAGAAACTTGATTGCAAATCGAGAGATCAGTGGGATGAGTAGATGCAATATGTAAGAATGTATATGTAAACTTGAAAGCAGATACAGTTGGTAATATCTTAATGAGATGGATAAACCTCTAACTATATAAGTTGTAGACGAAAAGATTAGCCTTAAACCTGTTGTGTATTTTCCCAATAATGGTTGATAATAATCACATGGGCTTTCATTTCACATAGAGGTAAAGTAATAATGAGGCAGTGATATTTGGCAGAAAGTTCAGCAGACTGTCTGAAATAAAGAGCCAAGAAATAGGGCAAGGTAGGGTTATAATAAGTATGGAAAGGGTTCTAGAAAAAGGAAGAGGAAGTGGGAACCATTTAGAGAGATAAGAATTGAGGAAGAATCAATAAGTTCCAAAAAGGAAACAAATAAAATCATTTAACCTGCATACTACATTAGGGAGTTGGACAGTTTGTGAGGTTGGTAAGGAGCAAAAATAATAACAAAAAGCAAACAGGCAATAATAAACATATAAAATCACTGAACTTAGAATTACTAGCAGTAAGGAGGGAAGTTAAGGATAAGAATACTATGCCTGGAAACAGAACATTGAAAGATGTAACTAGACATTTCTTTAAGCAAGAAGCAGGAATAAGTACTGTAGACTAGAATATAAGAGATTTTTTAAAATTTAATTTAATTTAATTGTAATGGAGCAGAGGCTCTGGTGGCAATTTCCCAACACCCCCAACTTCCCCCTATCCTTCACCCACCTACATTTGCCCTCTACAAAATTTATCTTTAAATTCTTTTAATGTTTTCGGTAAATTATTCATCATTTCTCTTGGTAACCCATTCCAATCCCTGACAGCCTTACTTAAAAAAGAGAATCTTCCCACAACCTTGTGCCTGAAATTGAGTTCCAGCTTGTGGTCATGGTCATCTTTTCCCTTCCATGCACTACTTTTCATACCTACTCCAATATCTTTCCATGCCACATTACCAGTATACGCCCTGTACACTCCCATGACCCTCCTCATCCTCCTCCTGTCTTGCAATGATTCCCATTCCAGTTCCTTTATCATAACCGCCACTGATTGCATTCTGCGATAATTTCCAGAAACAAATCTAGCAGCCCTTTTTTGCACCCTCTCCAATTCCTGTATTTGATAAGCAAAATGAGGGTCCCATACTACACAACCATATTCGAACAATGGTCTAAACCAGCGGTTCCCAACCTTTATTGTTACACGACCCACTTTGAAGTAAAAAATTTTTTCGCGACCCACCTAATATGAGAGTGTATCTAATATCAGAATCGACTATCCTGTCCTACGAAAAGGCAAATTTTGATACAGAGGATATAGTCTATCAACAAAAACAAGAATTGATAATACATAAAACAAGAAACATATTATAGGCCGGGAGGTGGCTACACAGACCATCACCTCATCAAGTTGACTGCTGAAATTCCATGATTAATCACTTTAAATCTACTTTCAGTCAAAACTAAACGCACACAAAACTCACTCTCACAAAGCAGATAAAGACTTTCAATCAAAGACTTTGGTTTCGATTCAAGAGTAAACAAGAAAATGACAATGAGAGAAGTAAAATTGCAGGTGGTATGCATCATGGGAGAGGGGTTGCCATAACGATTGTGCGATTGTTGCCGCTGCTATATCTCACAACGAGGTTATTGCATCATACCAACTGACTGTTTAAGAAAACTTTTTTTTTTCTCAACAAAGTTTTAATTTAAGCTAATAGCTTTCATGATTATTGCACTTGTAAAGTATTGTGATATATTTTTTAAACAGATGAAATAAAAGATATATTTTTTTGTGATAAAAACCTCGATTGTTCCGCGACCCACCAAAACACACGCCGCGACCCACCAGTGGGTCGCGACCCATAGGTTGGGAACCGCTGGTCTAACCAAAGTTTCGTATCACAATTCCTTTACTTCTCTCGTACATCCCCTCATTACTCTCCCCAACAAGTGCAGAATTTTGAAACCTTTTCCTACCACCTGTCCAATGTGTCCTGCCCAGTTAAGCTTGTTATCAAATATAATGCCAAAATTCAAATTTTAAAAATACAGGTTGCAGAAAAACTCTCTCCCTACCTTAAAACTTTAATAATAATAATGAAAGAAAAAAAGTGAATGGTACAAAATAAGGAAACTAAAGGGAAGTTACTTTACGTGATTTATATAAGTTTAATTTTTGAGTACTAAATCACTCAAGTGGTGTCCTTCATACCATTGCATTGCAGGTCTCCATCACCTTAGCCAATATTTATTGAGGAATACAAGTAATCTCTTCTTGTACCAAATGTCACAGGCCTGGTAGAGTGTAAACTTTGACCTTAAAAAAAATATGCCATAAAAATTATAGGGGTAAGATCTGAAGAGTGCACTGGTGTAGACCACGTAAAAAAATCAAGCAACCTGGGAACAGCTGTCTCAGCAGCTGTAGAGATCTCCAGGTTGTGTGAACAGTGGCGCTGTCCTGTTGAAACATGCATCCTACCAAATGTGGAGAGCACTGAGCCTTGTT
Organism: Vandiemenella viatica; assembly: GCA_031002005.1. Taxonomy (NCBI): domain Eukaryota; kingdom Metazoa; phylum Arthropoda; class Insecta; order Orthoptera; family Morabidae; genus Vandiemenella; species Vandiemenella viatica. Next base: position 44,534,226 of record JARYHS010013630.1, read on the forward strand.
ACCATAAAAGTGTGAATCATTTGAGTGTATCATTCAGAGTTTACAGCCACAAACGCTCTTACTTCTTCAAAAGAGAAGAAACCAATGACGCCAACACTGTAATTCTCAAAAAAACAATAACATAGTCATCATGCAGAGGATTTCATGGAGCTCCTGAGGGATGATGTATTCGAATAATAAATATTTTACTTATTCCCAAATCCTGATGAGTGAAAATGTGCTTCGTCAATAAAGAAAACAAAAGCATAATTTGGTACATTTTCAAGGATGCTTCCACACAATGTCACATGACTTTGCCAATCATGTTGTAACTGTTCATTAACCATGACCATCCTGTATGGAGGAAATTTCAAGTCTTTGTGCAAAGGCAACTGAAGGGCTACAGCATTTTTGTGAGAAGATTGTTTTTAACACTGCAGAAACACATATCTAACTGCCTAAATATTTTCTTGAGCTTGTGCACTGTGTGGCCTTTCTCCATTCTTTATCAACACAGAACTACTTGATATAAAGTATAGTATCCATAATTTTACCTTCAACTGCTGCCACATAAGGCTGGCAGTCCAGTGGAAGCGTAGTCGCTCGAAAAATGCTCGCACGAGTACGCCTGTATCCATGAGAACAGATCGCTCTAGTCCAACCACAGGGAATATTATGTGGCTATGTCCATTGTGAGTGCTCAAGTCACGTGTACATATATGGGGGCAACGAGATCCGAAACCGTTTGGATTTGGTCGCGCGATGGATATTGAGAATATAAAGGCGCCGACATACTTTTTTCAAGCTCCAACGGTCATGGAATCAATACTAATCCTACAAAAAACTATTGAAACTTAGACAAAATTACTTGAAATCATTAGGAAACATTTTTAAATGAAAAAAGAAAATACATATAAGCACACAACAGCATATTTACAAAACCAAATACTTCTAAACATTCAAAACATTATGGGTCACATAACATTTTTAACTACTATCCTTTAATATTCCATGCATCCTATTGCTTTTAATACATTCACAACAGTGATTCAGTTCATTTAAACCATTTTAATCCATCAGAACACAGGTTCATGGAATAATTATATAAATAATATATAACTACATAACATTCGCCTGGAGTGATTTTGGGAAACAATGGAAAATCCAAATCTGGATGGGATTCGAACCGGCGTCCTCCCAAATGCAAGGCCAGAGCTCTAACAACTCAACCACCACACTAAGATTGTAGTTAGTGGTGACTAATCATCAGTACAGAACAGTGAGTATAGTATTATATATTAAGTTTATGTTTGTTGTCGTATCGGTAAAATAACAAAAATTCTTAAAATATTGCATAACATTATGAACAAAACACAGTAAATTTATAAAAATTATTATTTGGTGTAGTTCATTTCAACTAGTTTATATAAGGCCACTGTTCAGTCTGCCAGTAAGGCCCCTGCCAGGCAGACCTCACACACAACGCGCCTGCACGCCGGGATACATATACGACTCCAAACAGGCGCAGAGGCATCAAAACAAAACCAGGAAAATAAATAGAATCATCTAGAGGCTAAGTGGGACTTTTTCTTACAGAGGTCGCCGTACTACCACACAACGGAATTCCTGCGCCAGGCCACCTATATAAGCGTAGCCGACAGCTCCACCGGCAGTTCCGGCCTGACCACGGAACCAGCGTGAACTACAGAAGACCACCGGAAGTTCGCGAGAAGTAGAAGCCGTCTCTCTCTACCCCGGATCAGGACCAGGCTAAATTTCTCGACGGTCATCCGATAACTGTACCCACATTGTTTATTGTTTACCAGTTGTTTGTGTACAGAGTAATAAACCTCAAGAAACCATTAAGTGTAGTTCACTTCAGTGGCGACAAGGTTGGGATAAGAACTCTCGACCATCATGGCTACGCCAGCAGCACCTACGGAATGGCAACAGTTCCTCCAAGGACTTCTACATCAGTTCACAGCAATGCAGCAGCAATTCGCAGAATCTCAGACAGCAATGCAGCAGCAATTCGCAGAATCTCAGAGACAACTGATTGCGGAAGTCAGGAATTTCCGCCACCCCACGGCCCCGCCTCCGTTCCCAGCATTCAACGACGACGTCGAGGAATGGGAGACCTACGAGAAGCGCATAAAACAACACTTCGCAATTCATCACATATCCAAAGAAGAAGACCAGCGTGCATATTTCCTTTCCTGGAACCAATCGAAGATGTATGTCTTGCTCACCAAACTTCAGCCACAAGACCCCGACACCCTCACCTTCACGACCATCGGTACGACACTGAATGCATACTACAGACGCCGGTACCATGTCGTCGCGGCGGCCCGCGTCGAATTCTATCAATGCCGGAAGAAGCCCGATCAGACGTATCGCCAGTGGGCGGCCGAACTCCAAGGCCTTAGCAGAAAATGTAAGTTTCAAACTCGTCGTTCCCACGAATCCTACGCCGACGACATGGTGCGTGATCACATCATACAGGCTGCACCAGATGCCGCACTCCGGCATGACGCCCTCAAGTTAGAGGGACCCATCCCTGGAGCAGGTCATCGAACTTGCCTACAAATTCGAAATATCTACGGCCGCAGATCGCCGCCTGGAGTCCTGGGCGGATGTGGCCGCAATCCGAACCGACGTAGAGGACACGGAGGACGTCGCCGCCATCCAGAGCTCCCAGTCGCGCTCTTCCCGACACCACAACCGGGGACCCGCTTCCTCAGAAGAACATCGAACTGACCCGTTCCGGCCGGGGCACCAAGTCTCGGCAGCAGCAGCGGATCCCGCAGCGCCGACGCCGCAGCCCGCTCCGCCTGCCCTCCTGCCCCGCCTGTTATTCAGCACATGAGAGGGAAAATTGTCCGGATCGTTGGGCTGAATGCTCACGTTGCGGCAAGGAGGGACACCTGGCGTCCGTCTGCCGCACCAACACCACCAATGCCAATCCCGGCTCTCGCCGCCCAGGGTCTTACCAAGACGGGTTGAGCGGCGCACCTATGGATATCAATCAGGTAGACACTTCCACAGCATCCAAACTTTTTATCGACGTTACGGTCAATGGCAAGCCTCTGTGCCTACAAGTCGACACAGGAGCAGCAGTCTCATTGCTTAATCATACTACTTATGTGCAAATTGGCTCGCCCCCCCTCTCGCCGGCCCCCAAGCGCCTCCTGACATACAACAAACAGGAAATAGCACTCCTGGGACAATTCACAGCAAACGTCATGTATAAGTCTGTACATCGTTCAGTCCCCTTTTTAGTAGTTAACAGTTCTCTCACAGCAGACTTATTTGGACTGGACGCTTTCCGCTTATTCGGATTTTCAATCGAGGATAACATACACCTCGTATCTCAGCATGTTCCTTTTCCTGAAGTGGACGCCCTTTGCACTGAGTTTCAGGACCTGTTCTCACCAGGCGTCGGCTGTGCAAAGGACTTCAAAGCATCACTCCAACTCCGGCCGGACGTACGGCCTCGATACTTCCGGGCACGCCAGGTACCCGTAGCGCTTCAACAACCACTTCAGGAAGAACTTCAACGTCTCCAAGACGAAGGGATCCTCCAGCCGGTGCGGTTCAGCCCCTGGGCCACGCCGCTGGTCATAGTTCAGAAGCCAGGACGCCGCTTACGTCTCTGTGGTGACTTTAAAACCACAGTCAACCCGCATCTGCTGGTAGACGACTATCCACTTCCGAGACCGGACGACCTCTTCCGTAAACTAGCAGGAGGTACCTACTTTACAAAAATTGACCTGGCAGAAGCATACCTTCAAATCCCTTTGGATATCCAGTCCCGACAATACACAGTCATCAACACGCCCTCTGGCCTCTTACAACTCAATCGGCTCATGTTCGGCTTGACCAGTGCTCCAGCGATTTTTCAACGGTATCTCGAACAACTTCTCCAGGATATTCCGGGATGCATCAATTATCTCAACGACATAGTCATCACGGGACCCTCCGCTGCCGAACACATGACCAACCTCCGCCTACTCTTCCTCCGCCTCCGTGCAGCAGGTCTGAAATGCAACCTTTCCAAGTGTCAATTTTTTCAACAATCCATTTCCTACCTGGGTCACATCATCGCTCAGGAAGGCATTTCCCCAGCATTTTCCTATGTGGACGCTATTTCCAACTTACCTCGGCCTCAGGATCTACATCAGTTGAAATCTTTTTTAGGCAAGATTTCATACTACAGAAAATTTATACCCTCGGCAGCACTAGTCGCAAGAATATTCCGTTCCGTTGGACCCCAGCTTGCGAGACCGTATTCCACACCCTTAAACAGCAGCTCAAGTCCGCAGCATGCCTCATGCCATATACTCCAAACCTCCCCTTGATACTTGCCACAGATGCATCCGATTACGGTGTGGGGGCAGTTCTGTCTCATAAATTACCAGATGGCACGGAACGCCCCGTAGCTTACATCTCCAAAGCCCTATCGGCTGCCCAGCTTAAATATTCTCAAATCGAGAAAGAGGCGCTAGCTATTGTTTTTGCCTGCTCCAAATTCTATTCCCTTTTAAATGGGATTTCTTTTCACCTCATTACCGACCACAAGCCACTCCTATCACTATTTGATCCGTCCACGCGTCTGCCTACCAAAACATCCCACCGCATCCAGCGTTGGGCACTATTCCTGTCCCAGTTCAGATATACCATGCATTTCCGTACCACCTCCATGCATGCCAATGCAGACGCCTTATCCAGACTACCGCAGGGACCAGACCTTGCCTTCGACAATTCGGAACTTCTTGTGTTCCAGATCGACGATGACATACAAGAAGCACTGAAGACATTTCCAGTCACGGCCTCAAAAGTCGCTGCAGCCACAGTGGAGGACCCCCTCCTCCGTGTCATCAGACACCACATCCAACACGGTTGGCAAACACGTTCCCCTCCACGCCATCATCAAGACCTCCACTTCTACTACTCCATCCGCCACCAGCTCTCAGTAGTAGAAGGAGTGCTTCTCCGCACAGAACCAAATTCCACCCCGAGGGTCGTCGTTCCGAGATCCCTACAGCCGAGAATCCTCCAAACTCTCCACCTAGGACACTGGGGAATTGCCCGCACCAAATCCCTTGCCAGACGCCATGTATTCTGGATCGGCCTTACCACGGATGTCACGAAGATGGTGCGGTGCTGTACCATCTGTGCCCGACAACTGCCCCGCCCCCCCCAAAAGTTCCTTTCCTGGCCGGCACCGTCCGGACCCTGGGAACGCATTCACCTCGACTTCGCTGGCCCATTCCTAGGCCACCAGTGGCTCTTAGTGACGGATGCCTTTCCCACTTCCCATATGTCGTCCGTTGCTCCACAATCACCACAGAGGTCACCATTTCAGCCCTCACGAAAATCTTTTCCATCGAAGGATTACCATCCGCCATCGTCACAGATAACAGACCGCAATTTCGAAGTCGGGAATTCCTATCCTTCTGTACCACCAACAATATCCAACACCTCCTCACCCCGCCCTTCCACCCCCAATCTAACGGGGAGGTGGAACGGCTAGTCAGAACATTCAAAACCCAAATGACCAAATACACCACAAGTCACAAACTCGACGAGGCATTGACACTCTTCCTCAGTTCCTATCGAACCACTCCAGTGGGGGCTAAAAGCCCAGCGGAATTGCTGCATGGCCGCCAACCTCGCACTCTCCTTCATCTCCTCTTACCCCCTCCCAAAGTAAAGGTACCTTCGGGCCCATTCCGTTTCACCCCGGGCATCCCTAGTCTGGGCCCGCGGGTTTGGCTCCCGGACCGGTTGGCTTCCGGGGGTCATCCAGCGGCCCCGGGGCCGCCAACTGTTCGACGTCAGCCTAGATGGCCGGGTAGTGCGACGCCATCGAAACCAACTACGTCCCCGCTACCCCACGGCACCGTCCTCTTCCACCACGGCACGGGCCATCCACTTCTTCCTCTCCTTCCCCGCCCCCTCCACCACACCTGCCGTCTAACCGTTGCTCAGAGACAGTTACAGCGCCACCACCGACGCCACAACCTGTTGGTCGCTCCGACACCCTTCAGCCGCAGCCTCTCGACCACCTGCGGGGACCATCTTCAGCGCCCCCCGTACAGCCCCCGGCCATCGACGCCGACGAACCGATGCCGTTAGCTCCACAGGTACCTCCATCACAACCTGCACCACGACGCAGGTCGGCACGCATCGCCAGGGGAACAGCTCCGTACTCCCCCGGAGGTAGCCTTCATAGTCTGCTCCAGGGCGCCGCGGCAGACGACCTCGCAGACGTCGCAGACATCGCTTCCCCCCCCTCCCCCCCCGGAGGGAGGTAGTTCAGTCTGCCAGTAAGGCCCCTGCCAGGCCAACCTCACACACAACGCGCCTGCACGCCGGGATACATATACGACTCCAAACAGGCGCAGAGGCATCAAAACAAACCAGGAAAATAAATAGAATCATCTAGAGGCTAAGTGGGACTTTTTCTTACAGAGGTCGCCGTACTACCACACAACGGAATTCCTGCGCCAGGCCACCTATATAAGCGTAGCCGACAGCTCCACCGGCAGTTCCGGCCTGACCACGGAACCAGCGTGAACTACAGAAGACCACCGGAAGTTCGCGAGAAGTAGAAGCCGTCTCTCTCTACCCCGGATCAGGACCAGGCTAAATTTCTCGACGGTCATCCGATAACTGTACCCACATTGTTTATTGTTTACCAGTTGTTTGTGTACAGAGTAATAAACCTCAAGAAACCATTAAGTGTAGTTCACTTCAGCCACCAGCTTATTCGAATTTAGCTAAAAATTGTTTAAGCCTCACTTTCAAATTATTATTATTATTATTTTCCTATTTTCAAGAAATTATTTTTCTCTTAACATAAAACTATTTTAAGTGTACCAGTATATTTTCAAGATAAAGGTAAATAGCTAATGCAATATAATATTAAAATGAATTAAAAAGACATTTCCTTAGGTGCTGATCCACTGACTAGCATCCTTAATTTCTTTGTTATATATATATTGGATTAAACAAGAATGCAGAAAAATTAGGAACATGTGATTTCTGTTTTGAATTGATAAAAATAAAGTATCAATTTTTAATAACATGTGACCTATTTTTCCACAAACTAATTAAAATTTCTATTGTTTACATTTTTTAAAAGAATTATGTTATTATTTTACAGCAGTTTTTTCTAAGTAGAGTGTGTCACCAATGACAGGATGTAAGAATGGAAGTTTTGCAGATGTAGAGAGTAAACAGATGATGAAACTTTTTCCACAAAACAAATTTATAATGCTGCAGTAAAAATTCCTGATGTTAAGGACACGGTTCTGGCAGAACTTGCAAATTACATTGCAAAATAAGGTTTTTTTTTTAACAACTTTTCTGTGGTCCTCAGTGAACAAACTTACTCCTATGGCTTGGTGGGCAGGACTTTGCAAGTTCACTGCCTTATCTTAAGTAGCCATCAGAGTTCTAACCCTTCCAACTACATTGGCAGCAGTTGACAGAACATTTAGTGCTTACAGTAACGTTCATTAAAAAAAAAAAAAAAAAAAAAAAAAAAACCCAATAGACTGACAAATTACAGAGCTAACAATGTTGTGTACATTGCTCACCATTTAAAATTGCAATCTCAAAATCTTTCGCATACAATACAAGAACAACCAGGAAAAGAAAATGTAACTACGAGGGCTCTCTGAGAAGTTCTCGGCCTCGACCATAGATGGTAGCACTACTCATGTGATTTTTCCATGCAAGTTGGTGCATGTGCTAGACGTGCCTGCAAGAAATTGCAAGTCATTCTACGTTGTAGTTTGGTCTGTACAGTTGTTTGATGCAGGTGCGGTGCAGGAGTTGTACCAGAGATGGGAAAAATCGAGTATCGTGCAGTTGTAAAATTCTTTGTAAAGGAAGGTTTAACGCCATCCGAGATTCACGGAAGATTTTTAAAAGTGTATGGGGACTCTTCTCCTTCATATTCGACAGTTAAGAAATGGGCTGCCGAGTTCAAACGTGGCCGTAGCAGTCTCAAAGATGATGAACGCGAAGGACGTTCAAAAAGTGCAACAACTCCAGAAATCATCCAGAAAGTGAATGATATGGTTTTGGATGATCGACGAATAGAAGTATGTGAGATTGCTGAGACCGTACGGATATCAAAGAATGTGTGGGATACATTTTGCATGAAGTATTGCATATGAAGAAGCTTTGTGCAAGATGGGTACGCATTTGCTCACTGTTGATCAAAAGCGCATCTGCATGAGACTTTCTGAACAGTGTTTGGAGCGTTTCAACAAAAATGAAACTGATTTTGTGCGTCGATTCGTAACTATGGATGAGACATGGGTTCTCCATTACACGGCAGAATCATAACTGCAGTCAAAGCAGTGGACAGAAGCTGGTTTTTCAGGTCCAAAGAAGGCCAAGTCAGGTTACACCAGCAGGGAAGGTGATGGCATCAGTTTTTCGGGATGTTAATGGTATTTTGTTCATTGATTACCTTTAAAAGGGTAAAAACAATAACTGGACAATACTATTCCAATCTTTTAGACACCCTGGATGAAAAAATTCTTGAAAAATGGCCCAGTTTGAGGGAGAAGAAAATCATCTTTCATCAGGAGAGTGCACCTGCCCACAACAGTCTTTTGGAAATGGGAAAATTAAGAGATCTGCACTATGTCTTGTTGGAGCATCCACCTCAATCACCAGATTTGGCTCCCTCTGACTTCTATCTATTCCCAAAAAACTTTCTTGCTGGTCAGCATTTTTCTTCAAATGAAGAGTTGATTGCAGCTGTAGATGGATATTTTGCAGGCCTTCCAGAAAGCCACTTCAGGGATGGTATAATGAACTTGGAACATTGTTGGACTAAGTGTATCAGTGTTTGGGGAGACTATATTGAGAAATAAAAATGATTTGGTAAATGTCAAATTGGTTTTATATTTTTAGGCTTAGAATTTTTCAGACCGCCCTCGTATTTCTGAATTTATGGATCTAGAGGATACAGAAGATGAAACATAGTTAGAATTTCAATTTTTGTTTCAGTGTAGGCGATTTCTTCTTTGGCACCAACTTACAGAAGGAGTCTATGCATGAAACATCATAATATTTAACCTTGTAAATCAGTTTTGTTTATGTTAAATAGTATGGTAGTTCCAGTTTTATAAATATTTAATGATATCAGTTGCAGTTTGTAATGATGACAGTGAAAATATTTCTATTTGACACTCTCCACACTGACATGTTTGATATGTCACCATATAAGTGATGTCTGTATGTCATTTTGTTTTTCTTTTGTCCCCCCCCCCCCCTTTCCCTCACAACCTTCCATTCACTCATATTTTACATGTGAAAAGAATTTCATTATTTCAGTTCATGTTACTTTTAACATTTTAACAAGATATTTTACAATGAAATTTTTGAAGTACCTGGCTATTTAGGCTCAGACAGAGCAACATGAAGAAGAACAGCACAGCCCACAATTGAGATGCAGGCATTTTAGCCATTGCTTGTGGATAAACAACAAACACTAAACCTGGCCCTAGAAAAAAAAGAGATAATTAATCCAGTAGTAAATCTATATTTGAAAATTATTTTTCAGTTGTCTGTGAAATTTTATAATTACTATCAACATCTTAATGAAGTGTTGCTGAATAAAACAAAGAGGTCTTCCTAATCCTGGCCAAAATTTGTATAGGGCTTCTTTACCAAATAAGATTTACAAGAGAACCAGGTGAGATTAAACCACAGCTAACAAATGAGATAGACTGAGAAGTAGCATGAAACTAAGACAACTGGTATTTAGAGACAAACCAAAATTTAATTTTTGACACCAAAGTTTTCCAGCCCATAGTAAAATTGAATAAAAATTGATTGCATAATTATAATAATGTAAGTGACAGGTTTACTGGTGGGAGGTTGAGGCCATGGAGATGTCTGTTGTTTAGGTTTTATTGTGATAGCATTTGCCAACTATGGAGTTCTCAACAGGTAGTGATGTCTGGAAAAACTGTGACAGCTCTAATCATAAAACAAGTGTTGAGATTATTGGAGTCATGTGAGCTGGGATGGACATTCACTGGATGATATGAGTTGACAGTATAAACTACAAGGAAACAAACTCATGTAATGGAAGGACGGACAGTTCTGTGAAGGAGGAGATGGATCCATTTATGATGAAGAGTAGACTCAGATATGTCGTAATGGTTGTCATTCTCTGCTGTAGCAGCAAAGTGATACAGCAAGCAGAGAGCACATCAGAACGCTAGTGAGTTCTGGTCCATAGCAGCTTGGTGGAAATTGGAAGTCCTTTGTACAGAACTGGTAAAAGGTTCTCACACAAACATTAATTCAGATTTGGTTTTGAATAAAATTAAAAATATATATCAGGTATCAACTGATCTATCTTTTTCAGAAATATTAACTTCAGTTAATGAACAAAAAATACCTCAAATAAAAGAATGTTAAGCATATAATGTGTGACTTGCAATTATAATATACAGCTGTCATTCAATAATAATATTAATGAGTAGTAGAAGTATCAAATAACTATGGACTTAAGAAAGTACTAAAGTAGCATTTACCATCAGCAATGACATCTTGCACTGGCTTATCTAACTCAAATGATAGATTTCCCATAGTTGCAAATGCAAACAGCCCAACTAGTAAACTTGTAACAGCATTTATACTAGATACAGCAAGTGTGTCAACTAAAATTTGATTGTTGAAACGATTGTAGCTTGCAAATGATATTATTGAACCAAATGCAATGCCTAGAGAGTTGAAGTTCTGAGCTAGAGCATTTACCCAAACCTGAAAAAAAGAAAATCAATATGATAATATTAGATTTAAAATACAACTCAATAATAAATACAAGGATTTACTAGTAAATGAGTTGTAATAAATCTCAAACAACTTTAGAACATAATTGTGAAATATTTGAAACTGAGAGTGGTAGAACAATGCCTGTGTTAATGCAGTAAACGAAGAGAGAAAATTCCGACTGTGACAATTGACGAATAAGAATTTGTAACAATAATAACGATCAGAAAAATTCCTTAAGGCACTTAAACTAAGGAAGGATAGGAAAATTTAACTCAGCAGTGTCTGGGATCGATGAATGCAAAAAAGATGAAAACGTATAACATGAAATTTCAGTATTGAACCTATTCTAGCAAGCAGATCAGACATTTAGTGAGGAGATGGGATGTTATGCCCAACTTGTCATTTGTAAAATGTAAATGGAGGAATCCAAACAGCAAAAGATATGGAGAATCACTTACCTGATATGAAATGAGTATATGATAAAAACAGCTAGCAGTGATGTTAGGAAAGAAATAAGAAAATCAGAGAAGCATAAATAATTCTTATTGAAAAAATTATTACAAAAATTTAAATACTTGTCAGGAGTATCATTATCTATTTCTCTAATAACTGTTTCAGCTAAAATTGATAGAAAGGTTAATACAAGAGTACTCAAAATGCACTACAGGTGGCTCTCTCAAATCTCTCAAGCTTGCTTGGAAACTAAAAGGTGCCAATCAGAAAATGATAGTAAGGGAAGAGTAATGAACCAATGCTTACAACAGATGAAAGTAGGCTGAGACAAAAAAAAAAAAGCATTCATACTAATGTATCATTATTTCATAGTGTAATATGAGTGTATATTCTGCCAAAATCAGCAAAAGGGGGTCTATTCATTACCATTTATACAGTAAACAACATTTACCAAGATTTTCATAGTAATAAACCAACTTTTAACTTTAAAAAAGTCAATATCATAAAGAAATGAAAAAATCTAAAAGTTGCAAATTTTTATCAATAGATTTTGTTTCATTCATTTCCACAGTCTAAAAATTTTATTTAAAGAGATGCAGCAATTTTAATGGTTATTGCATCATGTGTGTCGACAATAGGGAAAAGCATGTTTATTAAAGAAAAGTCATTCAATTTCAAAGATAACTCAAATTTTACTGTGGCAGCATATTGTCAACATTGATGTATTAAATATAACTAAAATTAGACCTCATAGTCACAGTAGAAATATGTTTTTTTGAGAAATAAATATGTTAATTTTTGGTAAAAGTAAAGTTACAAAGTTAAAAATGGGTTCAGATGAAAGAGAAAAATTTGTATAAGAATATTGATTTGTATATAAATGCAAAATTAGAGGGGTAAAAGTGGATTTTAACTTTCGAAATTATAGTTCCCTTGTAAAGCTATGTAATTATTCTGATGAGTAGGGTTCGGATCTTTAGGACAAGTCATTTTTTTCTTGCCTTCTTTTTGAGCTGTAATGCTGAATTAAACACTGATTGATCATTTTTGATTGTATTTAGATGTATTTCATACAGCATACAAATGTAAATTTGGGCCATTTTCCTAGTTTTGGTCATATTTTGATGAAAACATCTGACAATTTCTTTAATAGCACCGGGAATTCATTAGATACAGATGAGAAGAAATTAAGATAATTATTCATGAACTGTACTCCTATTATACCTTGGAGGAAAAACCAAACTAATTTTCGCTGAATAGGTCAGTTATGCATTATCGTCACTCTCTAAGTGGGTTATGCTAACCACTAGGGGTTCATGACAAGATTTACGTAATGGGGGACTGGCTATCTCATGTGTATAACATCCACAATGGTAAATATTGCTCATTGTTGCCCATTGTCACTAGTAATGGAGCTTAAAAAAAAAAAAGGTCACAGTATTTGCTCAAAAGGGTTCACCACTGCCTGGGAAATTTTATTAGGGTACGTGGAGATAAAAAGTTATAGAAACACTGCTCTAAACGTTAATGTTCCGCCTGCCTTTTAATCTTGACAATGCAGCAGCAGCAGGCCTGTGTCAATGATTATAAATCAATGTCTCAAAGAAACACTTTTGAAAATAATCCTCAGTCAGCATTAAATCTGCAGTGAATCAGTAAGTATCGACATGCCGAAAAACATAATTTTCTGATAAGTTCGAAGTTACAGAGTTACATAAGGGAAATTGGAGAGGAGTATTTTGATACATATGAAAGAGTTCTTTCCTGTAAATTTTCTGAAATTAAAGTGACTTAAACAAAATTATTTAAAATTTAATTTCCCAATGGTGCAGTGAGTGCACTGGGATCAAATTAGTGCTGTCTATATGAAAGTGGCGCTACTAGATAAAGAAAATGATGTGTAACTGGGCATGTTTTCATGTATAGTAAATTTAAATGTTTGGTCCTCTTTTGTAATTTTTAGGTGATATTACCCATTATTAAGGTCATATTTGCCTGCATATTTCTCTATTTTTTGGTACTAAAGATCCAAACCTTACCGATGACTAATGAAAGACATGTGCCCAAATGCGATAATAAAGAATGATTTTAGGAGAGAGAGATAAATATGAGAAGGTAATGATTTTTTTCTAAGAAACACAGTGTTTTTCTCATTTCAAACCAAAATGTAGTTAGTGAGAAATTAATTCATGATGATTTTGAATTTACATCATTCAGGTGGGAAACAAACGATTTTGAAGCATAGTTAGGGTTTATTGGAAATTACATTCAAAGTAAATTGAGTGTAGTAAAAACATATAAACCAGATGATAGAAGAGCCTTTAAGAAATACAATTATCGAAAAATCTCAGTGGGTGAAGAAATATTTCAAAGTTATCAGCTAAAATCAGAAATAGAACTTCTCACATTAATAACAAGAAATATTTGCAATTTAAGATAGAAGTAGTCATAGAACAAAACATTCAGAAAAATCAAGGCTACATCATGCTAAAATTTCAGTAATATCTGAGAAAGTAGTTCCTATGCTTTTTCCTTGTTTGATAAGCATTCTATTATCACACTGAATACATTCAGAAAAATGTAAGTAATAACAAATTGTAATCTTCTTCATCATACCTTATTAATTTATGCTCAATAAACAAATACTTCTTGTGTTACTGTAGGACAACCATACATTCCTGTATATTGCATTTGTTGATGTAAACATTTACAAAAACTTCTTCTGTTACTGTAGGACAACCATACATTCCTGTATATTGCATTTGTTGATGTAAAATTTACAAACCATCTGAAGATGAGCAGGTATAGCTCGAAACCAGTAATGGTTTAATAAACATTATATTGTGACTGGTTGCTGTATTTTTTACAACCCATATTTAGTAATAATGTTTGATTGGATGTGTGTTAACTACAACTGTAAACCACAGTTAACAGCAATCTTACATAACAATTATGACAGCAACTTTGCAATATGGAAAACCAATGCTATAGTCTACAAGTCAGCTATGCTAGTTTTGAGGAAATAAAAAAATCTTTTCATTTGACCTTATTATAAATTTTTATTATTCAGCTGGCCCTTGTGCTTTCTGTACTACATGGCCCTGAGTATTTTGAGTAAAGACAAGAGTTTCGAGCCAACTTTGGAAGTTTTCCTCAATCTTCATATTGCTATTTCAAGAATCCTAGCTACATAACCACAACTGGGTGGCAACTTCAGGCACCATCAAAATCATATTTGTGGGAGTAGCAAGTGAAGTGGCAAATTTGTGTAGTGGCAGCCATTTATTTATTTATTTATTAGCTTAGTAAATCCTTCACTATCTAGCACATTAAGGGATGAGGAGACTTTTCAAGCCAATGTCAAGGTTAAGGTTAAGGTTAATTTAATTCACGGGCTAGTGCATCACATGCACTTAGGATTTTTAATTGCTTAATTGTGATGAAGCATATGCTCTAGAGGCAATTTCTCTACAAACCTAGTTTTGCATTTCATGAGCTTTAAATTTAAATTCTTTAAGTATTTCAGGTAAATTATTCAGTATATAAATCAATAATTTAGTCCAGTTTCAGACTTCTTGACCTACAACAAAAAAATGTTACCATTCTCTTATGCCTGAAACCAAGTTTTGGTTAATAGTCAGGGACATATTGTAATTATTAAATGCTTACCAGTTTCAGGATAAACACTTAATCATCAACTGTAACCATGTTGTTCGCCTTGGATATCAGATTGTTCTAAAGTTTTTGGTTGCCACCATTTTGAAAACCTCAAAAATGGAAAGGTAGATTCCACAAATAAAAGTCACTGCTGCCAATTCAAAGTTCAAAATATTACTATATTTACAAGCTCAAACAATCTTTAAGGCTATCAGAATTCATCACCAAATAATTTGGCGGAAGATTATGATAAGTAATCAAACCAGACTAAACCCCATTACTGAATAACAGTCACATGAAGATATTTATGTTCCACCACACAACAGAATTTCTAAGATGGCTGCTTACATTCCCCTACATCATGCTTTCAGTACCATCTTCTGGCACTAAGTGCTACCAGACTGACACACGTCCTGCTCCAGTGATTTCCAGCATCTGGCATCAGATAGTCCTCATACCTCCTATAAGTAACCTACCCATGTGAGTTGGTATTCTTCCTCATTTTCAAGCCATGTGACTTCCACAAGTATGAAAAAGACGTATCCCTGGATGCCTAGTTGAGCCATACTTACTTCTTTAGCGACTCAAAAAATTCTTATTGATCTGAAATTTTGACAGTAGCTAGATTGACTAATAAATGTTAATTTCAATCATTATCAAAAATTTCGTAATTTCGATAGTTTGGCCGTACAAACATTATTTTCTGTTCAGCTAAAAAAAATGCTTCTAACTCCCACAATTTTACAGCTACAAAGCTGAAATAACTTTTAACTTGCTTCTAATTTACTGCTCTTTTGTCTGGTACTAAAATCGTAGTGTTTACTATTTTCTAACAGGTTGAATTGAATTCCTGCACAAGCTTTAATTTCAAAACTGATATCTTTCTGCATGTTTAAGTGACTGCCTTGAAACATACTTTAAATGATTCTACGTGTTTTTATCTATAAGATGTTAAATTATTAAGTTGCTATCTGATTTCCTTGATTTATTATGAATTTTGTAAAATCCTTCACATGGAGTATATCAATCTTAGCCATCTTGCAACTGCATCATTGCAGTCAAAATCTTACAAAAATTTACTTTCTCTTATTTTGACCAAACTACTTCATGAATTTAAATAAAACTTACTGAAAACTGTTTGTATCGAATTATACTTTGATTTGAATATGGTTTTCTCTATTGGATTTACTTATATTATCTAAATTGGTTATTTTGACCTTTACCTATGTGTTGAAAGTTTTTACAAATTGCTCAAAAATCAATCAACTGTAAACCACGGCTAACAGCAATCTCACATAACAACTATAACAGCAACTTTGCAATATGGATAACCAGTGCTATAGTGTACAAGTCAGCTACACTAGTTTGATCACAGTGCATCTGGTGCCAGATGGTTCCAGTTTTGTCAGTATGTGTGAAAATGCTCTTACTCTTCCCAACAAGACACTTTATCATCTATCCCAATGGTGTTTGTCTTATTTATTACTATTATATACTTCACTATGTCAGATTCCGTGCATAGAATACCAATGTGAGGTACTTAGTACTTTATTTTACTTCAGGTTGTAGTAAATTTTACAATTAATATTTCCTGCATTTGAACTTAAGATTTTTACTTCATTTATAAAAATTACTCTGTTTCCCCTTCTTTTCATAAATAAATGTGAACATTTTATATTTTTTATCACAGTTTGTTTCTGGTTTATTTTGTGTAATCATTTGTTTGTGTTTAAAACAAGGATTGGAAATGCAGATTACTAATGATTTTATGAGCAGTCTGGTAGCTCAGAGCTTAAGGCACTTGCTTTCAAAATGTTCACTGCTCTGGTCCTGGGTTCAAATCCCAGCAGGTGCAGGAATTTTGAGAGTTGTGTCTGATCATATGCGCTACGCCAGGGCATTCTGTGGTTCGGATTACATGTTAAACTGTAGGTTCCAGAGGAAAGGAACTGGCCATCCTGCCTACAATGGCTTAGTATGCCTCCTTCAGGAGTGTCCAACCAACCTTCGGGTTGCACACTAAGTTAAACGATTTTATAGATGTGACAAAATTATTGATATTATTTTTAAATTGCGATGGAGCTTATACCACAGTGGCAATTTTTCTACAAATGTACATTTGATTTATGAAAATTTTTCTTTGTAAGCTTTCACTGTTAGAGCTTAGGAGGGCTTACTTTTGGTCTTACAGTAATAAGACTTCAGATGGAAGGACTACGCTTAAAAGTGGCTGGAATATCTCACCCAAATAAATGGTGAAAGCATAGTTTGAAATGTTAAAATCTTTCTCAATTCTTTGAACAATATCCCTCCAGCCCCGTCGCCAACATATGCCGTGTACATTCCCACACTCCTCCCTCACAATCCAGCTCCTTACAGACTGGATTCTGTGATAATTTGCACAAACAAATCTAGCTTCTCTTCTTTGCACAGCTTCCAATGCCTGTATTTGGTAAGCAAACTATGGGTCCCAAACCACACCGTCATATTCAAACAATGGTATGATCACCCAATTTCCTAACTTCTCTGGTACATACTCCTCTAATGAAGATAGAGGTTTATACAAAAATCTTGTAAAGTGTGTTCACATACGTGTGTTTCACATGGTCTCCTGTCTTCATCTGTGAGGACAGTACATGTTAAAGTTGGCTTGGCAATGGGCTCTGTCATTACTTATGGCAGTGCTGATAATGTAGTGACACAGTGATATTTGAAACAAGGTTTTTTTTTTTTTTTTTTTAAATTGAAGAATGTAGTGAGTCAGAAGTGTTATGTAAGGAAGGATATGCTGGGGAATGTTTGTTGAGGATATATTTCCATGAAATGTTCTAGAACACTGAGGTCTTGACGGGGGGGGGGGGGGGGTTGTACAAATAGCATTGCCAGATAAAAGGAATGAATTTGGAGGCGGAACGGTACTGACTGGAAAGAGATGCCCTTCATCAATGGTAAATATTCAATTTCTTTGGGTGCCAAGACTGTGTGTGTGAACCCCCATTGCGCTGACCATGCATCTTGTTTCTCTTCCACATAACTAATGAATGACAAGAAGTGCTGCGAATTACTATGTTTAGTATTTTTTTGGGGGGGGGGTCTTGTTTTGATGCCCTCAGTTATGCAAATATTTGGTGTACATATTTTTTTAGCATCTACCATATTTTTGTGGCTAACAGGGCAAACGTCTTTAAGAAATTGTGTGTTTTCTAAGAAGAGTGGTGGACAGGGAAAATCTCAATCTTTTATTTTTTTTAAAAAAAATATTGGTTACAAAGTAAAATTTAAAATGTATTAACTTGGTTGTCCAGGAAGAACCACATAAAATGCAATTGCCACATATATATGGCAGCAGGAGCTAACCATCTGCAATGACGTCATGGACACTACCAGGACTAGTGTAGGTGTGGAGTGGGGTATTTGTCTTGCATTCTTCTAAGCATGCATGACCAAATATGGACAAGTTATAGACATTAATTTTTTAGGCCTTTTCTGTAGTTCTAGAGCTTCTCTGGCTTGCCTCAGCCACCATCTGCTTTCTTGAGCTAAAATGCTGGTGTCACTGAAGAAAATAGAATTCCCACTGTTGGCTTAATGTTGAGCTACAGCTGATTTGCTGAAGTCGTTATTTTTAAAATGCCTCATGTGCTCATTCAGTCTTTCCTTGATGGTGTGTCCTTTCTAGCTGATATATATTTGGCCACAGTTGCAAGGTATTTGGTATACACCCAGTGTCTGTAATTTTTCCCTCTTGTCTGTTCCTTTGACAAATACTTCTGACATCTTCCTGGATGCCCTGTAAACTGGACAAATATATTTTCCTTTATAGAAGATGACCAATCTTACTTGACACCCTCTGTACGCATTGTACCTTGGGCTGTTGGTCCGTTAACTGGTATGAGGTACACGACTTCACTAACTGTATAATTTATTGTTAAACCATTTTTTTGTCATTAAATAATTAAGGTCATATATAGTAGCTTTGACATTAAAGTTCTTAAGGGTCAGAGAAAGTCAAACCACACTGAAGAAAGTGAAGGAGGATATCTGGTTACTAAAAAAGTTGATGAAAAGAAGATGGCTTGAGAAGTTGCAAGCTGGTGCTTGATTTCAGGCACAAGGGTGTGGAAAGATTCTCTTTTTTAGGTAATGGAGTCAGGGATTGGAATAAGTTAACAAGATAAATGATGCATAAGTTACCAAAATCATTGAAAGAATTTAGGTTTGAAGTTTGTAGTGAAAAAATGTGGGTGGATGCAGGAACAGGGGAAGTGGGTGTGTAGGGAGGTCACCGCCGGAGTGTTCACTCCATTGCAACTAAATTAAATTAAATATTTAAATTATGATTTTAGTAACTATGCTTGCTTTGTCACCAACTGTAGATGCATGGACAGTTAAAGTTTTTAAAATACCATTATAGTGGTGGGAGTCAGAATGCAGATAATGATTAGTATATGCGGGCTTCTGATATATCCCATGGTCCAGGGAGCCATCCTCATTACTTTACACTATTATAACCACAAAAGGAAGCTGTTTATCCTCTTTAACTTCCATTGTAAACTGGATTTTTTCATGGGTGCTATTCAAATAACAGAAGGAGTCCTGTATGGATTCTTGTCCATGAGGCTAGATAATAAAGGTATTATCTATGTATTTCAATGATAAAGAAGGTTTTAGGATAGAACTGTTGACAACCTTAGCCCAAATGCCTCCCTTAAATATATCAGCCACAATGGGAGGCAGTGGAGAACCCATTGCTGCTGATAAAAGTTGTTCTTGTATTGGAAGAAGGTAGACTTTAGGCAAAATTCAGCAAGTGATACACAGTCTTGCGGGAGGCTGTGATTATTTAAATGTTCCCTAATTATGCTCATTGCTTCATCGACTGGCAGGTTTGTGAAAAGCAACATGATGTCAAAGCTTATGAGCAAGTCGTTCTTTTTTAGGCATCTGTTTTAATGATTTTTATAAAATCTGAATAGTTTCTGATTGTAGAAGCTGGTGTCCTCAAATTTTTTTAGCTTATCTACCAAATGTTTTCAAGGCAGTTGTGTAGGAGATCAAAACACACTGTCGATGGGTCATAATGGCATGCCATTTTTAACCTGAAACCTTCTTTATCATTACAATACATAGATGATACCTTTGTCATCTGGCCTCATGGACCAGAATTCCTCCACGAAATTTTCTGGTATTTGAATAGCACCTGTGAAAACATCCAGTTTACTATGGAAGTTGAAGAGGACCAACAGCTTCCTTTTATAGATGTAAATGTGAAAAGGAGGAGGATGGCTAACTGGGACATGGGGTGTAACAGAAGCCCACGGGTACTAACCGATATCTATATGCTGATTGCCGCCACCATCTGGCAGTAAAACACAGTATTTTAAAAACTTTAACTGTCCATGCATCTGCAATTAGTGACAAAGCAAGCTTAGCTGCTAAAAAACATATTTTAAAAATGACATATCTCACCAACAGCTATCGCTCTGATATTAGCAAGTCCACTTGATACCTTAATATCACCTTTTACTCCAGTACCCACAGATGAGAACAGCAAATGGACTGAAAGGCACAAGGCGGTATTGCATACATACAAGGAGTGACTGATAATACTGGTTTTCTTCTAAAAAACAAAAAAAAAAAAAACAAAAAAAAGTATTCGTCTAGTTTACAGGGCATGCAGGATGATCTCAAATGTACTTGTCAATTTAAAAGAAAAAGGGAAACATTACAGACACCAAATGTATACCAAATATGATTGCAGCTGTGGCCAAGTGTATAAGTATATTGGCAAGACAGGATACACCATCAAGGAAAGGATGAATAGGCACATGAGGCATTTTAAAAATAACATCGTCAGCAAATGAGCTATAGCACATCATTCAGCCGACAGTGGGCATGCTGTTTTATTTAGTGACACTATTGCTTTAACCAAAGAAAGCAGATGGTGGCTCAGGAGGGTCAGAGAAGCTCTTGAAATACAAAAAAGATCTAGCAACATGAATGCTGATAGTAACCTTCAACTTGATCATATTTGGTCACACTTGCTGAGAAGAATGCAAGATGAACGACCCCATCCAACCACCTATGATAGGCATTGTAACGTCATGAATGGTTAGTGAGTGCACATGCTCATGCTTCCTGCTGCCACATATATACATGGCAATGGCAATCCACATGGCAGTCTTCTGTTGAAAGCCACAGCAAAATGGCTGAAACATTAGGTTTCAATATATCAAAGAAGCTCTACCCGTAGAACCAAGTTAATTTGCACAATTACTGTGGCAGTATACACAATCATTTAAAATTTAAAATATTGATTACCTTGGCATCAGCAAGGAGCTCCCATTTTGGCTGAAAGAAATATCTAAGACCTCTGTCAGCACCCTCAAGGGTAAGGGCACGTGACAGAAAAGCAATTATCAGAACATATGGAAATGTTGCTGTGAAGTAGAGAACTTTTCCAGATGATTTTACACCTTTCCAGATGGAAAAATAAACTAGTATCCAGGCAACCAAAAGGCAGGCGGCCAATTCCCATCTTAGTTCTCCTGGGTGCTCTATGCCTGCACTCATCCGCAGAACTTTATTTCTGCAACACAAAGACATTGTTTAGAACATAAAAAAAAAACATAGAGAGCGAGATAGAGATATGACAGGGAAGACAAAGTTGGTGATAGATACTTAAAATTGCCATTCACACAAATTTTGGAGCATGCAATTAAAAAGTTGAGATTCTTTTCAGAGGTTTCCCCACACAAGATCTTCATATTGCAAATCTTTTGATACATATAACAGGAAGAGATACAGATCGTGCATCAATGATTTATAGTAAAGTTACAAACATGAAATGCATTGAAACTGCATTATTATATGGATATTGAAGGATTGGGCACATAATAATTTAATAATAGTTTAACATCACCAAAGAATGAACATGTTCAAATGTTTTTAATGCCAAAAATAACATTCATATAACAAATCTTTTAATACATATAATAGGAAGAGGTACAGATTGTGTATCAATGATTTATAGTAAAATTACAAATATGAAATGCATTATTATATGGGGCATTAAGAACATGAAAAAATGGCAAATCTTATGGGCCAGAATCAATTTGGAAATTATGAAATATGATAGTGACTAAGATGTAAAACTTATAACAAAATTGTTCAATAAAATATTACATGGAGACCCAATACCTAAGGAAATGACATTAGGTTATATTACCACCATATTCAAGAATGGAGACTGCAAAGTATGTTCAAATTATCGTGGGATTTGTGTTATGAATTCATTGATGAAAATTTTTGCCAAACTAATACAAATTGATTAGAAACTCATTATAAGACTCAAGAAGAACAATGTGAATTTACTGCAGGAAGGTCATGTATAGCCCACATTTTCACATTACGACAGATTCTGGAAAAATACAATGAAAAATTAAAACATATAGGATTAATTTTAATAGATTTAGAAAAAGCATATTGTCCCAAGAAAAATGATATGAAAAGCATTACATATGTCACATATAGATAACTCCTTAATTAAAATAATACAACAAATGTACGTAAATAACACATGCCAAATAGAAACTGGTTATGGATTATCACAAGAATTTAAAACAAGTAAAGATCTGCTGCAAGGGTGCCCTATGTCACCAACACTATTTAAAATTTATATAGATGTTAGTTTGAGAACATGGTCTCAAAAGTGTAATAGAATAGAATTAGAAATAATAGATGGAAAATATCTACATCATTTACTATTTGCTGATGATCAAGTCATCATAGCACAAGATGGTGAGGATGCAAATTACATATGTAATCAATGACTCTGTCTGTTGTGTAGGATACTTTGGCATGTGCACACCTCCCAAACCACATGACTTACTTTCTTTGGCATGAATAAGGAGTAAAACCAAAATATTGTGTATTCTTGTGTTCATCATATATGTTCGTCACCTGTTGCTGCCTTGAACTTTGGTGAGTGATGAGTCATTTTCCCTTTCCTTATAATTTAATTTAAAGGAAAGTGTTATGATGGGCTGTACCAGAGAATTGAGGGCATTGGGTTAAAAAACTTTGTTGAGACCATTACTTGAATATGGTGGGGTAATTTGCGACCCACAAATACAGGAGTAGCAGGAGGGGTGAAAACAAGGGTAGCAGGATTTGTCTCTGAAAATTACTGCAGAACACAATCAGTAACTGATATAGTAAAGGAGCTGGAATGGGATTTATTGGAAGACTGGAGGAATGTGAACAGTTATATACAAGGTGTATATAGGTGATGAGAAAAAAGTAGTTTATTATTTTTTATTTTTACTCTGACGTACATGAAAATAATTCACCTTGTTATAACCTAAATTTTGTCATTTAATTAACAAAATTTGTTTAAAGAATATCGAGCTAGCATTAATTTTATTGCATATCATATTTAAATCCATTTTCTTACAAGTTTCAAGGGTAAAGTACAAGCAAGCAGTCATAACAAATGTAGATTTTAACCACATAATGCATTTTATCCTATTTTGGCTTGGAAAACATTGCATTCATTTTCAGAGGTACTTTAGGACACAAGATGCAAAACAAAATATGTAACTTAGTAGATACAAATTTTTACTGAAGAGATATTGGACTTTGAAAATTGAATTAAACACACATTTTGTAAGTCATAAAATACGATCAAAAATCCCTGAAGCTACAATTTTATGGCTTACAAGATACATAAATTTTTTATTACACATTGTTTAAAAGCTTGAGAAAGATAGCTAAAAGCTAAATATTGTTTTATAGGAAAATAATGATTTGGTCAAAAACGTGGGTGGTACGTGATAAGTACAGGCTAAATTTACAGAGGGGATCATAATCAGATGATAGTGAAATGTGCTCAGCAAAAATTATCCTAAATTTTATCAAAATCAATGCAATACTTTTGCAAGAACTGGTAAAAGTAAATTTATTTGAAATCCTCAGAAATGGTCAACATCCTGTTTTAACAATCTGGCAGGATAAATTTACAACATATAACAAAATTTTAAATCAATAGGAAAACTATTAAAACATTATCATAGTTGAATAGTATCACTGTCTTATAGGAAATTTAAAGTAGAGTAATTTGGAACACATTTTAAACTTGTAGCATTGATATTTTCGGAGATAGAGATTATTTTTAGTATTTTTCACCTAGTTAAACATTTAAAGATAAGTCAGTTTTTACAATACAAGATAGAGGAGGCAGAGCAAATTATTTCATACGCAATTTCAGCTCAATAGTTTAAATACTTTATTACAAAAAATTTGCTCTCACATTTATTTATATAGTAATTTTTTATGGAAAATGTATAGGAGATAGGAAACTTTTTGTCAAGATTAATTTCGATGTTTAGACCTTGGACTAAACACCATAAAAATTTCAAGTCGATTGGAAGTAAAACTATTCCAAAAAGATCCAGAGATTTCTTGGGAACTATGGAGGTGAAGTGGTTCCCAGGCTGAGACTATAAAAGAACTTCCAGGAGTAGGGAGGGAGTCAGACTGTTATGAGCGTTTGAAGGGGAAGCCACACTGGACTTTCAGTGTTTTGGTGAAATGTGTAGAGGTGGTTGTTTTGGTACAGAATTACCCATTCTAGTAGACTGTTCATCAGACTTTGTATGTTTTTCAGAAGAATACAATGTCAAAATTATTTTGAGATTACAGTGACTTTATTTTGAACCATATCTTTTCTAGTTGAGGTTTTCCAATTAGATGGTGACCAAGATAGCGAACTAACAATCTATTCCATAGGCTACATCAACAATCAGAGTCTCATGACAAGCTTTTTTGTGCAACCCCAACAAACAGTTTGTTCGTTACAAGCTACTAGCCTCAGGAGGGCAACACTGGTGTTGTGATCAAATAATTTCCACTATAATATCTTCATTTTGTGATAAAATTGGGGGGCCTTATATTGTAGTTTATTTACAAACTAATAGAAGAATCTGTCCTTTTAAATGGACCATTCAGGATCAATTCAAATGTTGTTTAGTTTTGTGAACAATGCTGAAGTGTGCCACATAGCCACAAAATCCTACAAAGTAGAGGCAGTGTCCCCTATTATAAAATATCACCATCAACAAACAATATAACTACTATCTATACACCATTAATGCAATCATTCATTAGAACAATGAATAGATGGTCTCTGTGGCACTCCATTTTTTCATCTTCCTCATTTGATATTGTATTTTCTATGCTACCTCTTTGCTTTCTATAATTTAAATATTCTTCTATCCAGCAAGTCACTTTTTCTTCCACTCCAATAGTTTTTAGCTTATTTACCCCTATTTGAAGACTCATATCAAATAGTTTTGACTCTCAATATGTCCTCCTTAATTTAATTTGATTTAATTTTGTTGGAGTGCACACTTCAGTGGCATTTTCTCTGCATACCCATTTTCTCCTTTACTATAACCACCTACTTTTTCCCTCTACAAATCTCAACTTTAAATTCTTTTAATGTTTTTGGTAAATTATTCATCATTTCTCTTGGTAATCCCTGGTCATCTTGATAATGAAAGAAAATCTTCCACACCATTGTGCCTGAAACTGAATGCCAGCTTGTGGTCATGGTCATCTTCTCAATTCCATGCACTACTCCTAATTCTTTCACCAATATCTTTCCATGCCTCATCACCAATATGTGCCTTGTACACTCCACGACTACCTTACAATGAATCACACTCCGACTCCTTTATCATATTTTTACTGATTAATGATCAACGGTAAATTCAAGAGCCAAATCAAGCAGCCCTTCTTTGCAATCCCTCCAGCTCCTGAATTTGATACCCAAAATGTAGGTCCAAAACTATACCACCATATTCAAGCAATGGTCTCGCCGAAGTTAGTTCTCTGGCACATTTGGTACAGCCCCTCATCACTCTCTCCACAAACTGAATGATTGTCCTGTCCTATGTGTCCTGCCCAGTCTTTTTCATCAAATATTATGCCAAGGTATTTACAGTTCAAGTCTTAAGCAAGCAATTTATTTCCTCTTACAATCCTGATCATCCTTCAATCTTGTATTGGTGAACATTATAAGATGACTATTCTTTGCATTTTTCTTCAATCCATGTTGACTTACCCAACTAGATATCCTGTTCAGAACATCCTGCAGCTGTTCTACCATTTGGATCCTGTTACATAATATTATGACATCTGCAAACAATCAAACTTCTGATATTAAACCATCAACACAAACTATCATTAGAATAATGAACAGCAATTGTACCAATACACTACCCTATAGCACTCCCATTTTCACTTCAATTTCTCTTGAAACTACATTTACTAACCTGACTTTTGGTTTCTGCCTTTTAAGAATTCTTGAACTGTGAAAATCACTTTTTTATCCACTCCAATCATATTTTACTTTAAGTATCACCATTTTATGTCTCACTCTGTCAAAAGCCTTTGAAAGATCTATCCTGCACTAGCCATTTGGCCTCCCTTATCCATTTCATCCAAAATATCTTACATATAGTCTATTAAATGAGATTCACATCCTTCTCACATATATTTCTGATGTGTTGCATATCAATCTCTCCATCAATTTACCTACCACTGATGTCAAACTGATTGGACCTATTGGGCAAGACCCATTGGGCAGCTGGTAGGGAATGTTTTCAAAACTCTTTATCGGAGAGTGTGATGAGGGAATTGGGTTGCAAATTATTGATTAGATCCTTGCTCGAATATGTTGGTGTAGTATTGGACCCACAATTTGGGTATCAAATATAGGAATTTGAGGGGTTGAAAATCAAGGCATCTAGATTTTATTTCTGTTGTGGAAACTACTGCACTGCACTATCCATAATTGATGCAATAATGGAACCAGTTTGGGAGACCCTGAAAGAAAGCAGATGGCGCTGTATAAAGAATATATGGCATTTTGGCTTGGATTGAAACTGGCACCAGAATTCGGAGTAGTACAGAGAAGAGAGAAAATGACCATGACTCCATGCTGTTACTTTATTTCAGGCTTCAGGTGCTCATAAAATTTCTTTTGTAGGTAAGTGGGTCATGGATTGGAAACATTTACCAAGGGAGATTTTGAGCAGTTTACCAGAAAAATTGGGGAAAAAAATTAAACTTAATAAACCACAAAAGTAGGTTGCAGGTAGTGTTGAATTCAAATAATTTTATATTTACAAAAATATTAAAAAATGAGAAAACAGGTGAGCAGGAAATTTTGAATTGCAGTTAAATTAAATAGTTAGCTTTAAAATTAACAACATGTTTATTGCATGTCCCTAAGAGTTCTCCCTTGTGGGATAAAGGTACTATAGCTCTTCTGCACTATTATACAGTATAACTTAAGTTCTAATGAAGTATATTTGATGATTATAAGACTGAAACCTTGTACTCACTCATAAAATTCTTCAGATGGTGATTTAGAGTTATTAAGTTTAGTAATGTTATAATTTAAGCTAGAGGAAGTCCAACAACTTCGTGTATTCCAACGATGTCCACACTCATGCCATGGGACGTCTGTCTTGAATGAAGTGAAAAAAGTAGTATACAGCATATGCAATAATAACATTGTAATATGTGGACATGATAAAGGATATCACAACACTTGCAAGCCCAGCACCTGAAATAATAATTTAAAAACAATAATTATATTGTACCAGGGTATCAAATTTTTGCAGTAAATTGAAACTTTATTATCTATAGAAACTGTAAGCTATTGCTAACTAAATCTTTCAAAGGATACATTTAACTTTTGTTTTAGTATTGCAAGATTTACTAATCATATTTCCATGTGACATTACAAATAAATTCAAGATACAGGAATAAGATGTTTACAGAAACATGCCTGAAAATGAAGTCACACATCATAGATTAACAATAAAATTCCAATAGCATAACAAGTGGAGTTATATTACGAAAATGTTCTGAATTGTAGGAATAACAATATTGTGAACATTTTCCATTTGAAAATAAAAATTTAGTCTTGAGATTGCTTTACTTGCAACTACTATTAAATTTCCACTATTTCTGAAGAACTGAAATTTCATTTACAATTTACTTCAAAAGCCTGACAAGCAACACTTTTCTTAGATTAATAGATGATGCTATTATGGAATCTCCATCTCTTGATTCAACAACTAATTTGATAAAGTTCCTTTTTTCCCAGTAGAAGTTACAAGTTATTGGGCACTAAATAATTATATATCAAGATTTCTTTTTTTATCCCCAATAAAGTAGGACACAAGCAGTTTTGAATTCTGGGGTGTTTAACCAAATAATAATAATAATAAAATAAGAATATTCTTTTAAAAATCTTTTCTATGATCAAGATTTCTGTAACACTAATTATTATATAACTATAAATTACAACATTTCTTCCACATATTTTATGTTGTAATAATAAAATTAGTAGCATCTCAAAGAACATTAGAGGATTCTTCTTGAAAGCTTTATCTTGACAGCATACATTTTGTAAAATATTCTTTACATTAACTATTTTTCTAAAATCCACATAAATAATGTTTCAATTAAAATACCTTTGAAAAGTGGGCAGATTTGTCCTAAAGCACCAATTGGACCTCTTCGTGTGAACTGACCTACAGCAAGTTCCATGTACAACAGTGGAATTCCACATATTATTAGAATAACAAAATAAGGCACCAAAAATACACCTGCAGGGCAAAAAATTAAAATTAATTATAACTAATTTTATAAATATCCATACTAAATGTCAATTTGACAGGAAATTTGATTTTAACTTTAATGTAATAGAGTACATATTTCAGTGACAATTTCCCTATTTATTAAATACTCTTTTGTTAGTATTTTATTATTATTATTATTATTACCTATTATCAGCATTAAATTCTTACCACATCTACTTTTACAATTTACAAATTTTAATTTCAAATTCCTTCAGAATTTTTCATACATTTTTCATCATTTTCCTTGGTAATTTATCCAATCTCTGGCACCCTTTCCCACAAAAGAAAATTTTCCCAATCCCTTATGTATAAAACCATGTACCAGCTTGTTCTCTTCCATTCACAACTCTTAATTCTCTGACCAACATACTTCCAAGCACTATCACCAACATATGCCTTGTACGCTCCCAGCACTCTCTTCACCTTCCTCCCATCTTCCAATTACACACACTCCATCTTTTTTTATCATACCTGTTACTGACTCGGCCCTGTGGTAATTACCACAAACAAATCCAAATGGTCTCCTTTGCACACCTTCCATCTCCTGTACTTGAAACCCAAATGTGGGTCTCAAACTACATCACCATACTAAAGCAATGGTATCATGTCAGGGGCCTAGCATCCTCCCTATAAACCCTAAACTCACTTTCAGTTAAGAAAAGTTGAAGTCACAGCATTATTTTCTGGTGTAAAAGAGTAGAAAGATGTTTTAGTTTGGGTTTTCCATAGGCAAGTAGCTTCAGGTAGTAGCCACAGTAATTTATTCAAGTGGGACCGCGTAAGTTAGTTTAACCAAGAAATCATTTCCGATTAGAATTTGTTAACTATATTAGGGGGAAATCATCAGCAAACAGGTTTTTCAAGGGATTTCAATAACAAAAAGTAGAATATCACTTGTTTTGCACATAAAAAACATGTAAATTTAGATTATCGGAAACGTGTTTCAATCTAAGGACAAAAGAAATCTGTGATAATCGGTTATTTCAAAAAGTATTATAGGTAGCAAAATTGTAAGAACAACATTAGAAGCAGACTAATTAGTATTACACTCTGATGTGGTTTGAACATCGTAACTTGTTTAGGAGACTTTAAATTAAATTATGAAAGTCGGAAACTTTAGGAAATTTTGTATCAATAACCACTTTAGATAGAATCAGACACATTTCAAATTGTAGACACGAAATTCAAGCATACACTGGTGATCTTAGATTTGAAATCACAGTTCTGCAAGGGAAGTTACTTAATTTCGAAATTATATATATATTTTTATATATATATATATATTGACCTCAGCGGTCGTTATACTACAGTCCCACTACCTTGAGCAGTTTTACTGGTTTGGTACAAGTTTTGTTTGGGTGCACTGTTTGTTGTTCACTTGGGGTGATAAACCTGCTTTGGCCTAACCTTGCGGTACGGCCTTAATGGAAAACCCCTTATTTATGTATTTATTTATTTATTTGTTTGTTCCAATTTTTACGAGTTACTATATTCTAATTCAATAGTACTGCGGGGTAGTTTGTATTTATGCCAGGGTTTGGGTCTTTTCGCGCCGAGTTCTTTCAGTCTGTCATCATTGTTGTTCCTGTTTTGATCTAGTCTGGTATAAAAGTTCATGCTCTGGTGGTATATTTCTTCTTTAATTGTAGGCAGTCCCGTTAGGTCATGTAATTGTTTGGTTGGTGTAAATATTGGTGCATTTAATATCATCCTAAGGCATCTGTTTCGTAATCGTTGTAGCATTTCAATGTTAGATTTCGCTGCAGCTCCCCAGACTTGGCATCCATACAACATAAACGGTCTTATGACCGTTTTGTAGATTCTTAGTTTAGTCTCAACCATCAGTTCTCCGCTACGCAGGACTGGAAAGAGGTTTAAAATCACTGCTAGACTTTTTTTGAACTGATCTCTTATGTGTAGATGGAATAGTAATTTTTGATCAAGTATAATTCCTAGGTAATGGTGTTCTATTACCCATGGGATTGTTTGTGCTGCTATTATTATTCTTGGGAGGCGATCAAAGTCTGGTCTCTTTTTTGTAAAATATACAGCCGCACATTTACCAGGGTTTATTGTTATTTTGTTATTCTGGCACCATAAGAATATTTTGTTGAGAGCCCGTTGTAGTCTTTTGATGTTTTTTCGTGACTGTATCCTATGGTAAAGACAGTAATATCTTCTGCGAATAGAGCGATGTAAACTTTCTCCGGGCACGGGATATCATTCACGTAAATGTTAAACAGGGTCGGTGAAAGTACTGCTCCTTGTGGTATTCCTTCCCTCATCGTTTGTTTTGTCGACTGTTGACCATCTACAGCCAATGTTTCAGGAAGTTACCTATTAGTTTCGTATAGCACCGGGGAATATTCGTGTTTGTGTCCATCTTCACGACTAGTTTATCCTTCCACACTTTGTCATATGCTTTCTCTATATGTAAAAAAGCCGCCGCCATGGATTTTCCTTAGTTGAATGGTCCCACTGTTTACTCCACCAGGTGTAGGAGTTGTGTTACGGCAGATGCTTTTGGTTGAAACCCATGTTGTTCTTTTCTTATTGTTTTATTTTGCCATATATTTGCTGCTATCCTCTTGTAGACAACCCTTTCCCAGGGGCGTAGCTACTATGGGGCTAGGCGGTGCAGTGCACCGGGGCCCTCACGCTCAAGGGGCCCCCAAGCCTACCTCAAGGGGCCCCTAAGCGCACCTCTAGGGGCCCTCAAGCGCAGTTTAGAGGGCCCACGAGCCTTCACGGCAAACTGGCGACCTTTTTTTTTTTAGCTCTACCGTCGTCTAAGGGGCCCCTGAGAACACAGGAGCCCCTCACTAAGGGCCCTCGCTGCTCAGGGGGGGGCCCAACCACTGCTCAGGGGCCCCCATAGAACAATTCAAGGGCCCCCATCCTCAGTTCAGGGGGCCCCTACCAGCACACAAAGCAAAAAAAAAGGTCGCCCGTCTGGCCTGAGGGCTCAAAATAATTGTTTTGCACCGGGGCCCTTGTTGACCTAGCTACGCCACTGCCCTTTCCATAACCTTTGATGTGGCGCTAAGGAGGTTAATGGGTCGGTAATTTTCAGGTTTTGTATGATCTTTCCCTGCTTTTGGTATTGCCACAACCCTTGCCGTTTTCCATGACTCAGGATAGTAGCCGGTAATCATTGATGCATTGATTATTCTCGTGAGTAGTACTATCCCTTTTGTCGGTAATCGTTTTAGCTGTTCGTTTCTTATATTGTCCGGCCCTGTCGCCTTATTATTGGCCAGCTTTGTGATTATCCCTCGTACCTCCTTCGGCGTTGTCAATTCCGGGAGTGTATTCGCTGGTTCAGTTCGAATGATATCGGCTCCGTTCTTTATTTCTTCCTCTTCTCTTTTTTCCATTCCCTCTAAGGGCTTTTGCGGTGTCATGTAGTGTTTCTCAAACGTTACTGCGAGTATTTCCGCCTTCGCAACAGGGGTGAACATGGCTCCGGTAGGTCCAATTATTGCCGACTTCGCTTGTCGTTTCGTCTTCAGTGCCCGGATAAGTTTCCATGCATCTCTGTTGGTGAGTAACAAGTTGTTCATTTTGTCCTCCCACCTCTCTATTCGATTTTCCCATAGTCTGTCTTCTAGTTGTCTTGAAAGGCGGTGATATTCTCTCCGATCTTGCGGGTCTCGATATTTTTGCCATAATTTTCTATATCTATTTTTCAGGTATCTTAGGTCTTCCAATAACGGTGGTAAGTCGGCATTGTTTGTTTCTTCAAAACTTGTAATTGTTGAAGCCTTGCTATTGTCTGAATTGTATTCTCCAGATGTTTTACTGCTTTATCTATTTCTTCTGGCGTATTAACTGCATGTGTTGTGTGGATTTTATTGTGTACTAGGCGAGTAAAATATTTCCAGTTTATTTCTGTTATTTTCTTTATCGGTTTCTCCGATGTTATCCAGTTGCTAAGCTTGATGTTTACAGGCTGGTGGTCTGATGAAAGGTCGTTTTTCATCTCCAGTTGGATATGTTGTGTGATATTTTTTATTACTGCTATATCCACAACATCTGGGTAGTGTTGGTGATTAAATGGTATATGTGTCGGCTCTGTCGGACCAATCACCTCCACATTTTTTTTTTTCTGTTATTTTTAGTAGTTGTTCGCCTCTACTGTTGCAGTATCTGGAGTTCCAGGACTCGTGCTTAGCGTTTAAATCACCGCCCAGGATTACCTTGTCACCCGTTGATAGGATAACATCGATGTCTTGTTCCATAAGCATACGATTGGTTGCAAGGTAGGCTGCGATTTAAATAACCTTGCCTTCTCTTGATTGGATTTTGATTGCTGTTGCCTCTAGTTCTATAAGGGGTGCCATCTGGATGAGTTGGTGTGTAATAGTTTTACGTATCACTATGGCTGTCCCTCCTCCTCTGGCATGTGGGCGATCTGTACGGTATATCTCCATTCCTTCTATCTTGAATAGGTCCCTAGATTTTAGATGTGTTTCACTTATTAGTAGGATATCGATTTGGTACCGTCTTATAAATTGTTGCAGTTTTCTCTTTTTCCCTTTAGTCCATTGGCATTCCATATTGTTATGTTGATATCCTGTAGCTTCTGTATATTTTTTCTCTCCATTATTCCAGGAGGGCTATTACACCTTCGGCCAGGGCCATTACCTTGTCGAAGGGGCCTCTGGCTTCTTTCAGATTTATAATTAGTCTTTTCAGTTTTTCCATCATGTTTCTCAGTGCGTTCATGCAATCATTTGATGTTGCGTCGTCTTCTGGTTGATTGCCACTTCCCCTTTCTTCATTTCTTCTTCTTTGTTTTTCGTCTCTACCTTC
Source organism: Vandiemenella viatica (assembly GCA_031002005.1). Classification (NCBI taxonomy): domain Eukaryota; kingdom Metazoa; phylum Arthropoda; class Insecta; order Orthoptera; family Morabidae; genus Vandiemenella; species Vandiemenella viatica. The sequence continues at coordinate 44,567,660 of JARYHS010013630.1, forward strand.
TGTCACATCTGCATAGGATCTTCTATTCCGGTGTTCTCTTTGGGTTGTCTTCTTGGTATCTAGTGGTATATTTGTTTTACTAGTATCTTTTTCTGGGTCGTTCATCTCTTTCCCGTTTTGTCTTTTGCATTTTGGTTGGATCTCGGTGGTCTTATTGCTGCCTGGAACACCGGGCATCCCCTCCATGAAGCTGCGTGCACACCCTGGCAGTTGGCACATTTGGCTGGTGATTTTTCTGGCAACTTGCATTCCTTTGTGGAATGGTATTCAGCACATTTTACACATATTTGCGGTAGTGTACAGTAATTGGCAGTATGCCCTATTCTTTGGCACCTCATACATTGGGGTGGACCTAGGGGACTTCTGTATCGTTACACCTGTATCCTGGTACATAAAATTGCTCGCTCATTGTAGATTCGTTCTGAGTCAGACGGTGTATTGAGTGTAACTTGGTAGACCACCAGTGGGATCAGTGTCTTGGTGGACGTATCTTTTTTCTTAAATTGGTGCACACTTTGCACTCCATAGCCTTTTTGTTTTAACTCAGCTTCTATCTCTTCTGTTTTCACTGTTGGCGGTAATCCTTTTATTACTTTATTGTTTTGGTAATTGATACGTATAGAAGGGTATTCCATTTTCTTTAAAAAATCTGTTAATAAACTCGTAGTCCTGTATATTTTCCACATGGTACTTCAAGGTGTCACCTCTGTATACAACCTTTAGGTTCCCTTGCAACTTCTCTTTAATTATTTGGTTCATTTGAATGAATTCTTTAACCACTCCGATAACAATAGGTGGGAAGGTTTCCTTCTTTTGCTCTGGCTGAGTACTTGAGTTTTGTGCATTGATGTCTCCTCTTCTTTCTTATTGTCCTGGTTTCTCAATACCTCTAATAGTGTAAATCGGTTTAGTGTCGGAATTTCCGTGTTGCTTCTTGCTTGCTTCGTTTTGCCACTCTGTCTGCCGCCGCGTTTCCTATTGCCTTTCACTTCTGTGAATTGGGGAAAATCCATGTTTTGACTGATAGCTGGTCTGAGTAGAATATTGTTGATGTTGTCTGGGTTAGACATCTCACATTCACTATCACTTTCACTGTAGGATTGGGCTTCAGACATTGCCATGTCTGACGCGCTCCCACTTGTTGCCATTTTCTTCAATGCCGAATTGTCCGCCAGTCCGTGTCCAGTGCCAGGCGCCGAGGTGTCCGTTGCCGTAGGTCCAATCCGTCGCCGTGTGTAGTTGCCGGGTAAATATGCAGTCACTGAGCCTAATCGTAGTCCACAATCAATGTCCGGGTAGTTTGCAAAGCCTTTATATGATTCCAGTTAACCAGCAGGAAATAGTTGTTCACACTATGAATTTCACAGCGGAACTGACTCTCGAAATTATATGAAAATATCGGCCATTTATAAGCAAGACGGTTAAAGACCATGAGTTGGTTTCGCGCCAAAGAAGAGGAGAGAAAATAGTTCCGGGGTCACATCAAATAAATTTATATGAACAAGTTATATAAAGGGGTGGATATTTTGGTAAGTTGATGGCAAGGGAAGTATCTAAGATTTTATACCAAAGGAAAGCTATCTAGGTGACGCAAAAAGAATTTTAGATTACGAGATTTGATTGGCGCGTAGTGATCTGAATGATGTTGCTAGGAGGCTATTTAAGACAGAGTGCATCCTACACATGGTCTGTTTGTCGGTCATCTATCGTCGTGGTGGGTCTAGTGTGGGAGGCACATGGGTGTTGGGTGGCAGTTATCATGTTAGAAGCAACGTGGAATTATTTTAAGGACCAAGTGATGATGCTGCATGTCTGAACTTTGCAATCTATTTTGCGGTGATGAAGTCTGATTGCCTTTAAGGTGTACACGCTCTGGTACTCGGGAATTGTATATATATTGATTACTTTGAACAATATACTGTGTGAACTTTTATCTTAAATGACGATTCTTTATTTGTAGTCTGCTCCTCCCAGTGTGAACTGTTCATATATGAGTATTTTAAACCTTTACTGCTTGGGGTAATTTGAGTAGTTGGCGACTGAGTTAAACCCCGAGGCCAGAGTAAATGGTCAAAGATCAGTAAAGCTTGGTGCTGTGAAGAGTTGGTCCCCAGTGCCGAGCAACTTTCTGACAATCACCAAAGTTTGTAACACAATTCCTTAATGTCTCTGGTACATACTTTTATCACTCTCTCCCATAAATCAAGGCTTTTGTAACCATTTCCTACCACCTGCCCAATGTGTCCTGTTCAGTTGAGTTTCTTATCAAATGTTATGCCAAGATATTTAGACTTCATGCCTTCAACAAGCAATTTTGTTGCCATACTATAACCATAAACAACCTTTAGTTTTTTATCTGTATGCCTAATAAGCTGACTCTTCCTTGCATTTATTTTTATTCCATGTTAGCCTATCCAGATCACCCTGCAGCTGTTCACAGTTGAACCTAGTATATACCAATATATCACTGGGAAACAACCTAAATTCTGACTGTAAATCATCAACACAATCATTTGCTAGTATGATGAATCAATACACTATCCTGTGGCACTCCCATATTCACTTCCAACCCTTTTTATACTGCATTTCCTACTCTAACACTTTACTTTCTGCCTTTTTCATATTCCTCTACCCAGTATGTCACTTTTTCATTCACTCCTATAGTTTTCAACTTATTTAAATACTTTTATGGATCATTCTGTCAAATGCATTAGAAATATCTAGTGCTATGCTATTAACTTAACTTCCCTTGTCCAGTTCACCTGAAAAATCTCGCCTAAAGCCCATCATCCCAGATTCACATGAGTATCAACATTTCTGATGTAGTTTCATTTCAATATTTCCAACTAATCAAACTAATAGACCTGTAGTTCTTAACTCTACTTGCTTACCTTCCTTTATGAACTGGTACTACTCTCTTTTTCAGTGCACTGTAAGGCAGCAAGACTCCAGATTTATTTTAAATAAAACATCTGGGTAATTCACAATATTGTGTCCAATATCTTCAATACAAAACCCACCAAATGAGGAAATTTTTAGAAAAAAAAGGGTTAGAAAATATTTCCCATTTTTTTTAGTTTCACCATAAACATAGGTAGTATTACTGCTGTTCTTTTCTTGTCGACTCAGTTATTATTCTTCATATTACAATTTTTTCTTGTATTGTGTTATTAAATGGGCAATTTATTTGAAGAATTGGGTCAATTCACTAGCTACCAGATTTAAATTCTACTAGTCCAGAAAACAACAGAATATGACTAATATATCTTTCCCCTCCCTATTAAATTTTTTATTCCAGCAGTCTATGGTGGAGTCAAAGTGGGAAGAGTTCAGTGGGATGAGAAGAATGGGAGAAGAAATACTTATACCAAAACAAAAAATAAAATGTAGTACAGAACCTCTATATTACAATAGGGAAGTTAGGAGATTAATAAGGCTGTTAGGAAGAGAATACAACAGAGTTAAGAGGCAGTAAGGCAGTAGTGAATATCTGAATAAAACTAAAGAAAGAATTAATGGCAGAAAAGAGGGAAGCTAAAGAGAGAGTTATGGAGAATATTATTGGGGCAGAAGGAATGCTGAATGAAGCATCTAGAAATATCTGTGACTATTAAACTGAGGGCAAGGGAAGTGCTCAGACAATTATAGATAAGGATGGAGAAGAAGTTACCAAGTATTATAAAAAGGCAGAGATATAAAGTAACTGGTGTGATGATGTGATGATTATGAACAGAAGGGTGTAACAGAAGGGGAGAGAACAAACTAGTTGGCACATTGAACTATAAGCAAACTAAACAATTTGAAATTAAAGCTTTAGGATATTATGAAGGAACTGATAAAGCCAAAAAATCTTGAAGGAAGAGGTGTAAATTATATTACTACAAATGTCTTAAAGATAGCACAAGTTGACAGTGTACCTTATCTTTAAATGTTATTTACACTGAGCCAGGATCTTGCTGCTTACCAGAGGACTGATAATAGTATTGGTGCATAAGATAGTAGTGACAAATAGGGTTGAAAATTACAGGCTTACCAGTCTGACCTCAATGGTAGCTAAATTGCAACCACATCAGAAATATCCATGAGGAATGAAACTAGTTTTCAAATTGATGGCATGACATTAGGCAAGGATATTCATGTGAATCTGTGTTACAAGCAACCATATTTGGCCAGACTGATAGTGTAGCACTAGATCTTCCTAAGCCATATGGCAGAGTGAGCCATAAAATGGTAGTAAATAAGGTAATAACCGTTTGGGTAAATGAAAAAGTGATTTGCTGTGTAGAAGAATTCTTAAAACTATAAAGCAAAGAGTTAGGGTAGAAAATGTAGTATCAAAAGAAGTGGTAGCGAAAATGGGAGTGCCATTGCTATTCATTATTCTAATGAATGATTTTTTTAATTCCTTTCAGTAAGAAGTTGGGTTATTTGTATATGACATTGTATTATGAACAAGGGTGAGTCAAATGAAAACCTTAAATATTTTTTAAAAATATTATTTATTGTGCAGAAGTGGTACAAAGCTGTATCACTTTTCAACATAATCTCCCCCACGCTCAATGCAAGTCCTCCAGTGCTTACAAAGTGCATAAATTCCTTTAGAAAAAATTGATTGTTGACAACCTGAAATGTAAATAACTTGGAATAACTCACCTGGGCAGGAAGCATTTGCAGGTAATAATCCTCCTTTTTTTTTTAGAGAGAGAGAGAGATGGGGGTACCAGAGAAGTGAGTGAATTGGGTTATCCATACCATTGCTTAAATATGATAGTGCAGTACGAGACCCACATTTTTGGCATCATATACAGGTGTTGAAGCAGGTGCAAAGAAGTGCTTGCCAGTTTAGTATCTGGAAACTGCTGCAGAACACAATCAGCAATTTATATAATAAAGAAGCTGGAATGGGATTCACTGGGAAACAGGAGGATGAAGACAGTGCTGGGAATGTACAAGGTATATATTGGTGATAAGGAGTGTAGTTACTAATGGAAGAATTAGGAGGGGTGCATACAAGGAAAAGATGACAACAAACTCTCCATTTCTGGCATAAGTATGTGAGAAAACTTTTTTACAGGTAAAAGAGTAGAGAATGGGAATGGGAATAAATTAACATGGGACATGATAAATAATTCACCAAACATGTGGAAAAATTTTAATATTAATTTAAAAAAAAAAGCAGAAGTAGGTGGATACAAAAAATAGGAAAATACATTCCATGGAAATTAAATTAAGAGCAGGTGGATGGTGAAATTGTATTAAAAAAAATTTAAGGTTTAAAAAATGATGACAAAAATTTGCTGAGTGAAGTGAATGCAAAAATTCTGGGAAACAGGAGATTCTCAGTTTCTGAATTGCACCAACAGATTCCAACAGTGTCTTGATTTCTATTGAACAAAATTGTAACAAAGCACCTTTGTTACAAACAACTTCATGAGAGATGAGAAACCAAATGGGTTTGTAATTAGTTTATTCAATGAGGATTATAGAAATCAGTACCGCAGTACAATCAATGCATCAAGAGAAATAGCAACTATTTAGTAATGTATATGATACATATCTACACATTTAAATCTGCAGTAGGCTCCACCTCTGTTTCCTTATTTCAGCATCATGCAAAAACTATGAAACCAATTGGGATTGGATTTTCACAGTTTGAAAGCTTATGGTCTAGATCAGTGTTAAACTTTTTCAACCACAGGACTGGTAAAATGTAAAAATAATTCTATGAACTAGTAGCTTATGTCAGCCTAATTTTTTACCAACTAGAATGTGTATATTATTAGGAATATCCAGAAAAAAAGGTTAAAAATGCTGTTAAACATAGAAAAATGAATATATTTAAACCAAATTTAAAGGGTATGTTACAAAGCATGTCTTTTTTTCTCCACATAATAGCCAAAAAGCCAATTGTCCACTGTCACTTTCACTTTGATGAAAAGATGATAGGCCGAGGGCACAAGGTCTGGAATATAGGATGGGTGGTTCACAACATGCCATCCAAAGGATACAACGAGGTCCTGGGTAATACAAGCCATGTGGTATCTTGCATTGTCATGAAGGAGGGACACACTGTGAGTCAGCATTCCTATCCTTTTGTCTTTAATCTTCTTTTTACATTTTTTTTAAGGTCTCACAGTTAGCGAGCATTGATAGTGATGGCTTGGTCCATGAAATCCACTAACAAAATGCCTTTTCTGTCCCAGAAAACAGATGCTATAATCTTCTGCTCTGACAATTGCACTTTGAACTTTTCAGCCATTGGGAAATGGGTATGGCACCATTGTTTGGACTGCCTTTTGGTATCGGGAGTATAGTGACATACCCAGGTTTCATCAGCAGTGACAATTGAGTCAAGAAATGCCTCACCGTCTGTTTCATAACGTTCAAGAAATTCACGTGTGGCCAAAATGTGATTTTGTTGATGCTCCGAAGTCAACATTTTTGGCACCCATCTTGCACTCAATTTCCTGTAATCAAGCTTTTCTTAGACACTTTCACTCACAAGACTACAAGATATGTGTGGGAACATTTCATGAAAGCTGTCAATAGTCACACGAGGATCACTGAGAATTGTTTCATTAGTTTCCTTCAGAAGCTCTTCTGAAACAAGAGACGGCCTCCCACTCCTTTCTTCATCATGTATGTCAGTGAAACCTTCCTTAAATAACCTAACTCACTTGTAAATGTGCTGACGTGACATTACCTCAGGCACATCAGTTTCCTCAAGCTAAAGATGGATTTCGGCCATGGATTCTTGCTGCAAAGTGAAGAATTTGATGACCGAGCGAATCTAATGGCTCCTGCGGAGGATGACGGAATCTCTTTCTCTGACGACATATCTCAATGGACTGAATTGGAGTGGGGCTCAGTATGACTGTTATGGACCCCCATCCATGCAGGTGTGCCGACCTTTGAATAAAAAATTTCCCTGTGTCCTTCACAGAACTTGTTAACTTTTTTTCTGGATGTCCCTTGTATTAACAAACCCAGTCATCTGTTATCTGCATCTACACCTACAACAAGGCTGGCTGTAGACATGATGCCTGATGGAGGCTGGAACTGTTGCCGGCCTCTTGCAGACAGCTATCTCACTCAGCTATGAATCTGAGAACTTTAATGCTCTGATGTTCAAGTTTTGATGCTGCAGCCATCCTCAATTTTGGTAAGCAGTGGTAAATCTCCCCTCCAGAATTTTAACAAATGTATAAACAAACAGATTAGTTAGAAAATAACAAGGAGCGATGAAAGTGGACCCAACACTCATCATAGGAAAATGCTGTGATTAACAAATTACACAATTTTTCGATTTAAAACCTGAGTCTCTACAGAGAAAAGCCTTATGGGAGGATGTTATGCATACACTAGGTCTTACCAGCTGGCTTGGTTGACCATGGAGCATTGGGTGGGGATGGCATTGGTGTAGGGGAAGGAGGGGAAATATGAAGTAAACTATTAATAACTATGATAAAATTATATTATTGCAAGTAGCAAAACACTCAGACAAAATAATAATAATAAATAGATATATAGAATTAAATTAGATCACATAAATAGGGGAACAATAATTGAAAAAATAAATATACTAAACAAAATTAATAAATAATTAGTGACTAGCTAACTGGTAGGGTCTTATCAGAGGGTGAAGCCAAAAGGATGCCTGGTGTCAAGAATATGTCGGTAAGATAGTTCCCATCTATGGAGTTCAGGAGTGGTGGTAGTTTTATCAAAAAATGATTACTGACAAGTCCTATATACAAACTAATTCAGTGGATGCAGGTTATCTGTTGTATTCAGTATGGTTTTCATGCATCTAACATGTGCAATGATGAGAAAATTTTCCCCTGTGGTTTGGATAGATAGGCCGTAGTGACCAGATGCATTTTGAAATTTTTGTGGTAAGGTCTGTTAGGATGGGCAAATGTGGTGCTTTGGGATAATTTGAAGTGAGTACCTCTGGATCAAGATGTTGCTAAGTTTAGAAGGTCTGCAAGTGCAGGCGAAATGAAGAGCAGTCAGTGGGTATGATTTTGGAAGAAAGGTGCAAATTTCAGAGAAGGAACGATGGAAGTTGTGCCATTGTTGAATGAAATTGAATGAAATAGAATGAAATTGTGACCAGGAGAAAACAGATGGTGGCTAGTGGGATTTAGCTGGTTTATAATGGTCAGATCAGGAGAAGTATTGTGGATGCCTGGGTGTAGTATAAAAGACTGATTTTGTACAAGATCAGTGATATAGAAATGGTAAAAGATGACTTGCGCTACATTTTGGGAGGACCTGAACAATGATTTTTTTTTTGCAGTCAGAACAGATGTGTCTGCCACTGATGACAAGGCTATACGGAAGGGAATGTTCTGTATAGGAGTGCTGACACCTGTTGAAGTGTAGGTATTGCTGAAAATTAGTAGACCTGATGTGAACAGAGGTATGAGGCACATGCAATCATCAGGAAATGACCACTTCAGGGAAGATGATGTGTGTTTGGGAATTTGTACTGGTGAAGCAATTGAATGGCTATTGTTGAGGGAATTCATGAAGTCTGGGACATAGTTTTTACTGTGAGTCCTTATCTTTGTATCTGATCCACACAATGGGTATGAAGTAAAAAGGTGACATCATTTAACTCTGAATATACAATTAATAGCACTGTTCTTAGAATGGTAGCTTCTGCTAAATACCTAGGAGTAACAATTCGTAATAACTTGTCATTGAATGAGCATATCGAGAAGGTAATTGGGAAAGCATATAACTAGTGCATCCTCACTTAGAATATTGTTGTTCTGGATGTGGTCCCTGTCAAAAGGGGTTAATGGAGACTTTGGAGAAGGTCGAAAGAAAAGCCACCCAATTCATGACAGATATACATAGTTGGAGGGAAAGTGCAAGTTCAATGTTGAAGGAGTTAGGTTGGAAAGACGTGGAACACCGAAGGCATTTCTCTTGATAGAAGCTAACAGAAAAATTCGCGACTGAGTTGTTTCGGAATGACAGTAAACAAATATTACTACCAACAACATTGATATCTAGGAATGACCGAAAAAATAAGATAAGAGAAATCAGGGCCAGAACTGATTTATTTCAATACTCATTTTTTCCATGGGTGATTAGGGAATGGAATAGGAAGGATTTACCAGGTGAATAAACTTAAAATTTGACAGGAGTAGTTCTCGATAAATAACTTCGGCCATCCTGATCTGGATTTTCACAGATTGCTCCAGGCGAATGCCACTATGGTTGCCTCCTGCCATGCCCCTTCCTATAAACAAATGGTTACACATTGAGATTGGTGCAATGCACCCTTCGACACCCACTTTTTGTGAATCGTGGAGTAATAATAATAATAAAATAATAATGGGGGTGATGGGATGCTGTTGACGAATTGTTTTCCCCAATGACCCAAGAAATATGGCGTAGGATGGGGTCATGTTTGTATCCATGACAGTGAAATAACTAGTCATTATCCGAGATTCTGAGGAGGAGAAGCATTTTTTTTTCTGAAACAATGAAGTGGGCCAAGGATGTAAGAAAGAGTGTAAAGGAAGACTGTATAGGCTTCACATATCTATAAATGTTCAGGAGCAATGAGGCCCTGACATTGGGAGATGTTTGTTTGCAAGGAAGTTATATCACTTTGAGACATGGAAGGAGAATGAAGGAAGAGGACTGGGGTATGTGCATAGATGTTTGATGAATAAAGGGAGGATCTGTACAAAAATTTGGAAATGTCGATCCACCAAGGCTGCAAATCATTCATTAGGTGATATGTTTGCTGCAACTATAGGGCACCCAGAATTACCAGCCCTGTGGAAGTTGTACCTTTGTTTAATATATCAAGAGCCTTTGCTTGCTGGTAGTTGACTGTTAGATAGTGTATAATGGGAACTTAAAAGAAACACTTTGGCAAGACAAAAGAAAAAGAAATTTGAAGTGTAAGAAACTCTTAAATCAGAGAAAAGAACAATAATCAGCTGAGCAGAAATAGCATTTTTGACCTTATCTGTTCATAATTTAATAGTCTCGAGATTAAAGTAATATGGTTAAATCAATTTCATATTCACAAACCTCCACCACTTTTGTAACAAAGGTAAGGAAACCTCCATACATTTCCAAGGCCCACGCAGTACCCAACGCAAGCCAATACAAACTGAGCCTTGTTTGCCCAGTGTTGTCTCCTTGGGAGGTGTATGTATTCCCCAGTGGGATCGAAGTAGCTGCTGCTACTGTTCGTTGATGTTGAAACTTCATCGTCAGATGGCCTGCAATTGAAAAAATAATGCATATTAAAGTTCTATAAGGGACTTTGTTATAAGATTAATCAGCAGAATGAATTTATGTTCATAATATACATTGCTTCCTTGGGTACATTTTCACTCCAAATAAAGTCTTTGAATGCTTATCACTTTCTGTCCTTCTAAATGTCTCTTTGAACATCTCTTTGAATATTATTTTCTGCTAACTACTGTATTACAAACACTATAAGCTGTTAACATTTTCTGTGATGATACAGCACAATAACACTTTAGAATGGAAAATGCTGTACCAGGAACAATGTGGGAACTGATGTTAATCAAACATATAAATAAAAATAATATCTAATAGATAAAGCAGGTCCATAAATTACCAGAGCACAACTCAGGGGCCCCCAGGGTCCCTGCCAGTAACACAAAGCAAAAAAAAAGGTCGCCCATCTGGCCTGAGGGACCAAAATAAATTTTTTGCACCGGGGCCCTTGTTGACCTAGTTACACCTCTGGGTGAGACTTGGTAATATATGTTTTCATTTTTGTGTTAGTCTTTGCCCTCATTCCTTCACTGAGGGCAGATTTACTATTCTTTATGTGTGTCATTACTTTACTGAAACTTTTTCAGTTATCATTATTAGAATAAAAATACAATAAATCAAATGTAATATCAGTTAAAATTGTTTAAAACAATTGAAGACAGAGTGAAGTTGCCTTAATTTTCTTGCCCCAATAATGAGGTTCATCATATTATTACAGTAGACTATATTTAATATGTATATTTTTATGAGAAAAAAGAAGAATCAATCTATGAGCATGAGTATTTTCTTTAAATAAGAATAAATAAAGAATAAAACATTACTTAGTGCAGATAATGGCATAATGGTTCACTGACACATGGAACATTAGAATTTTCATTTTCATATGCATGCCTAAACTCTTCATGAGGATAATAGCATTAGTATGAAAACATCAAAAGGATATGTTTTGAAAACTCCTCAGGAATAACAAAAAGTTATGGCCTATTAATGACAGAGTAATAGAACAAATTTGTACACTTGAGCAAGTAATCAAAATAAATGTTGTGTTAATTATAATGTTTAAACATAATTTCCAAAAAATACCTATTAAACAGCTACATTTTTACATTGCAAAAAAATTATATACCTCATCAGTGAATGTCCTTCTCCCTTCTGTCAAGATTAAATTTCAGCGACATGCCGGGAAAGCCTTGGTGAACACAAAAAGTTTTGTTTTATTGCTTTCAAAATGGCTTTTGGGTTCAGACATCACACATATATTTAATTTACACCGTAGAGTTATTATACTTCACTCACATATTGCCAGCCAACACAACACTTAAGCCACATAAGGCCACTTAGGAACTGTTAGAAGAGGAGGCCAATGCACCAACACCAACGAAACAGAGAAGTATGGATTGACCATTTATTAGTTTTGGTTAATGATCATCATCGTATGTTTTGACTGTTGTGATAAATGATGGGTCAATATTTCTTTTTTGATCACTGGTGTTTGTGTGTGGAAGTAGCATGGAGTTTCCTACCGTGCACAACATTGGCCGATTGCCGATAGCTGTGAGTGTGTGGGTGATATGATGGTTTAAAAGTGGTTGATGCAGGACATTTTCGTATTTCAACTAAATACTTGTGTCTCCTCATACTTCTATTTCCTGCCACAACTACATAGGATAGACCATTGGTGTGTGTGTGGTAGTAGCATTGAATCTCCCATCGTGCACTATGGTGGTTAGATGTCGGTAGCTATGGGGGTGTGGGAGATATGGTGGCTGAAAGTGGTTGACCTGCGACACTTTCATATTTCTACCAAAGACGTATGTGTTCCGGTGTATCACTTTTCAGCCAAAACTATCTAGTGCATATCACTGGAGTTTGTGTGTGGTAGTAGCACAGTCACCCACTGATCACAACGTTCGCCGAATTTCAGTAACTGTGGATGAAAGTGGCCGATCAAGGATATTTTCGTATTTTGACCAAAGACATGTGTCTCCGTGTATTTTACTTTGCTGCCTGAACTACATAGCGCAAATGACTGGCATTTGTGTGTGGTAATAGCATCGAGTCTCCCATCGTTCATTGTGGTCGGTAGCTATTAATCCAAATTCTTTACAAATATGAACAAAGTCATGGGCACCAGCTAGTATTTAATTAAAATTGCAATGGAACACTCCGATGGCAAATTACCTATACAGCCCTCTTCCCCCTTTTTTAGAATTAAAATGATACTTAACAGCAAGTGAATACCTAGTGATTTGGCCATCATACATGCAGTACCAGAGTGCAGTATGTACTGAGCGTTATGATAAGAGGCATATCAACTTTTGTTCGCACAGCCCTTGAAGCAGTGCTACCAAACTTTGAGCATATAGTGTTAATGCATTACAGAATTGTCAATAATTGTGAATCGTTTCCTTGCAACCCTCGTGTGAGCCAACGAATGAAATAAAGCTCATATTTTGTTTGATTACAGATTTTATAGCTCTTAAAAGATCGTAATACAGAAGTTAAGCAATGTTCCAGAATCAAAGGGGGTGCACTTTTTTTATTTTTTTTTATTTTATTTTTTAAATAAGGCACAGTGATGAAGGTGACGCTGTGAAAACATGTTCAGAAATATACCTTACTTCGAATGTAGAATATTATTTTGTTTCTCGAATTTTAAAGAGCTGGAAATAGGAAGTATTCGTAACGCGCGTTCCCACGGCGCGTGTTAGGGGACGCCTCTCATCTTTGCCGCATTTGTTAGCTGGTACGGCGCGCCTCGACCCACCGCCAGGTGGTAAAAGATGAAAGGCGCGTACTGACTACCACGCGCCGTGGAAATGGACCTTTAGACTTTCTCTTCAATAATTATTGTTTCAGTTAGCGACTCTCCTGATTTTTGTACTCACTCTTCGGAAATTTTAGCGGTCATCTAGAGATATTCAAAGCCAAGTGGCTGGCAGCACTGCCTTGAAGTAACAAATTTTGGGGCATCGCATAAAAAATACATATGTGCATTAGACAGGTGTCGTCAAACAATTTAGCAAGCGTAAAATGACGAACCACCATTTTCAACACAAGAAAAATCAAAAGATAACATATTTTGTACAAAAAAAGAGAATTTTCATACTCAAAATACAAGATCCTTAGGGTATTTTAGATATTTCTCGATATAATCAATTGAGTTTACTAATGTATTTATCAAAAGTATTATATTTAACTTTCATTGTGATTATCTTTTTCCTCCCTCCCCTACCCCTCTCTTTCACCACACGTTGAATATTACAGAAATTGTATCTAAATATTTTCAGCTTCATGACATTAACATTTGCTTCATTTGCTTGTGACGAGAAAGAAAATAGCTCTATAATTAAATTACCTAAGTACTAGATAACGCTTGCAAATATTTTCCGAATAAAATACGCTGTATGGAAGGGTTTGTGGTTTGCAGTAGGAGTAAACATGAACCAATATGTAGCAATAGTTTATTTATCAACTGCAAAAGATACACAACAAAATACGTCTCACTACAAAAGTGCAAAGAAACTTATAATTCCTAAAACATACGTGACAAAAAATAAGGGTAATTTGCACTACTAACAGGAAAAAATATCCAAAAGGTGCTTATTGTAGAAAACACACAAAGTTCACCGGCATCTCTGTTAATGTGCGGTTCTGCTGTCTAGTGGTATAACGGAGCCTAGCGGCTTGGCTCTAAACTCTCATACGCGCGATCCTGATAGTTAATATTTTGTTTCCTTTACGGGGATTAAATTGTGATAAATTTCTGTACTAATTAATGATTTTACCAAATCGGAGACATTAATCTTTAAAATGATTCCTCATTTATCGATTTTGCTTATGTATGAAGGAAAATAAGAGGATCATTGGAGTAAATGTATTTTAGGAAATGATACTTTTGCCCTTTAAGGGCCGGATTCCGAAAAATTCCTTTCTTAATATGTTGATTCCAGCTTCGAGCCCGTCAAAAACGACGGTTTAAATGCCATATCCTGGCAGTTCATTATTATTATTATTATTTTTGGCAGTTGGTTAATTATACGGAATTGTTATTAGGTACATAATGCTAGTGGCCTTGATTTGGCAATGTTCTACATATTTGATTTGCAGTTCACATAGCAATACAGTAGTAATGTCTACTGAATTAATGACGACGGAAGTATAGAACCAATAAAATTAAAAAGAAATTAGGAATCCCGAAAGCTTTTGCTATCCATGTAAATTCAGTTTTATTCCTGGTCCAGGCACAATTCAGCACGATGCGTATGGAACTACTTTCACCCGCATTAATTAATACTTTCAGTTACATGGCGCTTATGAAAGCAGTTTAATTGGTTTGTAAAACTCATTTCAGAGTGAATTATGCTGTAACAAAATGTGTCAGTGGGGATTCTGGTCAACTTAACCACAACCTCCACTAATATTGCTTTCAATAATCATAGCTTCTATTATCCTCATATGAATAACGACGGGAATCACCTGTGATGGTAGTAAGTAATTCTGTTGTAATACAGCCTGTAGACTACCATTATTTTCAAGCAGAAATTAGGTTGTAACACATCCTGGACCGGCATAATACAGTTAAATGTATTTCGGAAAATATTTCTAGAGGATTCGTGCGTTTTACCACGGCAATTGCTGGCGAAATCGCGATCTCCAGTAATCCCGATTTATTTTTTTTACTTTATTTTACTTTAAATGACGGAAAGTATAATAAACTTCATTGTTTCTTTATCTAATCCCAAAAAAATTCTTAGGTTATTTTTTAACGTAGTACTTATAACTGATACAGGTAATATAACGTAAACATTACATAAATTTTTGCATCTGGTTGTTGTAAATAAATAAAAAGCAATACGTAAATTTAAACGAACAAACTAATTGTAAAATCTGAGCTTACATTCGTTCGTACTAATAGTAACTTTGTGACATATAACTGCCTAGCATTAATTTCCCCCCCCCCCCCACCTGCTCTTCGTATTTCTAATATCTCTGCTCACTTCTATTTTGCGGCAATAATATCGTTATTGAATTGCGAGTGTCACATCGCTTATACAGTAAAAATAAATAGTCATATCCTGATGATTTAAATCTAATAAAAATGTTATCTTAAATCTCATTTAATTGCCAACACGTGTATCAAAAACTAAGGTTATCATATATAATGGTAGTAGGAATTTATTATGAAAAAGCTTATAAGGAGAAACGAACAAGTCATTTTTAATGATATCTTTCGTTATATGAATACGTTACTCTGGTTAGATTATCAGAGTATTTGTTAGGATTTTACATCAATAAATGATTTTTACTTTAGATTACGAAGACTATAATTTCGAAAATGGATAACTAATTTATTTGACTAATACATTTCGCATTACGTTTCTCCGAGTTTTTAATAAACTTCATTGTTTCTTACTGTCTGCCAAAAAATTTCTTAGGTTATGGTTTAACTTAGTCCTTATAACTGATACAGATAAAATAGCGTAAAAATTGAATCCCTTTCTCCTTACATGAATTTCTGCGTCTATCTGATACAGATAAAATAGCATAAATATGGAATCTCCTTCTCCTTACATGAATTTCTGCGTCTCGCTGTAAATAAACAAAAAGCAAGATGATGGAAGGAATGTAATATGGTGGCTGTTGATTGGCGAGTGAAGGCTGGTACGTGACCGTTCTCTAGCCAATTACTATAGTAGCTATAGACGACGTACGCAGACTCCAGATTAGCGTTTTACATAATATGACGTTTTATATAATAGGATTAAAGCGGGATCCTTAATCTTTAAAATGATATCTCATTTATCGATTTTGATTAGGCATGAAGGGAGATAAATGGCTCGCCGCAGAAAACACCTTTTAGAAAATAATGATACTTTTTCCCCGAAAAATTCCTTTCTTAATTTATTACATTACCAAAGCAGAGACCTTAATCTTTAAAATGATTGATAGAGAAGCTGAAATGGGATTCATTGCAAGACAGGAGGAGGGTCATGGGAGTGTATAGAGCGTATACTGGCGATGAGGCATGGAAATATATTGGAGTAGGTATGAAAAGTAGTGCATGGAAGGGAAAAGATGACCATGACCACAAGTTGCCGAGAGATATGATGAATAATTTACCGAAAACGTTGAAAGAATTTAAGGATAAAATTTGAGGAGGGCAAATGTAGGTGGGTGCAGGATAGGGGGAAGATAGGGGTGTAGGGAAATTGCCACCGGAGCATGTGCTACATTGCAATTAAATTAAATTCCTCATTTATCGATTTCGATTCGGTATAAGCGAAGATTAGGGAATCGTTACAAAAAAAATCTTTTAGAAATAGTATTTATGATAAGATTTGCAAACACTTCACTGTGACTAGAAAAAATGAATCTGACGTTTCTATTATGTATTATGGTGCTCGTTATTTTCATAATTATTTGCGACTGAAATTTGTTAAGGGCAATAGTAGTAGAGTGATGAAAGATGTGTAGGGAAATTGTCTCCGCGATAAGTACTCTATTGAAAGTAAATTAGTGCATTTCAATAGTTGATTTTCGTTGTAATTAAGAATTTTTCTTCTGTTTAGATTAAAAATACATACCCGTCCAAAATATTACAGTTGTCAAAAATAGAATGATACAAGCAAGAAAGTAGCATTTAACTGAGACACAATTCAGAGAAATGCGTAAATAAGTAAAATAAGTGCAAAAAATTGAAAGAGTAAACAAAAACTACCACCAAAATATAAAACACTGCACTTTAGCTTGTGTTTGCCGAAAACAATGATAAAAATCTCCTTTTCTCCAATGTTTCCTCATTAGATATTTGAAACAATGAAGAAGAAAAGATGTAAATGAAGAGTCAGAATTTTCTATACATCCTAAATTAGATAATGTCGTAACGTTAGGGCACTAGACCACAGATATAGTCTGCGCATTATTGATAGCTTTTGCTTCATACTTATGATGCTTATCCCGGTGTTTTAGCCTACCGCCCACGTCTTGCTGAAAGGCATTGTATTCGAAGTGCGTGACTGTTTTACCTGCTAAGTGGGAAAGGCTCTTTTACATATTCGATGTAGTGAATTATTGGTCGCCTCGGCGGTAACATTTGTATGCAAGACGGGTTCATTTTACTGGCAGTATTGTCTGCACACCAGTAAATTAGCCTCGGGCTGTTCCTTGGGTCAGTAGTGCAGTGTGCCAAGGTGGCAGAAGTCTTTGATTTTGATTGCCTGCTAGGATAACGCCTGTAGATTTCACTGCTTGAATCACCGTGATGTTAATGTTCTTTCCAAGCAACGCTAGTCGTGCTACAGAAGCAATAAACACCATCACAAGGATGCAAAATGCCAATTATATTCAAAGGATTTAGTTACCAAACTTTTCTGTCCACTTTAGGTCCAGCCCAATTGAGAATTTTCTCCCAACGGCTGTTATTAAAGACACAGAACAGAGCAGGGGCGGATCCAGAATTTTGTTTTGGGGGGGCTTGGATTTTTGCTTTGGGGTGGGGAGGGGGGGCTTCAGACGGGCAAACAGCAGTCTTTATGGTCTCCTCGGGCCTCAAATCCGTAGAGCTAAAAAAAAAAAGTCTCCGAAATTGCAATGTCGGAGATGGACCTAGATATTTGGGGGGAGGGCTTGAGCCCCTAGCCCCCCCCCCCCTGGATCCGCCCCTGGAACAGAGTCTGTCGTTTATAAACCAGTAGACATAATGAAACACATAATCGAAGACGTAGGTTGTGAGGGATTTGTTGAGATGAAGAGGTTAGCGCAGGGACGGAGGATTGATTTCATCAAATCAGTCGTGTGACTGATGTTCTTAGTACAACCACTGATAATTTTCTCAACGATTTGCTCTTGTATATGGATTTTTGTAGTGAATACTGGTTGCAATGAGTTGCTAGCGTAAATCGCAATCACTGGCCGTTTTAAGTTTTTGTAGTCACTGTTTGCAATCAAGAAGGACTTTATTTTAATTATTTGTGTATAGTCGAATACGCTAGCAGGATTTTTCTTGTAATCATATCACCGCTATTCTGGCCGATGTATTATGCTTAATGGTACTCTGCGCGAGTGCCAGTGCCTTGGCATTGTTGTACCAAGAATATGGAGCGTCTCTTCTGTTTCCCTGAATATGTCAATTCTTTCGCATAATTTTTCAGTTTGGCGGACAAAATGTATTCGGTGTCGGTTTTACTGTATAAGAATGCTGTCGGCGTATATCTATGAGCTCGGATTGACCTAAGCATCTGCTTTGAAGTCGATCTTCTTCGGATATAGCCTATGTGACGTAGCCTACCTGGTATGGGCCCGATCTCTAGGTAACGACTGAAGACATTAACGGTATCGAAGGCGGTACTGCTGTGTTTTGGTATGGCGAATATGACGTTTTCTTCAGGGTACTATGATGAAGACTTGCTACCTAGAAGGTGACTGGAGATTACTAAACAATGAACACTGACGAAAATAGTCTCTGTCCGTAGATTTTACTTAACTTTTATCGAGGCTCTCCAGATTGCGAATTAGAGGAATCGTGATTTTGATTATTATTAGGCCCAGTTTTAACGGTTTTGGAAGCTCACATCTCGTGAAACAGACAACTAAATAAAACATTGTAAAAACTTCTGAATATCTGCCGAACGATACAACATTTGACGGGGTGAAAAAAAATATATATTATTTTAGATTTTAGAGTGGGAATTACGCTTATTTTACAACTTGTTTACGGATCTGTTTAGCAGTCGACAGAATAAATCTTCCTTTGAAATTTGATGAATGGATAGATAGACGAACATGACAAAATTATGAGTTCTGAATTTTTTTAAAAAAAACTAATTATAATAATTCTCTTAGCTGAAGATTCAATGTTCATTGCAGCTGCCCGTCAGTAAATATTGAGAAAAAAATTACAAAATAAATCCAAAATACGAAACATGGAAAAGCAGCTGTTCCGGCTGGGGTTCAATAAATTTTCTGAAAAATTTTGTGTTCAGAATATTCAGTTATTAACCTACTCTTAATAAACTCTATAAACTGAATTTATTCCTCGAGATTTGATCAGATTTACTTTCAAAACTACTTCAAAGAAACATGTAACATCTACAGAACCAAAAGTTTCATCAGTCGCGTCGTATAATTCGTCAAATACCACACATAAAATTTAGAACAAATTAAATACAATATGTTTTTAGAAATGGTTTTGGAGCTAATCCCAAAACTTTATCGAAATCACAATATTCTGTTGCATATATTTAAGCCAGATGTAATCCAGAACATACTCCACAAATTTAATACGTTACTTTTGAAAAAGTGAAACATGAAAAATTTATAGGTACACAGACTATAAAGATTTTAGAATATTTGCCGATTTGTATTACAATCGGGAAAATATACCGATGCATAGTGAGACAAGGATCTAGCTTGTTTCAATTTCTATTAATGTATATTCCAAACTCACATTCACAGGCATTAACTATAGTTTGAATGAAAACACAGTTACAGTTTATAATATCAGCCACGGGACTTACAGCAAGAAGTCACAAGGGTTACAAACATCTGGAATATCGTAAAATGTAATTTCCAATGAGATTGCATCCGATTGAAGGACACGATTCTTAGTAAAACAACTACTACTGGTACTAACCATCTGTTACATAGGATAATTCTAGAGAGTGTGGACACAATTACATAACTTTGTAGTTGTCTGAACTCTCAATGGATAGGAGCTCCCAAAATTTTATTTTACCAAGCCCCCTTCGATCAAAAGAAAAGTTCCCACTCCCCACTTTCGTCAAAAGTAAAGTTACACACGCATCTCCCTCCCCCAACGGACACAATTATTAAAAATGTAAATGCCTACTTCTCAGTACTAACTGACATCCCAGAGTAGGCGTTGTTACAATAAATGTTTTCAACTCTAAGAGATTACTTGCGACGCTGTAGTGCTAGGGTATGGGAGGCGAAGCAACCTGGCAACCCGCAACCACCAACACGGCTTCATGTCCTCCAATTTGGGAACCTATTTAATAGAATCAGCTACATACAATGAAGCGACAAGAAGCACCTGTATAATAATTTAAAAAATTCAATTGCACCCATTATTTAAATTAAATATGAAACTCAGATATTATATTTTATCCATACATAAATATGACATCCTTAGAAGCATCGATGAAAGGATTGGAGATCTATGAAATATAGTGTTACAGGACACTGCTGACGATTAGCTGTTCTTAATACATCACAAACCAAGAAGTTTTACAAACAATAACAAAAACTAAAGAAATAATGGCAAAAAATAGAGAAAAACTACATATAAACATTTACACTAATAGGAAAATAGGATTCCTGAATAAAATGAACATTCCCATTAAACGAAATTTTCTTTTTAATAACATAGAATATATGATGATACTATAAAAGTAAGGAGTTAAAAAAATATTTAATAATAACCGAAAAACTTACGTTGTAAATAAATAAACGTTACCGTTTCAAAAAAAACCTCACGTGTCTCTTAATCGCTGAGATATCAGACTGACGCGTAAGTTGTTTAACGATTCTACTTTTAATTTCAGCATTACTGGCATAATTTCTTAACAGATCTGATAAAACACTTATTAAAATCCATGCACTTTTGTACGATGTGTGCAGCTGAGTACAGACAATGAAACAATTATTAGAACTGTCATTATTTACAACATACTGTAGGTATTAGAACTTTCTTAATAGAATTTACTGTTAATGTACTGTAAAATTTATGTTGCTGTTGTCTTATGTATTTGCAAATACGTTCACGTTAAGATTTTAGAGTGTTAGGTAAGTTTGTTGTCACTCTGTGCAAGGTCATGTTCTGGTGAGGTTCGTCAAATATTTGCTGCTTTCTCGCAAGATAAGCCCCTTGGAGACTACACCGTCGCATACTGCCCGATTTGCCTGAACTGTGATTCCCGTTTAATGTGAAAGAAATCGCTGAGAATTCTATTAGATCGGTTATAGGTCATCTAAGATCTCATGCATGGAATTCAAAACATTTAGGAGATAGCGCATTTGGACCATACAGTACATTGCGTAATGATCACTGTATTAGTTTCACAGACAAATAACATAACAGGCTACCGATACTGAAAACCAGAATTAAGTTCATTATAAAACTATCAGATACAGCGTTCTTCTGCAATAAACTTAATAATATCATATTCATTCACTGATTAAAAACAGATAAATCACTCGATACATTGATGCAAAACCATCACCAAAAAGAAATTAAAAACATTCAGCCGGTCGAATGTACTAAAGAAGCATGCAATCAGAAAAATAGATGCCCCATGACAAATCTGTTTTCCTAGAAATAAAATTATGTGCCATTAAACAGATTACTAACCATGATCATCCATTACACAGAATGGCTATGCTCGAAATATTGTGATTTTTAGGGTTTGTACATAACGTAGCCTCATTGCTCACACTAACGCTGTTTATTGTCTGTCACAGTTCTCGAGCGCTTTAATAGAATGAGCTGTATGCTTCAAATACGTACTTACGTATTTCGTTAATCCAAAACCAAACATTGTATTTAAATTTTTGCAAAATTATAAGCGAGAAACAAAAATGGGAAGTCGATGCTTACATCTTGTCAAGTAAAGCACTAATATCTTTTTTCTTCTTTTTTTTTATCTGCTTAACGTCTCTCTAACAGCGAGGTCTTTAGAGACGGGAAAGGATGGGGAGCAAGGAATGGGAAGGAATTCGGCCATGGCTTTTGAAGGAAACATCCTGGCATTTGCCTGGAGTGATTTGGGAAACCATGGAAAACCCAAATCTAGATGCCCGGACGGGGATTCGAACCGCCGTCCTCCCGAATGCGAGGCCAGAACGCTAGCCGTTACACCACCACGCTCGGTTTCTTCTTTCTATTTTTCTCACTGGAAAATAAAGACACGAATGGTTGTTAAATTTTTCAGTTTTGGAAAATCTATGTTATCCAGTCAATCGCAAAAACGGACTTACTTAGAAATTTTAAAATTTTCCCCAATGTCAACTATTACCTATAACTAAAAGTAAATACTAAAAACACTTAGTTAGCGGTCTGGTGGCTTAACGTTTAAGGCGTCTGACTAGAGTTCGAAAGGTTCCCGGTTCAAATCCCTGTCTCGGTGGGGATTTTCAAACGCTCTTAACCCGACCCTCACCCCTGGCACAGCTAGCTGTGTATTGTGAAGTACACCAGAACGCTTCCGTTATTCGGATTCCACGTTAGACTGTGAGTCCTCTCTAGGGCTAACAACCCTAGTTGTAGAAGCAAATTCAAGCCAAGCAAGGCTTAACGTGGCCCTACTTGGTTCAAACGAACATACATACATATATATAATACAAACTAAAACAATTATATCCAAGATAATTAGAAAAATAAAATACTAACATAATTTTATTCAAAATTTGTTCTCTTTTAAAGTTGCCAATAATAATTTTGATTGTAATGGATTGCGCGGCAACGGCGTGGCATTGAAGAGCCGTGAAGTGGCATACATTACCTAACCTGAAAATGTGTCGGGCACTGATTTATGTGCCGATTCACGATTCTCAGTTTTGGGCCAACGAAACACTTGAGTCATTTGAACTCCAAATGCGAGAAACTCAAGTCGCTCTAGACCGGTTTATTTTTTAAAAATTTCCTTTTCATATTATTATCTATCCAGCTGAAAGCATAATGCTGAATTCAGGAAAGGCTTCATCAAGATTGATATTATGCGGCCCTAGGTCGCAAGGACAAACGAATCACTTGCTTATCACTTGCATACTCGGTTGGGAAGATTCAAAGACAATTTCCAATATTATGCGGATCTGCAAAAACTGGCTGTGATAATGGAGAACGGAGGCAGGAAGACCTCTTTGGTTTGCCCGTGTGCAGGGGGTAGGGTCAGGTACCCAGATGTAGTCGGTGTCATGCCGGGCCGGTAGTCACGTCTGCAGCCGCTGATGACTTAATGACGGCCGATGAGGAATGGCCTGCCCAGCCTGCAGAGGGACGCTAACCTGTTGAGGAGCCTCTCTGGTTGACAGGTGTGCTATGACGACACGTTACAATGAGTGATTCCGAAGGGACCAGGAGTTAACATTTCAAATTAAAGTATAATAAAATCATGGAAAATTAATCTTTTCCCAAGACGAATTTATTATTCAGAAATAGTAGTATTAATTCTATTAAAACGTTAAGCTTGGTCATTGTATCCGCAACACTGTGACGTTAGGGTGGGTTTCCACGACCCGCGCATTTGCCGGCCGGGCCGATCCTGCTACCAAGGAGCGGGCCGTGGGAAGGGTCTCGCATGTGCTTGCGGGATGCTGCGCCTCTATCCATCGCCCAGTCAGTAGAGATCAAAGGCCCTTGTAGCTGAACGACACTAGGCAAGGTGGTGGTGGGGCGTCGAGGGCTAGCCAGTGGAGCGAGCTGATCCGTACACTGCAAGAAGGTCCCCACGGTGCGTGGTTTTGGAGGCCGCGCCACATCAGCCGAAGCGTACGGATCAGCAGGCGCCGCTCTCGGCCTTCGTTGCCGAACTAACAACGGCCAGGAATGCTACAATTAAATCGATGTTGTGCGCTTTAATTAGTAACAGTTTTATGGCGTAGAAAAGTAGGTGTTCCGTTTAAACAAGAATGTTGATTATTAATTTCTTTTTGTTTATTTATATTCGTTAGATGTAAATGTTTTCGCTATATTCTCTGATCGCTGTTATAACACAAGCTAAGAAATATGAGATCACGTGAGTGTGTGCAAAGAAAGCTTTCATTTGGGAGCAGAAACATTAGCATTCGTCGTTAAAGAAGAGGGAAAGAGTTACTTAAGTTTTTGAAAAAATAATATATTGCTTTCGCAATCTGTGCTCCAAGACCACGCTCAAAACTAATATTACGTGGCATAACGTAAGTTGTTAAGATTTAATTTAATTTAATTTACTTTACTGAAGTTGCGATTGCAGTTTGTAGTTATGTTGAAATGCAACCTGGGCTACGATGGCAACAAACTCTTTGCTACAGTGAATGGCACGACGAATTGCATTGAGCGTCAGTTAATAATGATTTTATTTAGTTGAGCAATTGCGAACAAATGACTGGCCAGAACACACCGTTCAACCCGTCATTTGTATGGGGCTTAGAGGTTAGTTATTAAAATAAAATATTATTATCCGTCTGAGATCTCAGTGACGGATTTACGATTTTTCAGACAAAAGCTTTTAAGTGGATCTGCCAACTCCCCCCCCCCCCCTACCCCTCCATGAAGTTGCCGTCCGACTTAAGACTGACGGTCTGTCTCTCATCACCCTCCCCCCCTTCCCCTACTTTTCCCCCACACTAGATCCAGCACTGTAAGATCTGTACTGTCTTATGTCCGGTGGTGTTAGGATGAAGCCGAATTGATTTGCTATCCGAGTATAATTATAATGATAAATTTTGTCTTCAGCACATGGCGTTTTTTTATCTGGTGAATTCGCACAGTTCTTTTTTAGATTCTTTTCCCACTTCCCGCAGTGGTAAATAACTTCAGACAGAGAAGCATTAGTTTGAAAAAAGTTAACTACTCGAACTGTTCTAAAATATAATATTAACTTTTATTGTAATTACTGTCACAGTGTAGATCTGTTGCATGTTGCATGTTCCTCATAACACGAAAACTGACGAATAGCTGTTAAAATCTCTTTAAAACCGAGACTGATTTACAAGTCAGATGGTAAAAGATAGTCGACTAGGGTAAAATAAAGAAGCTCAAGTTATAGTACAAATGTTCTATTACTAATGAACACCACAATTCACAACTATCAAATGATTGAAAGAATTTATAGTTAATGAGTCCTGCCACAAGCATTTTTTACGGGATTTTGCCACTCGTGAAGTTTAACCGCTTCTAAGCAACACCTGCGCGATGGAAAAACCACTAAATTTCTGCTCCAATTCCAATAAGCCATAATAAATGCTAACAGGGATTTCGAAAAGTTTACAGACTGGTATGGACAATTAAAGAGTATCTATTCACGCGACTTAGTCCATAAGAAACTTGAAATTTGTGATGATAGAAATGTTGCCTGGATACAAAACAGAAGAGAAACAGCTCTGTTTTTTATAATTATAATTTTTTAAATCTTGTTCTTTCCTTTTAAAATTTAGTTTGTATCCAAATTACTTAATTTCTTCCGACCAACCCTTGAAACCTCCACAATTCGGAAAATTTTAGGGATGTGTGCGACCCATTGGCACAATTTGGTACTGTTCACAAAGCTTCTCTGCCAGCAATATTTGAAATGGTGCTTCCACATGGCGTGTTAAGAGCAGATTGCCTTATTTTTGTGTATATAAACTATGATATAAAATCCCACATTGAATCAGAATATCTATCTCTCATAGTCTGTATGATTTCAACAAACAGTCACTATCAGGGACTACATGTGGTAAGCATTTCGACTGCGAGAAGTCTAGATCCAGATAATATTAAATTGATTCGACTATGGAATAATTAAATTGTCATATCGAAAAATATCGCACACTCTCTCTAACGTGATCTGCTATCTCTATGTAAGATTCGTCGAAATAGTTGATCCATGCACACACACAAAATTTCAAACTTTACGGTTTTGGTCTCTGTATCCAGCAAGCATACGTACTTTACACTGAAGTGTGATCGCGGCGATTGGAATTTGACACCAACCCTAGCATAGCCACAGCTAATCTCCTGTTTTAATTAAGAGTAGGAACAGATAGGAAAATCCAAGTGCTCTGGGCTGCAATTGCAGACAATGGAACGCTTCCTCTCATAAAACAGTATCCTTAACGAGAGGAAAGCGGCAGTTATGTGAAGAGCGTTGTCGGGGAGCACAGGAAACTGATGAGCGGGTACCAACTGTTAAAAGTCGCCTCGACGGGTTGACATCCAGATTCATAAACTAGAGCTACTAATGTAAAATCTATAATAGTAATAAATTTAAAGTAAATTTGTTTTATTGTCTACAGCGAGGACGTTAATAAGATGAAGTGTAAATATTTTGAAATATGTTCTAAGAAAGAAACAAAACCTTCAGAAACTATTTTTGTTTTGTTTTGTTTTTCCGTTTCTGGCTTTGCGCGTCGTCAGCGTATAGGTCATCAGAGGTGGGAAACGATCGGGGGGCAAGGAACGGGAAGGAATTCAAGGGTGGTCTTTTGAAGGTACCATCCCGGCATCCGCATGATGTGATCTGGGGAAACCATGGGAAATCCAAATCTGGATGGCCGGACGGGGATCCAAACAGGCGCCCTTCCGAATGCGAGGCCAGAACATAACCGCTCATCCACCGCGCTTGGTACGAAAGAAATTAAATAGAAACTCTTTAAAAATGTTTATGATGCGCAAAATATGAGGATGCTCTGAAAAGTTTATCTGGTTGGTACAATGTTCTTAGGAAACAAGAAATTTAACGAAAATTTTATAATAATCACTCTCTTACACGAATTTACGTTAATTTAATGTTTGAAGTAGCACAATGTATGACCCTAGAAAAAATGAGATACTGGTCAAAGCCTCATTTGTAACACTTTTCAAAAAGAAATTATATATTCGGTTCTTTTGATAACTATTACTAGGCTGTTGCGATATGACAGTGCTTATGACAAATCTCTTTTAAAATATTCAAACAACAAAACTCCTGAGATCACACATTTAAATTGCGTAAAACTTATTTGAATTAATATTCCGTAGTCATATATTACTTAAAGGAGCATCGCCGTTTATAAAACACTTGATTTAAACCATTATCAACGATCTTGCGGAACAGGGTAGGAGTTACTGAAGACGACCTTTGGAAACCTCACTGTGCGTCAAGACACCTTGACGGCATAAGGGTGCTAAGTAACAGGCCAACGAGACGCTAACACGATTCGCGCGTCAGATAACACACAGATTATGCTAGGCACACTACTTAAACAGTTCCGAGTTTGCTGACAGTACGATATTAATGCAGATATATTGCATTCCTATGGGTGACAGTTAAACCAAGCTGAATACGAACCACATATAATTATAGTACAAACACACTTAGTCACTCTTCTATACGATAGTGAGGCTGTATTGACTTATTAAATTACAGGAATGGTTAAATATTAGTTACGAATCTTCAATTTTCTTAATAACATGTTAATATATTCAGATATCTCTCCCAGACTGATTGAAGCTGTTCTTCACTGCGTTCAGCTAACTTCTGACTGTAAACCAACAACAGAATCAGTCTTTAAAATACACAGCAATTGATCAAACCAATACTCTGTAGCACTCCTGTTAGTCTCTCTCACCCAAAATCTCACATTGCTTCCTACCTATAAGAAATCTTCTAGCCATCATGTCATATCCTGAATTACTGACCTTATACAATAAAGTTTATGGTTCACTCAAATGCCTTGGATAAATATTACTTATTTATTTATTTCGTGCCAGAAACACACACAGTTACACAACACAAGCATAAACTAATACAAGACCAACATTTGGCCACTTCCAGTGTATTTTCTGAGGCCTCATATAAGTCAACTTCCGTGCAGGAGGTTGGACACAGCTGATACTGGAGCATGTACTATACAGTTTGATCTTTTCCGCAGTCGCACTTCACGTTAACAACTCGGCATAGCGCCGTCTTGCTAGGCTGACCTTGGATCTGCTCACTCCTCATATGATTTCAGCATATTCAGAGATTTCCTTATTACCCATTTACCCATCCCTTGTCGAAGCCAGGTGGTAAAACTTCAGACAATATTCATTAGCCAGGGTCGAGGGGAGCCTCCCTTGCTGTCGTAAGTTCCATTGATATTTTTAGCAAACTTTTCCTGGATTTCAGTCTTTGCCTGTGCTGTGTAAGCCCATATAATGGATGAGTTCGTTCATGATCCACTTTCATTCTTTCCTTGTACGCTGCTGTTTCTCTACACACTGAAGGTAGTGTTATTACTATGAGATGAGGCGATGAAGTCATTCGACTGGAGTGGATTTTAAACAGCTCGTTGTGATTCTTCAGGTGTCGTTGAGAGCAACGTCCACCTGTTTGGCATGAGTTGAGTTGTACCATAGAGGACATGCATACTCTGCAGCCGAATGGTTTCGGGTTGGCTATCGCATTGTAATCCAGCCAGTTTTCTAAGGAAATTGTTCGTGGCGGAAACTTTCAGCTTGGAGTTCACACAGTGTTTCCTGAAAGTAAGGGATCTGTCAAGGGTCACTCCTAGATATTTTTGAGTGTTGCAGTGTTCCAGTCTGACCCTAGACCAATTTCATACGAGCTGTTTCTCTATTCCTAAAATTGAAAAGCACAGACTTTGGTCTTCGAAGGATTTGGTGTAAGCTGGTTTGTGCTATGGTATCATGACAAATCTTCAACAGCGGTAGCGAGGGTGCACTTAACTGATTTAAAATCTTTCATATGTGTGGCTAGAGCACGATCATCAGCATTCAGGAAACTCCTGCTGTTGGCGGCTATAAGTTGATCATTGTTATATATATATATTTTAAAGAGAACTGGTATACTTAATACAGACCATTCTTCTGTAACCTCCAACGGCTACGCTGTACTTGGAAGTCAACGAGGAATCTGCGATTCTGCAAAAGAAAAGCAATGAACCTACTAAGGCTGAAATTCCGGGTCAGGTTGTAGAACATGACTAGTAGATTGTTGATGGTTAACGGTGTCATACGCTGCTGACAAGTCAACAAATACCAGTCCTGCCACCTTACAAGCATCGAATCCATCTTTTATAAACTGCGTGAGGTGAATCCAACTTGTTGAGGTATAAGGAAATGATCAACAACAGACACGAGGCGGTTTAATATCATTTTTTCTAGCAATCTGTAAATGTTGCATAGAAGTACAAATGGTCTAAAACTTTTTGGGTTATTTCCTTCTTTTCCAGAATTAAGCAGGGCAATCACTCGGCTCTACCGCCATTCCTATGCCATTTCACATCTGCTCATACTGCTATTATAGAGCTGAAGGATCAATTTCTTTGCTGTCAGGCCAAAGTGCTTAATTTGATCTGTCCTAATATCATCCAAGCCTACTGATTTCCCATTTTTAGTATGTTCCATTGCCTTCTCTAATTCTTCCAAGTTGAATGGTGTTGTTACTTTCCTCTCGGTATTCTTTTCGCAGTTTTGGCATTTTGAAACTCTGGGTAGCTTTTACATTCAGTAGTAACTGGTGCGCTATTTTGTTCGCAATGATATTATGATGCGCATTTGTCTTAGTTCGATCATTGTTTAAACGATTCATAATTCTCTATTCTTTATGGCTGTCTCTTGCTAAAACTAAGTTTTCAACCAGTGATTTCTTTTAGTCTCACTTATAGTGGAAATGTGTTTGTTTCCTGTTTCCACCGTTGCTTCACCAAAAGGATCTTTTTTAACTAAATTGCTATAGTCCACGAGTAGAACAGCTATATCCGATGTGAGACCAGGAATGTAAGACTTCCGACAACCGCGAGGAATAGACATTCTGGAACATCTCTTTACAGCGGTAGTCATAGTATTCTGGTGCTATAGAAAGTAATTCGGCATCCAATGCTTGTCCCAAATCCGACCAATTTGGCTTTTTGAAGTTGTACCTCCTATGGTCTAACTGCGGCATATATTTGACACATTATTGACCAGTGCTATGAGTTAGGTATTGGGGAACAGACAGATTTAATGCATTGGTGTTACTACTGAATATGTCAGGGTCGAAACCATGCCTTCACCGACCACAGTTGAATGATGCAGGTAGTTTTGTACTATGGATTACAGTAAGGTGATTAATTTCAGCCAATTCTTGTACTGGTGTCTCATTTTCATCTTTATGGTCATAGTCACAAACATTGTTACGGTGTGAAAGGATCAGCTGTCAGGTCATTTCGATTTATTCTCTGACGTTGCCAAAGATACGTCCCATTGCTATTCTTAGCCTTGATCGTTAAGCATTGCAATCTACGGGGAGGCTCCTTTCATGCACCACATTGAGCCGCACTGTCAGTTTGACCTCATTGTGTATTTCATATAAAATACTTTGCTCATAACCCACTGTTATTTACAAGAATGTGGGTATGTCCCCTCCGACGAATGAATTACAATCAAGAATGTCATATACTCTCATTCCATAAACATTTAGGAACATTGGTATCCACATATGACCAAGAAAATAGGAGAAATTAGGATCAGAAAGGTTTGTTTTCTTTACTCTTTTTCCCTTGAGAGGTAATGGAATGGAATAGGAAGGATTTATAGAGCGAGAAGACTTCTGAAACCGACAGGAGATGCTACGGCCATCCTGAGTTGGGTTTTCCATGGTTTACCTAGGTAAATGCCATCATCGTTCCATGGGTGCCTTCTGTCGTACCCAGCACATCTCTTTCAAGGCTTATACGGACACACATTACGATAGTAGTTAATATTATTCTAATGTATAATTCAGTTTTAGGTGTATAGTCAAAAGAAAAGTTTTTACAGATGACCTAATATTGCTAAACGTAATTTATACAAGGAACAATTGTGAGCCATTCCAGAGGTATCTCGAAAGGCTCTCTAGTTTGGCAAGTGAACGTGGAATGAAAATAGATACCAGAATAAGTCGGTTTATTAGGTACAGAGATGAAAGAATAAAAGTTATTTGAGATCACAGGATGGGTGGAGAATTGTTTGCAGATACCACAAAATGTAAGTATCTGGGAATATCATTAGATAACAAATTTATCTGAGTATATCGCCTTGGAGTGTTGGTAATAACAGATTTCACAGACTTTTATCGGTTAGATAGGACGATGGGGAAATATACAAGGAAGTATTGTGATGCGATAGTATATGATCCACATTATAGTTACCAAATTCAAAGCTGGCAGCTCGAATTGAATGCGGAATTCACCGTAAAATGCGATCGATAACTGGTGTGTTAAGGAATTTGGATTGGGAGTCATCGGGCGCATAAGCCACGACAGCTTGTTATTCCCGTTACTTTATAACATCAACGTTACATTTGATAGAAGGAAAACTGTGGATGAGGAATGAAGACTTTCTTAGCGGTGAAAGTACAGTAAATGATCTGCGCTTTGCTGATGACAACGTCCTCCTCGTCTACAGTCAGAATGGATTCGCGCGCAGACTGAAAGGACTCATGTGTGACGTGCGGGTTACAGAGAGTGGCGAAGGTCACGTTTAACTGCGGCCAACAACCTTTGTTACAATACAGTCTACCGAAGAACAGAACAGGTCAGGACAGTTAGGGCAGAAAGCGATAACACCACCACAAGACACCCTCCTCAGCGAAACGCTCGTGTTCCCAGTCATCTCCCTTGGTTGTAAGACTTCGACCCTCAAGATCAGACAAACAAAAATAAATCCACGTCAGTGAATTGCAGTGATGTTACAGACTGTTTTGCATATACGAACAGCAGAAAGAACCAATGAGACGGGAAAGCCATTTAAGAAATCTATAACAGAAATAAACGTCGAAGGTAGAAGGCCAAGTGGAAGGACAGCAAGTAGGTGGAGGTATTAATTACAGTAATTCACCTGTATAACTTTTCATATAGTCCTACAGAAAATCTTTTTTGGTAGTAACGTTTATTCGAAGATGTAAGTAAATACAGACACTAACTTACTGACGAACGAGTCCTTTCCAAACAACCAATTGTATCTTGAATGGTTCTTCAGTCGTTATTTAGTGTAACTGTAAAACTTTCGCACTCTTCAACCCTATTTAACTATGATAGACTGTAAAGTCATATAAATACTATGTACAGGATTTTGTTTCATAGGTTAATTTATAAACATGAATGATACGAGAAACTTAAAAAAGTTTTAAAAAATTCTTTGGCGTATGTGACTTCTTTGTCAAGGTTTTTTTTTCAGAAACAATTTATTCTGGATTGCTCAGTTAGGATAAAGAGGCTTTTGCATTTGAAGGAACTGCTGTGGAGAATTTAATGAACTTAGTATCGATTTTCTATTATTTTATGAGTCAAAAACACTGAGTAGCATCACTGACTGTTGTTGCTATTTCAGAGAATCTCTTAACATTTGGAAGAAGACTCTCAAAAACATTGAGAGCAATTGAATCATTGAGGTGCTTGTCATGGTCAGTTAAAATCCTCAGAATGCGAATCTAACACCTTTTCAAAATTCTCTTTCTCTAAGTTAGGATCTAGCTTTTGGCACACATTAACAATGATGTTAATTTGCCTCGCTTATAAATCCCCTCAACAATTTAATGAACTTTGGATCTAAGGTCTCCCACGTGCTATTCCTGGTGACCATGCATTAAGCATAAAAGGCTAGCCAAGCCAGATTTGTACCTTCAAGTGGGAAGGCGAACGCTCCGAACAAAATTTGAATTGTTAAGGTGTTTTTTCGTAACTCTTCATGTTTGTAAGTGCAGTGCTCACGAATACAACTAATGATAAATCTGTGTCCACGTTATTATTTGAAATTAGATGGTGATTCGGTTTAGTTACTTGCGTATTATGAAGCAATGTTGGAATACAGTCGATGGTAACTTTGTTTGCTCAATTTATTCAACTGATGGAAAGTTTTTGGGAAAAAACAATTTACTCAAATTATTATCATCATATTATATGTTGAGCAACATAATATTTATAAATCAGTAGAGTATTACTGTAATTTTGAGACCCATCTTGGAAGAAATTTCAGTACGCACTCCCTTCGTTCAGTGTCTCGGTAGCCACTGCCATCTGGTGGCGTCGCATTGTATTGCATGTGACGGTACCTCCACTGTGTATTATACGGTAAATCAGTTTTCCAAACCTTTTTCAACGCGAGGACATCTGGGGTATATTTTACTATACCATTATATAACACAATAAATCTAAAAGCATGTTTAGAGTTCCAACGAAAACAATTATAAAACTGGAAGTGCTATATTAATAGTTAATTACATATCGACGACTCTTAATATTTAGCAACCAAATGAATAATAATGTTACTACTATCATCCCTACCATGTAACGCGGTCCCTCACGCTGACTATAAGACCCTCAGAAAATGGTCATTTACTATATCCTTAGGCGAACGGCGCCAACTGGAAATGAGTAGACAGACTGTCGTAGGAACCAGGCTGCCCTATCCTCTTCCTAGAAATGCCCGATTTTTACTTGGTCACTGAAATATTCTTGGCTTTTAAAAAGTTTGTCTTATACTTTATACTCGCTTATAGCCTTATACAGTAGTAATATGGTATCTAGATTTATAAAGTCCTGTCTGCGGTCCCCCTGAACCATCTTCGCGGACCACAGGTCGAGAAACACTGTTATAAATGATACAACAATACATTTGGTATTGACCTAATCAGTCCCATAATTAAATGCCGTGAAGACGCAAGTTTGCTGCGAGTCAAACTTTATTTTAAAACTAGCAGTTGCCCGTTACTGCGTTTACTTGGTGACTTATTTTACAAAGAGGTTCTGAGATGAAAGTCGCACTGGCAATTTTACCTCCTAATTTTTGTCAACTCATAGTCAAGAATGTCGCAAGTATGGTGAGAGTGCCAGTGAAGTTACGATTCTCATAAATTGATTAAATAACTGATGGTGATGCAAGTTTAAAATCCCAAAAATTTGACATCGGTACGTAACCCAGATGACATTTTGACTTTAAAAAAAGAACAATTGAATGTCTCTTCATCGTTTTTTCCTTTATTCATTAGCTTTCCGCAACAGCATCAAGATAAATTACACCTCATTTTAGTCCTGAAACAATAGGTTGCACAATGTTTGAAACCTTTTGAAAATCCGTTG
This sequence comes from Vandiemenella viatica, assembly GCA_031002005.1. NCBI lineage: Eukaryota > Metazoa > Arthropoda > Insecta > Orthoptera > Morabidae > Vandiemenella > Vandiemenella viatica. The sequence continues at coordinate 44,601,719 of JARYHS010013630.1, forward strand.
TGCTGTTTTTGCGGAATCATAACAGGAGTGAACGGCAGCTCCCTTTGCAGGAATGTTATTGCATTTCGGTCCTGTTGACACCCGCGCTATAGACCTCAATTTTTTAACAAAAAAAAAAAAAAAATACGGAATTATGCTCACCGAAACGAAATTTCATTTCTCGCAGTCGAAGTAATTGCAGTCAGCTATATTACGAACTCCAATACACCAAGTTGATTGGCTTCCGTCCAAACCTATCGACCCAAGATCAACTCCTCAGACTTATGCACCTTCTGACCACCCACATCAACACCCACAGATCAGCAATACTTATACTATTAGATATTGAAAAGGCTTTTGATCGAGTATGGCACGCTAGCCTCATTTTCAAATTGCAAACCTTCGCCCTTCCTATCACCTACATTCGCACAATAGCTTCCTTCCTCACCAACCGTACCTCTTTCGTTTCCATAAACAACATTCTCTCCCGCATCTTCACCATGACTGCAGGTGTCCCCCAAGGGTCTGTCCTGTCGCCCCTCTTATACATCATGTACATAACCGATATACCCATTCCCGCACCACCTACATATATCCTTAAGTACGCCGATGACACCGCCTACCTCGCCGTTCATAAAACCCTTCAACAGTCGGAGAAAGCCCTACAGATCATACTAGACTGCTTTGTTAAATGGTGCAACCGCTGGCGACTAATAATTAATCCCAATAAAACACAAGCCATTATTTTTGGAAAAACTAGTAAAAGATACAGGCTCGCTGATTTTAACATAACCATATACAATCATCCCATCCAGCTACAACCCACAGTTACATACCTAGGAATCACCCTCGACCGACATCTTACATGGACACCTCATCTTAGAACCATCAACTCCAAAGCCCAAACCCGCCTAAACCTTTTAAAATTACTTACTGGAACATCCTGGGGACTACATAGCCAGGTCATCATAAATACATACAAAGCATTTCTTCGCCCCATCCTAACTTATGGTCACCTCTCATGGCTCTCCGCCCCTGATCACTTCTACAATAGACTCCAAATAATAGAACGCCACGCCCTCCGAATCGCCTACCGAATAAGACTACCTTCTCCTATCCAACAGCTTTATACCAGAATGCGTTTTCCTCACATACTGATCCACATAGAATCCCTCCGGCTAAAATATGCTATCAATAGCCTTCTAAACAAAAATCCAATAACTCACCGCCTACTTAAAGAACCACTTCATCTCCCCTCCTGTTACAAACAGATCCCACCAACACTGCACCTCCAAAATATCCTTTTTATAACCCAGCACAGAGACCGACCGCCTACCATACCTCAACAAGAGAAGAGAACAAAAATTTACCCCACTCTGTGAATGACATCAAAATCGCCTACTACTAGCCACAAATCTGCAAGAAAAGCAAACAAAATATTGTACAAAACTACAACTCTGATCATGTAACATCTAAATTCAAATCTACTGTATTATTTTTGTAAAAGTGTAAACATTCCTTTACGAAAATCTATTGTAAACCATATTATCATTTGGCTGAAGAGCACGACATGTGTGCTGCCAGCCCGCTTCCCCCATTAAGGGGGTTGAATGAAATGACAATAAATATATATATATATATATACCGATTACGCTACTCTGAGATGGGAGGAGGCCAATAATGGCCTCCTGCCTATCATTCGGGAGGACCGGGGTTAAACTCGGTTCGGCCATCCTGTCTGAGGTTTTCCGTGGTTTCCCTCAGACACTTGGGCGAATGCTGGGATGGTTCCCTACAAGGCCACGGCCGACCTTCCATCCCCCTTCCCTCCCCGTAGTAGTAGATTGGCTGAAAAGAGTCCCCTATGACTCTCCAGCAGCCCGCCTCCCAGCCTTCTGCTGGGAGGAATGAAATCGTTAAAAAAAAAAACCAAGTTGATAGTCATAAGCCTTGCCATTTCTATTCGCTTATACTGCACATGATATAGTTGTTTCTATCTTTGAGAAGCCATTCTTGATTTAGAATGTGTACTAATGCAGTAAACCATCCTACCAGTTTAACTTCATATGCATATATATATATATATATATATACTTGCAAACTTTGAGGAAAAAATAAAATTATGTATCTAACATGAAATCTCGTCAGAAATTAAAGGGTTGTTTAAATATAAGAAAACATTGGTTTTCATTTAAAATTGCAAGTAATTCTGTGCTACAATCACTCTCTTTCAAGAGCAGATCAGCTAGTTGAAAAAAGGAACGTTCAACGAAACTTCTATGATAAAAATTTTTCCTCTGAATTTCGGGTTGTTACACACCAGCATTTCATACAAGCCCTACTGTCTTATGATCTAAGCTGTTCTTATGGAATGATGAGCTCCCTGTATTGGTCCTCGGGTTGTCTAGATTGTATTCACAACATGTCGCTCAATTACATGCAGTTAAAGTGCCACACCTACTAAACTAGTATTCAAATTAGGTCTTAAAAACAAGAGTAACATATAAAGCCGTTCTGCGTGCTAAGTAGGTTTGATGTGATGCAAATTACAAAAGTCTAATGGCTAAGAAGCCGTTACTACATCAGGCGCCTGGAAAACCTGTTGATAGCGTCAATAATCATTAACGTGTCAGCACTCATTGCTGTTAATTAGCCGCTACTAAAAATACAACGGCACTATTGAGGCTGTTACACAAAAAAATATAGTCGACTCCTTCCCTTTTTTAAAAGGCCATTTAGCGTAAAATAGTCCACGGAGAACATGAATCAAGCTCGCTTTACAGAACGGGGTTGAAATGAATTTACTGCTTTGCTGAGTGCTTTTTCACGAAAAATCCATTATATTACTAACTGAAAACAGTATTCAATAGAAACTGGAAAAATAATAATTCGAATAAACCAGGCAATCATTTTTTGGAATTTTCGATTGATAACTATTACAGGAAACAATTCTCCGAAGTACCTTCAACATATTATCATTTATTATTGTTATTTTAGGTTAAAGGAAGCAAATATGTTAGCCGTTCAATCTCAGACTACAGAAAAGTGAGGTTATGTTGTGTTAGAAAGGTGATGACAGTTTGGAATGATACAAAAAAAAAAAAGAATGGAAACTGCAAATCAGCCTACATAAAACTCCAGTAAACTGATATGAAACAACGCCACTTCATTCAATTAGCTCCATTTGCAATTATCTTATAATTATCATAAAACTTATCACACTCTCCATACTGTATTCGGCGAATGCATTTTCAATTCATGTTAGATAAGATATTCAACCACCTCTTTTTGTAAAAAGAGATATAGTTGACGACAAATGCTTCACATTTAGGCTGCTTGAGTGGAGAATTGTTATAACTACATTTATATTTACTTCGTTTCATTATGAGAATTTCTGCAGACCAGTGATAGCAGATGCAAACTGAGATTCCATGTTTTGAATGAAACTAACACAACTTCATCCACCTATGTATAGTTTACAAAATCCCAGAATAAAGTTCAGTGATCAGTTAAAATGTGTTTTGAAGTTTGGATTTAAAACTGTGACATAAAGCTGTCAGTCTTTTGCTGATAACTGCTCGTATTTAATGAGGCGGAACTCTCAATAATGGAGTTAAAGAAAAATTTTGTTCCTCACTGCACAGTTGAAAATACGTAACTTTTTAAGATGTGGGTGTTAAATTTATTTCAAAACAATGGCAATGTACAGTCGGGGAGACCCCTAGCCTTTCGATTATGCTTCGTTCTAGACTCCACTACCTAATGGAACAGCATAACTGGTAGGTGGTAAACTAAATTTATGATAAAATAGACCTCTCATACAAAGCACTTTACCCAAGACTAAAAAAATGAGCCCGCGCGCGAGAGATTCGCAAACGCTCAGAGGCAAAGTTCGGACTTATACAGTTAAAATAATCACAAGTATCACCATTTTAGTCAGAATTATTATTGAAATAATGAAACCCATTGATTATAGAGCAAATATACCGCCTTTTTCATAATTCTGATAGTCATTGTATTTTTTTTCCAATAAATAGTTGACAATTCGCTGGCAAACGAAAAGACATGATGAATACTATCGCTAAATTACCAACTGATAAAATTTGTAAAACCAATAAGAGAGTTTGAATGGACTTATTCACACTTTCTTATTGGTTTTACAAATTTTTATCAGTTTGTAATTTAGCGATCTTTTCGGTATCCATCATGTCTTTTCGTTTGCTAGCGAATTGTCAACTGTTTATTGGGAAAAAATACAATGGCTATCAAAATTACGAAAAAGGCGGTATATTTGCTCTATAATCAATGGGTTTCATTATTTCAATAATTATTCTGACAAAATGGTGATACTTGTGACTACTTTAACTGTATAAGTCCGAACTTTGCCTCTGAGCGTTTGCGAATATCACGCATGTGGGCTCTTTTTTTTAATCTTGGGTAAAGTGCTGGGTATGAGAGGTCTATTTTATCATGAATTTAGTGTACCACCTACCAGTTATGCTGTCCCAATACGTAGTGGTGTTTATAACGAAGCATAATCGAACGGCGAGGGGTCTCGCGAATTCTTTTCCCAACAGTACATGGTTGCACATGTTTGTAAGTATATACACAGTATTCAGATGATTTAATTACGGTTCTTTTGGGCTTCACCCGCAAACTGTTTTTACTGTGCAAAACATCGCTTCCGCAAGTGGAGGTTTGCCCAAAAGGAAATACAAAAATGCAACATGACTTTTAATAAGAATACCCGATCATGAGAAAGTCGTGTGTGTTGGCCTCAGGTACCCAGAAAATTTGTGCTCCTGTTGTCTTCACGCAAATGTTACAAATACCAGTGTGGTAAATTGATTACTTCTACATTAGTCATTTATTTTTTAGCAATGAGCCGTCAGATTATTTCTTTTCCAGTATGATATACTATGTGTCGGAGAGTTATTATAAATTAAGATCTTTTTGTTGTAGTTGTAATGGAAGAAATATGATTCAATCTAGCAGAGTAGTTTAAAGTATTTTGAATACTATATTACGGAAAAGGAATGTGGTAAAGAGCAGCTCATCGTTATAGCAGTCTTCAGGACCCTTCTGTCTTTTTTCACAGTTGGAGTAATTGTTACCATATTATAAAAATAACAAAAAAATATGTGGACTTCATCAATCACAGGGACTAAATATGGAAGCCGTGTTTTTGTCTTTTAGCATAATTCAAATTGTAAATGTAAATTATCCCACAAGAATGCAAAATAAGAGCAGTGGTGCAAGTGGTAATTTTTTACGTAGGTATATATCTCAGCACACCACCTGTCATAAATGGAAACTTTGATCATGACGCCCAGCTATTTTGCATATTGTACCGAAGATTCGTATTGCAGATAAGGAAAAAATTAAATTGTAATTGAAACAAAAAGATATTTTTTAGATTCCTTTAATAGTGAAAACTGGTCAGAAGTGTACACGTCACAGGGTGTATAAAAATGTTTAGAAAAATATTAAATCTATATATAAGTTGAATGTATGTTTGTTCTTCATATAAATCCACAGTTTTAATCCGATCTCGATGGAACTTTGCACACTTATCCTTTGAAACAAGGAGAAAAATACTTTCTACATTTGGTTGATAAATTATCTGTATAAATAATACATGTTGTCTTATAATTTCGAAAAATTACTGAACGGCGATAGAGAGACACGTTGAATGTCTAGGTCTCTGTATTGCCTTTCGATACAGCGGTCGGGAAGCTCAGTGGTTAAAGCGCTTGCTTGCTGATGTTTGGATAGTGGTCTCCGGCTCAAATCTCCGTGGAGACTAAGATTTTTAAAAATTGCTTTTGATCGTAAGTGTCACGCCTGGACCGACGGTTATTCGGATTGAATGTTAAACTGTACATATCACATATTTAGGGGTGCGATGCGAGGCAAATCGTAGGTAGTCTTGCAATGCTGTAGGTGTACACGTGTTTACTTTTTAATGATCCCTTAGGGGTGATTTGCAGTCAATGTGTGTGTTATCTACAGTAATAATTCTATAAATGCGGAAGTAAGTGTGTCTTTTTGTTACGTTTTGATGACTAAATGCCTATACGGATATTGACGGAATTTGACAAGGCTTTCCTGTCATATTATGCCGTCTCGATGTTGTTTGGGACCAATCCTTCGTTACCAAAAACTTTCTATATTCAATTCTGGCAAAGAAATTATTAATCCACGCGTACGACGTCGTGGGTATCAGCTAGTTTTATATAAATACTTCTCGAATAAGTTGAAAATAATGGTTTTGAATCTGCCAAGTAATGGACTGGGGGTGTTCTACAAAGGATATTAGAGTTTATAATCCTGCTGAGAAATCAGGTATCGATTCATAAATCTGTTCCGATATTCCGCGAATTGTGATATACGAGCTCACCTGGAAAGTCTCCGTTTTCACATCCAGTCACATGATTTAAAGCCAAGAGATCTCAGTAAATGATCTCAAACCATGAATAATAATAATAATAACGTTGTAAGTATTTAAGTACCAAATCTCGGGAAACTTCCAATCACGAATACACATACAAAAGGGCGCTATGTTTACTGTGGCCACAGTGTTTTTATGTTGCTTAAACGGTGGTCAATATGCGCCGCTCAAACTAGCATACTGATAGGAACTCAGAGACAGCCATGCATATTCCGATATTGCGCATTTTCCCCTCAGTGCATAGACAAAACAGCAGTCACTATAAGAGGGTGGTTCATTACGTTTACGAGAAGTCTAAGAGACGGCGCATTTACCGAGGATTTTCTTAGCTGCTGCTAACACTTGAAAGACTGTTCACAAGGTTCCATCAGGCAAATCGACTGCCGGCCTTCATGTGAATGGATCAAGTACGGCAATGTGCGAAGCGTGCATAAACAAATAAATTCGTGTGCCGATATGACATAGTTTTCTTAAAGACAGAGGCACAGGAAATCGAAGGTAAGATTGCTAACCATTCAGACGTGCCCACAACTTCGTTGAAGTGCTTAGTAACTTTCAAGGTGGCAATTTGTTCACAAGTGACTCTGTACGTTGAGAATGAAGAGACTACTACCCGATAAATTATTTAAAATATCAGCGACAATATGATGGATGATAGGAGACTGATTGTGCATACCGTGATGGTTTTTTTAAGCCTATGCGTATCTCAAAATTACAGCATGTAGAATTAGCATGCATACACACTGTATGTGAAAATTGCTACATCCAGAACTAACGGTCTGAATTACTCCAGAATCAGAGGATATGTAAAACAGTGTAACCATAACAAGAGAGTAAAATTGCAGAGAGATGGCGTGCACGTAGGCCCAGCTACGCCCTCTACCATGCGACCGGATAGTTCAGTGTGGAAAGCCGTCAAACGAAGTGGAAACCTGGGACCCAATGCGGGTTTCCTCGTGAGGTTAAAGGACGCAATACCAACTCGAGAGCAAGCTCGAAAATGGCAGAATGATTGGTCTCCAGAAACGGGTTTCTCATACCGTGGCATTGTTGCTCGTACGGTGCACACAGCTACGACAGTGATACGGGTGTGCTAACAGTGGATACAAGAGGGCACTGAGTCATTCCATGTACAATTCAAAGTATGTCAGCGGACGCCAGAGGAATTTTTGCATCGTTTTGTAAAGGTGAACGGAAAATCGATTCATTAGTGGCAGACTAAAACCAAGGACCAATAAATAACATTATCTGCAAGCAGGGAATATGCACGCAACATTTTTTAAAAAAAATTGAGGTCGTTTCTTCAGCAGTACATTTTGTGGCCTGACATCTCCTGGGCATAATCGTGGCATAATCTCCATCGAATTCTTGTGGAAGAGCCAAACAATAACGATAGTATATTATGCGTTCTGCAGGCTTGTTTAAATAACGAAATTACCGATAAAACAAAACTTCTTAGCGAAATAACGCTTCAGCTTATACTTTTACATATACAATCACGTTCTTACTCTGCAAAGTTCTTTTGTATTCCCCTTCCCTAAGATTCATATTTGGTTCCCACGGACTATGATATTCCCAGCCTCAAAAGGTTATTAGCATAGGAAAGAGATTTGAGTCAAACTTGATGTGATTTGCGAATCAACTGTCAATAGTAGTGTTTTACCGGAACTACGGACTAGTTATCCGGGGATATTTTCCCACTCTCGAGGTGAAATAGTGCAATAGTTTATCAAGTACACACATCTGTTACGTCAATATAGCCTGCCGCCGTCATGACGGCGGGGACTATGGCGAAGGCGGCCAGCTCCAGCTCCAGCCGTCGACACTCTGCCAGGCAAATGGTGAGACAATCATAGGCCCAGCAAAAGAAGACAACATTAGTGGCAGCCATGTGCAGTTCCAATCGCAGAGCAATAGCGGTGATACGAGTGCAACCATGGACGTGGTCAGCTCAGGTCTCAATACTGTAAACACTCCACCAGCAATCTTCAATCCTACTTTAATCCAACGTGACCAGCAATCGAGAAGAGAAGATGAAGTGGTAGCACATATACCGCAGAAACGCCCCTTCGCCTCCGCAAACGACATCGGCACCGGCGCCAGCAGCGGAAGCAGCAAGGTTCTCCGTTCCTCATGGCATCCTCCGCCACCAGCTGACATGAGTATGGACGCATCGCAGCCGGAACATGCACAGCGACAGCAGCCAGCAACGGCCACAGAAAACAACACCCTGCAGGTAAATGGGGCGGCGCCAGCACATTATGAAAGTTATGATCTAGGTCCCTACCACGTGTATATAGAAAGTCAGGACAAAAACATTGGACGCATCCACCCAATGGCTATCGGCCGCATCATGTACTCCCTCAGTCAGGATATAGGTAACAACATAATCCATATAGCCCCTGCTGGGCGAAATCGCGTCAAGATTGAAATGAGGTCGGCAGCATCGGCCAACAGCCTGATCACGAGTTCTGTTTGGGAGCGAAATGGCCTAAGGGCCTACATTCCGTTACTCTCTCATTACACAGCAAGGGATTATTAGGAACGTCATGACCGAAATATCAGAGGAAGAAATAATGGAGGTTGTGAGGTGTGAATATCAAGTAGTGAAGGTCAAAAGGTTTATTAGAAAATCGAAAGAAAATGAGCAAATGAAGGAAATCCCGCTTCCGGTATGTCTCCTAACTTTCAAAGCTCAGAGGCGCCCCAATTATGTCTATATACATGGAGTGAGATGTCCTGTAGAACCCTATATTAAGCCGGTAATGCAGTGCTTTAACTGTCTCCGCTTTGGGCACCCCAGCAATCAGTGCAGAAGCAGCAAACGATGCCCCTTTTGCACAAATCCACATGATGGAACAGAATGTGTGAACCAAAGTACCCCAATATGTGTCCACTGCCGCGGCGGTCACCCATCCTTTGACAGACAGTGCCCCGAATACGTCAAACAAAAGAAGATCAAACTAGGTGATGGCCCAGGAAAATCTAAGCTATAAGCAAGCCCTAGAGAAAATCACCATCCCATCGTACGCCAGTATGGCGGCGAGCCTAGGAAGAGCGAACATGCAATTTCCAATCATGGCCACCCACGAAGGAATCTATGACCAAAGTGGTTGGAACATAGCACAGCATAATCCTACAACCGCCCCACCTAACGTCCCGATTTATCCTCCCCAACAGGCGCAGATACCACAGGCCACTCCTACGCTGGTAAACACCCCCACTGACCTGGAGAACTCCCTTCCATCCTTTCCGGTCAGGAACCAAGTTCACCCTCCTAGCTCCGAAAGTCAGAGAAAAGCGGGCAGAACCACAAGCAGTGCGGTAGACAGGTCCTACAAAAACTATTGGATTCCGTACAATAGGCACATCGAACCGATCGTCCGCAACCCATACCCTCCCCATCCGGTAAATAACCATTCTGACGTACCATCTACAGAATCCTCGGTCAACAAAATGTTTGAAATAATAATGAGTGTGATAAATCAACTGGTAGGAAACCAGCTGCAAGATCCTTCCCTGTACGCCCCTAATGTAAAACAACTTCTGCTCCGTTCCCTGTCCATAAGCGGGATAGACAATGGCGGCTCCGGTTAGAAACATCGGAACAGCCCCGCATTGCGAGATCATCCTACAATGGAATGCAAGATCCATCAGGGCCAACAAAGAGAGTTTGCTGCAATACTCCTCAACGAATAAGGTGGCCGTCATGGCCATCAGTGAGACTTGGCTGAAGCCAGGCGAACGATTTTTATTCAAGGGGTATAATTCCATTAGATCAGATCGTCCTGATGGCTACGGGGGCTCTGCCATACTAATTAGAAACTCTATTTATTATGAACCAATACACCTCCGAACGGAAGATACGGAATTTAATATATGTGCGGCTAGAATCCGTCTCAGCAAGAAAGAGGTCACCATCGTATCAATGTACAGACCACCGAACAAGAAGTTATCGAAAGCAGCCATCACGAACCTCCTCAGACCCCTACCGAAACCGGTCCTTCTCTTAGGAGACCTTAACGCCCATAACATTCTATGGGGAAGTTCAAGTACAAACGAAATGGGTAACACTATAGCTACTATTTTAGAGGAAGAAGACATGGTTGTATTGAACAATGGCGAACCCACCAGGATCAATGCGCCAGGCCAGGGTCCTTCTGCAGTGGACATTTCTTGTGTATCGGCGAATATAGCCGTGGACATCTCTTGGGAAATAGTCGAAGACACGATGGGATCTGACCACCTACCCATCCTACTCCGCTTCAGTTCTGACACCTCAGCGCCACGGTTCATCTTCCCTACCAACAAATGGAAAATTCACCAGGCTGACTGGGAAAAATTTGAAATTGGCTTGGAACGACTCACATCATCTTGGGAGTGCGGAGCTGATGCTGTGTCGGATTACCGCCTTTTGATAAACGATATTAATCAAGCTGCTAACGCTTCCATTCCCGCACAGAAACCTGTATACTTTCTGAAGAACAAACGGATACCTTGGTGGGACAACGAATGTAGGGAAGCGGTGCAACGACGCAGAGACACTCTACGTGCATTTAGAAGTTGCCCCACGCTGGACAACTACCTGGCCCACTGCAGAGCGCAGGCTATCGTCAAGAAGATAGTCAAGAGAAAGAAAAGAGATAAATGGAACGAGTTCTGCGAATCCTTCAACAAAGATACGCCCTATACCTGAAATATGGCACAACTTGAGGAAATTAAAGCACTCAGCCTCCCCGGCAATTGGAACCTCTCCTATAACGAACGACATCCTGGAAAACATCCTCATCTCCTTAACCCCGGCTTGGGTGGAACCCAACCTTGAAGAACCCAAGGCGCCTGAGCCGCACTTCCTGCTGCACCCGTTCCAATTAAACGAACTCAACTCTGCTCTAAATCATGGATCTGACACAGCGCCAGGTCCGGACAACATCCATTACGCCATGCTGAGGAACCTGCCGGTCTCGGCAAAAACAAAGTTGTGCAGTATTCTGAACAGGATCTGGGCGAATAGAATTCAAATTAAGGAGATGAAAACAGCTCGGGTGGTTCCCGTGAGGAAGCCAGGGAAAGACGGCCGCAGGGTGGACTCCTACAGACCCATAAACTTACTGTCGTGTACCAACAAAATCCTGGAACGCATGATCAAACAGAGATTGGAATGGTGGCTAGAGCATCACTCGCTCCTCCCTGAAACACAGTACGGATTCAGAAGAGGTAAAGGCACGGAGGATATCTTAGCACACCTGACAACGAAAATCCACTCTGCTTAACCAAAAACAAATTCATGATCGCCGCATACATCGATATAAACAGCGCATACGACCATGTATCCCTTCCGATCCTAGCTAAGAAACTTCACCGCCTAGGGATCCCACAAGTCTTTGTGGGAAATCTATTGGCACTGCTTTCAGACAGGTGGCTTGTAGTATCGCGGGGAGGTTCCCCTGTGGCATCCAGGAAAACAAATCGAGGCCTGCCTCAGGGCTCCGTTCTTGCGCCGCTGCTATTTAACCTGTACACTTGTGACCTCCACCATACTATGAGTGGCAGTATCACCATCCTCCAATTCGCCGACGATCTTTGTATATTCATAATAGGAGACTCATGGGAAGAATGCCTCCGGAAGCTGTCGTCGGAAATGGATAAATTCAAACAATGGCTGTTCACAATGCTTCAACAATGGCTTTGACATATCACCTACGAAGTCGGCCGTATCCATATACACCCGTCATAGAATGCCCGCAAGGGTCGATATAAAATTAGGACCCTTCACGTTCCCCGTAAAAAGCACGGTGAAATATTTGGGCGTATGGATCGACAACAAACTCAAATGGGGTACGCACATAAAAAACATAATCAAGAAATGCGATATGGCCACCAATCTCATTCGAGCAATTGCCAGCATCAAGTGGGGTGGCCACCCCGCAATATTATTAAGGATATACAAATCCTTGGTGCGCCCTCACTTCGACTATGCATGTATATGCTATGGGTCAGCATCGGAAACCCTACTCAAAGAGCTGGACAAAGCCCAATATAAGGCTCTCCGGGCATGTGTAGGCGCAATGAAATCGACGCCCACGAACGCGCTTTTAGTCGAGGCACTCGAACCCCCGCTAAACATCCGCAGGAGCCTTCTTAGCTCGAAATTCCTCCTCAAACACAGCCAATATGCTGGTAGTAGTCTGATGAATGCAATTCACGATCTCGCAATGCAATGCCTTACTGCCAACTACTGGGTAAAGAAGAAAACGCCTCCAGTTGCGGCGGAATATTTAGAATCCTACAAGATATGTACGAGCATTCGACAAAACACAAAAATGCCATCCTATGAGGCCTCGTATTGGAGCACCGTCACAAACTTGGAAGTGTTTACAGATATGGAAGCGACGCCCCAGCCGGAAAGCCACAGAACAAATGTGTACCAATTTCTGCACAATCGTCCCCAAACGGAACACATATACACGGACGGATCTAAGCTCCCAGACGCGGCAGGATGTGCTTTCTTCACTCCAAAATTTGACGTAAAGGGACTATTCCAGCTTCCTGCGGAATGTTCCATCATGACTGCAGAACTAAGGGGCATACTTGAAGCACTCAATTACGCTAAAAACTCCTCAAGCACAGCCTTTGTAATCCTATCGGACTCTAGATCGGCCCTGATGTCACTAAAATACCACCACAGTAAATGGCACAATGATCAACGTGTGTACGACATCGTGAACGTAGTCCAAGAATTAAAACGCTCCAACAAATCAGTAGAATTCAAATGGGTCAAAGCTCACTGTAACCTCCGTGGAAACGAGATGGCGGACCGCTACGCAAAACAAGCCGCACGTAGCGGTATAACAGACAGTAACAAGATTCCCTATCCTGACGCTGTATGTCTCATCAAAAACATTGCACTATCCAAGTGGAATATGGAGTGGAAGAAATCTATCACGACCAGAGGTCACCATTATGGCCTCATACACCCGGTGATTCCAACCAAGCAGTGGTACGAGAAGTATAAATGCACTCGCAGGTTTAGCACATGCATCGCCAGACTCAAATTCAACCACGGATGCTTCAAACAACATCTCCACCGTATTCACGTCATGGATACGCCCAATTGTATATGTGGCGGAATTGAGGATACAAATCACCTCCTGTTCGGTTGCAGTAGGAAGAAGACTGAGTCAGACCTTCTTCTACGATTCCTCACGAAAGCAGGAATCCCGTTACCCACATGCGCTGCCACACTCCTATCAACAGAGAACTACGCGATCTACAAGATTTTATATCAACATATGAAAAGAATTGGTGTTACAATCTAATAGACACATATATGTATCTGTAACATTATATAGACAGGTCTCTGTACAATGTTAATATTTATTGTGAGACATAAGCAAGGTTATAATATCAAGAGTGTTGTCCGGGTGATCACACTACACCCTAGGACAGCAATGCTCCTTCACTGATGTTATGTATGAATTAGAGCTAATTATAAGTTATGTATGTTGTAAACAACCCCAGTTTGTACATATCATCATGGATAAGCCAAAGTAGCCTACGCAGATGTCAAAGCTAACTGTAATATCTTACCCCTGTACATGTCGAACCACTTCCTATAAAATGTCTAGATTTAATTAGAGGATAATACTCTCACTGCAGCTGATCTTGTATGATTATGTATATGGACTGTACCATAACATTGTAGTATCCATGTAACATGTACATGGCTGTATGGGTGCGCAGCCCAAATGCCAATAAATTTTTTAAAAAAAACTGTCAATAGTGTGCAGGTGGATAAATCACCTTACATAGACGGATGGTCTGAATCACTCCAGAACCGGAGGATATGTAGAACAGTGCAACCATAACAAGAGAAATTGCAGAGAGATGGCGTGCACGTAGGCCCAGCTACGCCCTCTTCTGTACGACCGGACAGTTCAGTGTGGAACAGTTGGGCATCAGATTGAGTACTTAGATCTTAGAGCAGACAATGTTGAAAAATATTTATGCCATAAAAACGTTTCTGTATAAGCTTTATGAGCCGCCGTCATACCACAGAAATTTGGACAAACTTTTGTACAGCCATTATTTTGTCAGCTTTTTTCCCATGTTAAGAAAATGATTCCATGAAGTATTGAATTTAACAGTAACTTAAGCTTTCATTCTATTCAATCTCACAGATTTTTGTCTGAGCTAAGTTAACAAGTTATTTATAGAACCCGAACAAATCTATTTTTTTTGTAATTTTATTATTGTTTTGTTTATAGCAGGGGTGGGCAACCCAAATGATCTTGTGGGCCACTTTGGAAATGCGTCATAACTCCGCGGGCCGCATATAAAATTATATATTAGATGTTCGGAGATGCGCGCGTATTATGAGTTCGCAGAATATAATATAATTACTCCGCTAACTGATAACTGTAAATTCATACATAAAACAGGCAATATCTGTCATATATTCGCAAAAATATTATTTTAAAATCAAAGAAATTTTTTTCTCATAATTTCTAGAGTTAATTTTGAATATATGGATGCACAAATAATGTATTTTTTTGAATATATTCTCTACAATGGCTATTATAAACTAAATATAATTTGAAAAAGTGTGATGAATCACGAGGGGCGAAAAAATCTTCAAGGCGGCCGCGGGTTGGCCAACCATGCTATAAACCGAGTGCGATGCTTATTTTTATTAATTTTCATGATTGAAAAAAGCTGCTCACATTAATACGTGCTTCCGAATGTGCAAATTATTATTCGTGTGAAAACTCTCAGCTGTGGATATTTTTCTTCGGAAAGGTATGTTCAGTATATGAAATTTCTGAACCTCTCGCGGGCCGGATTGAAGCTAGTGGAGGGCCGGATGCGGCCCGGGGGCCGGGGGTTGCCCATATATGGTTTATAGCTTTGTTTCGACTGTTATGTTATGGTATCTAAAGAAGGTATTATGCAAACATGTTAATACAACCGTACGAATATGGAAAATAAATAACGAATTTACCAACTAAATCTATTTAAATCAGTGGTGTCCAACGGTGGTCATTGAAGAGGTCCTAGGGGCGTTAATGGTAAAGGGACATTTGGGGGGGGGGAGGCGTTAAGGAACAACCACCTCTCCCTGCTTTCCAGCTTAAGGAGGATTTAGTATATTAAGTAATTTGCTAGCGAAGAAAAGAGATTTTCAGTAATGGAACGTGGCAATTTAAAATTGCTGATGACAAATAAGGCACCAAATATCGAAAAATTAGCTTCATTTCACCAAGCTCAGACATATAATTAATAATATATATTTGCTAACGAAACTGTGAATAATACAAAAATATTATTTATATTTTTATTAAAGTATTTTTTAATATTTCCTTGTTTTGCTATAAATATGAAATGGTTCACTTCACCTAAGAGGGAAGGTGGATTATAAGCCAAAAAATTGGAGCTATATGGATTACATTAGTTATTCCAAGATGGGAGGACGGTGAGTTCTTTTTTTTCTGAAAAAGGGAGGGTGAGCAATTTTTTTTTTTTTCGAAAAGGTGGCGGAAAGCCGAAAAATGTTGAGAACCTATGACTTAAATAATAATGCCTATCTAACGGACCAATACGCAGCTGGGAAAAACTATCAGTAGAAGGCGAAAAAAGATGAATAAATGAAGCGCCGCAATCATTTTTACTGTTCCCTATGCCTGGCAGAATGTATTCTACAAACGATTCTTAAAAACTATAAAGTTGTTGTATCGGAGCCGTCGGTCGGAACTGAGCCCATAAATAAGCAAATCAACGTTTATTTCGTCTAGATTGGTTTCTAATGTTCAGGTTTAAATCCTGTTGAATTTACAGTAATTTAATTTCCAGTCAGAGTCCACAAGTTTTTTTTTTTTTTTTTTTTTTAAATGTTTTAGTTCCATATTTAGAATGTGCAAGAAAGCCAGCTGCTTGCAACATGATCCGGCACAAGTTTTAATACCAGCAATTTGATTCGCCGAATCAAGGTGACGCGACAGTGGCTGGCTCTTGATAAATGCACATCTGTAGACGGTAAAAACACAATAAATTACTCTCATTAGTCTAAGTGTGAGCACCATTTTTCGCTAAGCAAGTTAGGAAGAATTTTATTTAATGTTACGTGTAATGATGTTTTTCCCTTATTTTAAGACAAATTTCTTTGTGACATGAAGAATAGATAATAAAAAAGAAACGTAAAAAGGTTGGAAGAAATATCTAGTTTAGTGAGCCTTACTGTTCTAGTAATAGTGTTAAAAGCTCACACAGGAAGAGTGATAAACGAATGACAGTAAAATATTTCTAGAACATTTTATGAGAAATGAAACGAACTGACAGTGCATCAGGTGATCATGAAGGTGTGAATACATCATTTCAACAATTAAGCACTATGCTACAGAATTAGTATCGCGTACGTTTCCATATAGCAGGTAGCGATATTTCGGAAATTGCTTCTGATAAACAAAACTCAACAGATCACGAGGGAGTTTTCAACACAACTACTGGCCGAAAAGCAATAAATGTTGGAGATAGATAACAAACGGTTCCTAAAACGGCTACATCAATACGACAAATTCATTTTGAAGAACATTACTGAAGTAAATCTTCAGTGGCAGCCGGACAATAAGCGGTCTGATGGCTCAGTCTGGTTGCTGGCCAACTACACTCATTAAGTTGTACACAAAAGAGAAGAGACGTCCATCATAGACTACTGGTGCTATTTAACAAATGAACACAAAATAATTAAACCGAAAAAATATAAGGAAAACTGCACGCTTTCTGCTTGTGATAATGCCATACTAAATACTAATTGTATTCTTCAAGACAACGATTTGATGTAAAAAAACAAGTGGTTACAAAAAATAAAAAAGTGGTAACTCGCTGTTGTGCGAAGGTACTGTTACTAGGGTCGAACCAACTTCCAATTGATTTTTTTTCAATTATTTATTTCCTTTTCACTTGCGATTTAATATGTAGGGGGGTTAAATCCTCATTACTTAATAAAGCATGAAGTTTTCGGCTTTATTATTTGTTAAAATTACTTCAGTATAATAAAAAATAAAGAAATACAAAAAGTTGGTTAAGGTATGTGACTGGGGAAAGGAAGAACCCGGATTCGGATCCCTGTCTCAGCTGAAATTTTTACGGCCTTAAAAACTGACATTCACCTATGACAAAGCTTTTCTTTGTTCATGTGAAGTGCGCTAGGACGCTCCATGGTTCGGATTCCACGTAAAACTGTAGGTTCCCTATGCCTGGTAGGAGTACCGGGATAGCTTAGGGTAGCCACCACAGAGGCGCATGCGCGGCAAATAGAAACTCTGTCAACTGGCGGCCGAACTACCCTTCGGGATCTCCCGACCAACAATGCCATACTTTCTTTTTATACAAAAATAAGAATCAGCGATCTTTCAGATTTTCTCGCTTCTCGATTTCCACTGCACTCGGTCCCACCAGTCTTATTCCTGAAATCCTCTCTTTAACGAGGCTTCCTTTACGTATTTCTTCCAGCTTCTTGGTGGTCTTCATCGTTTTAAAATATGAACATTTAATAATAATAATAATATTTATTTAAATCACTTATAGACAGTAGTTAATAAGTAAATGAGTCATTCATACAGCGTTTCTATCGTTTGTGGTGGCATAATGTTACTATATTTGAATTCTGATCTAGTATTACTAATTCAACGATGTTTTAACTAGAAGTTGGACTGTTGAAGAGAGATTTCTCAGGTAAAGGAGGCAGTACAGGAAGCAACGAGGAACAACAAACGGTAACACATAAATCAGTTAAAAGAGTCTATTTTTTTGTTTAAAAAAATCTAAATAAGTTTTATGTTCACTACCGCCATCCAGTGAAATTGTATGATTGCTATTCCATATATTAAAGAAGTTTTAACTGCGTTGTGAATACAACATATTTTACTAGGTTATGGGCCTCTCTTTATTTTCTTCATATTATAGCGAACGGCATACATAAAAGTTGCAAATTTATAAATAACTAGTCACGCACTTGAAGATGGCTTCAAATTTCGTTGATAATGCCCCTAAGCTTAAAGACAGGGAGAACTTCAATGTGAGGGCTTTTGCAAAGAAGAATTTGTTGGTGTTAGAAGGAAGCAAGAAGGGTGTAAGAAGAAAGCGAGAAGGAAGCACAGGTACCATCTCCGCAGATGTTGCAAAGGCAAAAGTGAAGCTGATTCTTACAATTTATCCAGCCTACTATGTGTATATAAAACAAGCTGAAAAAAACGAAGGAGGTATGGACACAACTTAAAACTATGTTTGACGATTCCGGGTTTACACGAAGAATAACCTTATTTCGTAATCTCATATTAATTATGCTCGATAATTGTGAACCAATGATGTATACGACAAGTAATTGAGCATCGAAAAGATTAAGCGGGACCGGATTAAAGATAAACAACAAATGAATCGGCTCACTGTTGCTAGATGGTTTGCCAGAACGATTTTCACCAGTAATCGAACATCTCAGCATTCTGATTACAGAAAATGTCATAAAGACAAAATTTATCGATATGGAAATGTTAGATTCAAATGCATCAGAGGCAAAGTCCGCTTTCGCTTCTGATGATTGTCAGAATCGTAAAGGCAAGGCTACCGACAGAAGCAAAATAAATAAATTAAGAAGAGGAAATTATGGCGTACAAACGTCATCGCACAAAATCAAAATGAAAACATGCATCCATGCATCTCTCTAAATTCTTCCACCATTATCTTTCCACATCTCATCACCTTGTACACACACATGACTCTCATCCCTAGTTCTGTCTTTCTACGAATCCATCCCAGCTCCTTCACTATACCGATTAGTGACTGTGTCTTGTGGTAGTTTCCATAACGTTCATAATCATGATATTATGGTTTTGAAATTGAAGAAGTCAATTTATGGCTTAAAGCAAAGTTCCTTCAAAACTCCAGGGTAGGTTTCCTTCTCTCTAATGTAATGACATCGACACCGTCTAGGTTTAAAGCCAGCCAGCCGTCCAAGTATAAGAAGTCACCTACCGCTTGAAAACGGCTTCCTGATAGGAGGGTGGAGCTTCCTCTTGCTTTTGGGGTTGGAAACGGTCCGTAAAATCGGATAAATCAGATCAACGGCATGGGGATGCGGAAGGCAACGGGAAGTCACTGCATTAAATTCCTAAAGGGTTATCCAGAGGCCATGTTATCTTCTCAAATTACACATCAAATGAAAGTTTGTTCTTGGGTAAAATATTCGGGAGATAAAACAGTCCCCTAATCGGATCTCCTGGTGGGGACTTCTCAGGATGCAGTAATCAGAACGGATATAAACATTCTAAGAGTCGCAGTGTGGAATGTTAGAAGTCTGAATAGGGCAGATAGATTAAAAAATTTGAAAAGGGAAATGGAACGACTTGTCGCTGGGATTAGTGAGCTCGAGTGGGAGAAGGTACAGGATTTCCGATCTGGTAAACATAGAATAATTAATACAATAGCTGTCACGGATTTACTGGTGTAGGATTTATAATGAACAAGAGAGTAGGGAATGAGTTATCACGAACAGTCCGATGAGGGTACAAGCTATTCCCGCTCCAACCACGTTAGTACATTGTATGTGGCAACATCATAGGAAGATGATGATGAAACTGAGAAGACATACGATGAAATTGAAGATTTAACCCAACATGTAAAGTAGGACGAATCCATAGGTGATTGGAATGTGGTAGATTTTTTTATTTCCTGATTTTTACATAGCCTACTACATGGTTACCTAAAGTAGGCCCATAGTTTCTACGTTTTTATTTTTAAAACAATTTACTTTTTTGATAGAATTTTTAATAGATCTGGATAATTATTCTAAAAGATTTAACGGATCTAAAGTATTTTACTAATTAATCTACCATCTACACCAATTCACACTAAAGTCAGCGAGTGTCTATATATTTTTATACTTCTAATCAATAAACTGGTTTCCAGAGGCACTGCGATGAACAGAATCTTTGCCGTCTTCCTGGTGCATGCACCGCCTTAGTCGTGGGCAGTGCTTGGGATTACAGTTGATGCCACTTGTTCCTGGCGTCTTTCACGCTCTGCTAATTTCAATTCAGCATATCTTCCCTTCTCGCGCTGCGATGCTAGATTAGCGGCTTCATCTAGAAAGTGCCAGAGTTCGGTATCACCCATTGTGCTGCATATTCTTCTATTATGAAGATGTCAAGGTGTGCTCTTAATTCTTTAGTTTGTTTCCACTACAAAACCACGTGCTCGGGAGTATTTATGCCACAGTTGCAACTGTTTGTTTCTTTGAGACCTCGCTGTTCTAGGAAACTGTTGTATGGACCAAGGCCAGATATGTAGTGTATGAGCCCTGGAGGTGAGTCATGTTAACTCTCTCTGGCACGCAAGGAAGCACATTGAAAGTCCTTATGCCCGTCTTGCTATTGGTTCATATTTGCTGCCATTCATCAGTCAGCGCATCCCTAACGTCTTTTTTTATTTCAACGGGCCTTCCAATTATTTCCGTAGCCTGGGTATATCTTCCTCTTTTTGTCCTGTATAACGCTCCTTGCCGCCTAACTTTCAGGTCCAGGGGCCAGATGCGAAGTACAACTGTTGGTGCATTTGTGGACGTTGTTTTGTAAGCCCCAGTTAGTGTGAGCAGAATTCCTAGCTGCGTACGCCGAAGTAGTTCCTTTGGTTTAACCTTTCTTAGGTGCTTGGCCCAAGTGCTTGCAGCGTATCCAGTAATGGAGGCCAGTATTGCAATGTGGTAGCAGAAGGAAAAGAGGGGAATACTGTAGGAAGTTTTGGTCAATTTTGTGGTGAACATACTATTTAAGAATCATGTAAGAATGTTATACAACTGTAAACGTCCAAGGGCTACAGATGGATATGCTAGATTACATCATGAATCAACTTCCAGACTTAAAACTCAGAAGCTGACATAGACTCTGACCACAATCTGTTATGAAGCATAGGTTGAAATTCAAGAGATTAAAGAAGCAACACAGGCAAAACAGACTAGAAATGAATAAACTGAGACAATTTAACACGAGGGAAAAATTTGTAGAGATTGGAGAAGTGGGTCTAAGAAATAACTCTAAAAGGAGTTTAGCCGAGGACGAATGTTAGGAAACATATCACCCAAACCTTGGATAACAGAAAAAACTTTTATTTATTTATTTATGCGTTTAGACCTCGTCGACGTTGAGGTCATTCGAGGCGGATTGGGACTGGGGAGAAGGAACGGGAAGGAATTTGGCCATGGCCTTTTGAAGGAAGCATCCCTGCATTCGCCTGGAGTGATTTGGGGAAACCGTGGAAAACCCAAATCTGGATGCCCGGACGGGGATTTGAACCGCCGTCCTCCCAAATGCGAGGCCAGAGCGTTAACCGCTCACCCACCACGCTTTGTAAGAAACTTAGTATTTGATGGATCAGATGAGAAGGCCCAATTTGGCCAGGATGAAGCAGGAAGGGAGCAGACATTTTAGAAATCAAATAAACAGGAAATACAAAAAAAAAGTAAAAAGAAAAGTACCTACAAGAAAAGTGTGTGAAAGTAAAAAGAAAAATAGTACCAGGTAAAGTAGATGTGGCCTATAGGAGGATCAAACAAAATTTTGGAGATATATAAAGATTAAATAAAACTGCTGTATTGGAAACAAAAGGCGATGTCGACATTGAGGACTTAGAAGATTCTATCACTTCATTCCTTATCCTGTCCATTTTAGTAACTCCCATTCTACCTCTTAAAAGCTTCATTTCGCTTGCTTGTTCCCTGCTGATGCCCGCTTCTTCATTGTCCGTGTTTCAGCAGCATATGTCAAGATTGGCAAATTACTCTCTTGCTTCTCGGTGGCACATCTTTATTCCCTATCAGGCATCTAATGCTCCTTAAAAACGCCTCTGCTTGTCTTCCTCTTTCACTTGTCTCGCCATCATTTCCTCCACATTGCTCTAATACACGCCCCAAGTACTTGAACCTGCTTATCTTCTTCAGTGATCACCTGCTATCACAATGAATAATTGAATAAAAAGTTTGCCCAATTAATCAAATATCAAACATACTTAAAATTTTAAACTGGCGTAGTATCAACCTGCATATCGAGAGCATGAGACGAGTACAGCCTAAAAATACACTGTGAGACACACTTTAAATTGTGATGCAGATAGGAGGAAACAGCAAAATGAAAGAACTATTAAAGTCGAGAAAAGAAGCAACGAGATTAATGCACACGATTACTTTTCGTGTTTCTTACATGACCAAAATCGCAGATGATAAGAAGAAATCATTAAATGGTGGGAAACAGTACTCTGGGATCGGCGATAAAACTTGTGCTATGCCAAATACCAAGCCCACCCATTACCATCGGTCGTTTCAGTACCAGAGTCCTGGGTTATTTTCCAAACCTATTAGCAGCAGTTATTTTGGAAGGCACACCACACTTTTTCGTGTGTCGCGTGGGGATGATCAGGTTGACGCCTACCCTTGATGTTTTTTGGAGGGACAGACCCAGAATCATCTCACTTCTTTCATTTCACGCACAACACGAACAAGGCATTACACTTAACACACAATGATTTGAGTGTGAACATAAGAATGAGTGATTTTTGTTAGAATCTTTTATCGGAGGTATAATCAAAGATGTTTTGCTACAAAGATATTTCTTTGACTCACGTAATCACTGATTGTTAATAAAATAACAAGATGTGTCCCAGCTGATAGTTACAGTTTTAGGTTTGCGTTAAACGCGTTTGTCATTTGGCTGGAAAAAAACTGTGTTAGCATAACTAATGAAATTAGTCTAAGAACATAATAAAAAAAATTGTCACGTGATATTTTACACATGTTGCTATCGATTTTCTCAAAATTCATTATATTCTTAAATTAACTTACTGAACATGGGCTATCACGAGTTTATTATGTACTGGAAATAGGCGCAATCGTTCGACAGACTGACTTCAAAGACTACAATACGAGGGTAGTCAACTGGAATCGATGAGAAGTTTGAAAGCGATAAATTCGAAAATAAGGTGAAAATCAATTCGTTTTACTTCCATTCTACCATTAATTTTTAACTTCTTAAAAAATACAGTCAGAGGTAGGTAGAAAATCACTGTGGTATTACAAGGTAGGAAGTGGTAGGAAAATGTTACAATATCCTACATTTACTGGAGAGGGTGATGAGAGGATGCACCAGAGATTTTTGGGAATTAGGTTACAAAACTCTGCTGACACCATTGGTTGAATTTGGTGGTGTAGTTTGGGACCCACAGTTTGGGTATCAAATACATGAGTTGGAGGGCATGCAAAGAAGAGCAGCTAGATTTGTTTGTGGAAATTATCGCAGGACCCAGTCAGTATATGATATGATAAAGGAGCTGGAATGGGAGGAAGGGTTAGAGAGTGCTGGAAATGTGCAAGGCATATGTTGGTAATGGGGCTTGGAGGGATATTGTTTTAAGAATTATGAATAGTAGTACATGGAACGAGAAAGATGACCATGACCACAAACTGACACTCGATTTCATGCATAAGGGGTGGGAAAATTTTATTTTGTGGGTCAGGGTGTCAGGGTGGAGCAAATTACCAAGTGAAGTGATGAATAATTGACCAATAACGCTGAAGGAACTTAAAATTAAAATTTGTAAATCACGAAAGTAAATGGGGAAGGAATTTAACCCTCAAATTATGTAAGATAATTAAAAAATAAAATTTGGATAATTTTATGATAGGAAATTGCAACCGGAGGGTGTGCTCCATCGCAATTAATCATTAAAAAAAAGTCTCCAATGTTGCTAAAGAGCACGAAACAAACCTTCACTAAATCCATAAAAATTTGGACAGAATTTTCTTAAAGAACGCAAAATTATCACCAGTCGCCCTGGAGCTCTTAAGGTCATTGAGAAAGCGTAGTCTATGGTCAAGAAAGAGAGAAATCATGCTTTTTACGCAACCGCAATGGAAAAAAGGGCTACCATAGGCCCCGAAGCAAATAATAGAAGATCACAGACGGAAAATGTCAATTAGAAACTAAAATACTAATTCGGAAAATTAGATACCATTTCTTTGTTTCATGAGGTTGAGAATTGGCAGAATGATATATGCCATCCACGTAAAAAATTGGAGGCTACTTGCCTTATAGGTTGTGAAGATAAGTATCCAGAACGTATGTGGTACTCGAAAGATTGTTGGTAGATGTAGATGAATCAGTAATGTTTCTTACCGAATTAGAAGGGGAGAAAAAAAAAGGAGACAATTAAGATTTCAGGTTTGCGAAGGCCGGCGTCTGCAGGAAGCGTTTCTTTTGTTTGTGTGCGCTGTCTAGCGTATAACCGGAAGGGAGCCAATGTGCTCAGTTAGCGTACACAGTATGCCGCCTCCCATACTACTCACACCATGAAGGTGCGGTGGAAAAATACGCTACAACTTTTGGTCAGTTTAAATCATAGGTTTCCAATCATTTATGGCCAATCGCCCCCTTCTCGAAAAGAAAATTAGTCACGGCTCCCTTTTCAGAAAAAAGACTCACCAACTCCCCTTCTTGTAATAAATAATGTAACCTATAATATATTAATTGCATTGACTTGTTACCCATTTTTTCGAAACATTGATTCGATGGTGCCCGTCTTATGTGAAGTGTTCAAAATCATATACAGAAAAACAAGGATAGATTTCTAAAATTATTTTACTGAAAGATTCTTGAAGATCTCTCGGGCATACAGCCGGATCAATTGATCGTAGTTCAACGAATTTTCGACGGCGTAACGTGCCATCATTTTCAGATTGCGTCTGCTGACCGGCAGCTGAGGTCTGCGCTGCTCACGCCGGCACTTTACGCCGTCGAAAATTCGTTGAACTACGATCAATTGATCCGGCCGCATGTCCGAGAGATCTTCAAGCATTAGGTTCGCCGGGAAAACCTTCGATTACATATTATTAAAAGATATTTACAATATTGGTCGTTCACAATTTGATTAAAAATGCACATTATCAAAAAATATTATTAATTAGAGGGCTGAGTTCAGTGTAGTGAAACTAATTTTTGGATATTTGCTGCCTTATTTGTTATCAGCAATCTTAAATCGCATCGTTTCACTATTGACAATCTCTTGTAGTTTTTTTTTTTTTAGTAATAAAAATTTCCATGTGCCATAAGTTTTCAGGGAGAAAAAATCAGTATGCTACGATTTGCTGACGACATTGTGTTGTTAGCAGAGAGGGCTGAGGAAATTGAGAAGTTACTGAATGGCATGAACAAAATACTGAAGGAAGATTTTGGACTGAATATAAATCAAAGCAAGACTAAAGTGATGAAATGTAGCAGAAATTATACCAATACTAGTGGATTAAATATAAAAATAGGATCGCATGCAATAGGAGAAGTAACAGAATTCTGTTACTTGGGAAGTAAAATTACAACCGATGGCCGAAGCAGGAATGATGTTAAAAGCAGAATAGCATTAGCAAAACGAACCTTCAGGAAAAAGAGAAAGCTGTTAGTTTTAAATATTGATCTAGGAATTAGAAAGAACTTTTTAAAACTCTTTGTGGGAGCACAGCACTTTAAGGTAGAGAAACATGGACTTTAGGAATACCGAAAATAAAGAAAATTTAAGCATTTGAAATGTGGTGCTATAGAAGAATGCTGAAAATTAAGTGGACAGACAAAGTAAGAAACGAACAATTTTTGGAAATGATGGGTGAGAGAAGAAGTTTGTGGAAGAAGCTTACAGAAAGAAGAGACAGGTTGGAAGGTCATATTTTGAGACATGCAGGATTGGTTAATTTGTTAGTGGAGGGAACAGTCGAAGGTAAGAACTAGAGGAAGACAGAGATTAGAATTAGCAGATAATTGAGGACGTGGGCTGTAAGGGGTATGTAGAAATGAAGATGTTAACACAGGATAGGAAGGGATGGAGGATTGCATCAAACTAGTCGAAAGACTGACGACAGCAAAAAAAAAAAAAAAAAAAAAATAAAAATTGCTGACTACCTATATCCTCTTTTGGCTATATAAGTTCATGGGAATGCAATTAAAACTAATTTGATGCGACTCTTAAAGCTCGATGCCCCATAAACGTCTTGGACTAGAAACGCACCCTGCGGTTTCTTCGACACCCACCATTGGGCGGTACCGCTCCCGTAGAACCACTGGTTTACATCATCAGAAGTCGACGACTTTGTTTATCTCAGTTTCTGACAGCCTAATTGATACAGAGTCTGAAAAGATACAAATATGTTTTTGCTAAATGTAACTTGAAATTGACGTTAATGTTACTATCGCCAGTTTATTAGTAAGTGCAATAATAAATGTCTTTGTCAATTCCGATCACTCGCAGACCTATAGCACCTTCCACTTTAGAGCGAAAATCACGCTTTACATATATCACCTTTTGAACAATACTGCAGTGACTTTATAAATATTTCTACAAAGAAGAGCAATATTAACAACATGGCTTTTGGTTATCCCATTATCAACTTAATAAATTAATCTAATATATGGTTTTAACATGCGGTTATTGCTCCTTTCTTCCCATGAGAAACTTTAAAAGAGTTACATCAGGTGTTGCTCAACAGCAGATGAAGTAGAAAAAAATTTACGATTGAAAGAAATTAGGACTCTCGATAGCAACATGTTTACATTAACGAGGAAGTGAATGATTTATATGAGCGATTCTGTGACTGTTGGTTCACAGAGTTTATACCAAACAAAGGGAAAGTCAAACGAGAGATTTACTGGCGAAGAAGGTCATCCTCGGGCCGTAATTCCGGAGAACCGGTATTACAAGGTTGTTCGGACATCTCGTCGTGCTAAGTTAATTATTTCCTTTTACGATTTTAATGTCTTCCAGTGAGAGTTCTGCTTTTCCGTAAGACACGTGACCGGTTTCGTACTAGAATCAGGAGATTCCCAGTAATACTGACGAGATCCTTCTTTCAATCTCCAAACCAGCGAGACTACCAATATATGCGAAGAGTGAATCTATATTGCTAAACGAAGCAATGTCTTGCACCGTAAAAATGGTGTTTAATGTGATATAAGGAGGCAATCCTAAAACATTATAATCGTAATCTAGAAAAAAAAAAAACTTTCGCTCATGTGCTATCTCATCAGGTTATTAACGGAGACGATTAAATCTGTAGTAGATGCATATGGCAAGTAATGTTGCTATCGATCAATGAATAACGAGAATTTATGGTTCAATTAAACGGTCTTCTCCTTGAGTCATGTTAATTACTATGAACAGAAATTTTAGTTAGTACACCAATCAGTGTGGAGCAATGCGCTGAGACGCAGCACACTGGACTGGGGAGGTAGAACGGGGCAGGACAGAATTCCGGCGCGGCGTCCGGCCCGTGCAAAGCCACCATCAGGGGACATCTATAAATTACGTGAGGTGTTTTTCCGGATTTCTGGACCCCTCCCCCCTCTGGTGAGACTTCGGGAGATCTGGCCCGAACCCCTCCCCCTCCCCTCTGGTGAGATCTAGTCCGTGAGACCTCCCCTAGAAATAGCCCTCGCAACTTTTTGAGACGTTTTTTTAGGTCTCACACTTCCAAAATCCGGTTACACCTCCACTTATCGACGAAATACCACTCTAAAATTGACTTTCGCGTAATTTGTAGACTTTTTTTTAGTTCTACAGTCCAACAATTTTTTTTCCAGAACCTCACGTGAGATTTCCGTAGACCCCCCTCCCCCTTGGTGAGATTCGGTGAGATTTCGCCGGACCCCCCACCCTATTTCACCTCACGTAATTTATAGACGCCCCCTCAAGACGAATGCTGCGACTGTATCCAAATTTCAGCTCCTAAACTAGATATTTTACGAACAAAAATCACACTTATCACAGACTGAACATAGTTACACATTTCGCCGACAGGTGGCAATACTTCACTTTCTCCATTAGGGAGCGTCCATAAACTACGTAGGGGTAGGGATGGCTGGAAAGCTACGTGAGAGGGGGCGGGGGGGGGGGATTCCGAGCCATTCATAATATTTGTCACAGTTAAAATAAGGTACAGAACACACAATAGCATGTGAATATTTATTTTCTTCATTTAATTACCTCCACGTGTAATTTACGATAGTCTTACAAGAGAAAACAGTACAAAATGTCTTCTGGAATCAATAGGGAAAACGCTACGTGCTACGGGAATGTTGTGAAATGTGGCGAAGAGGAAGAAAATTAATATTGATCTGTAAATAATCAGCAGTTATTAAAATGTTAGCTAGGAAATAATAGCTCACCGAAATTGGAGCTGAGCTGGATATTTTATCTTGAAAACATAAGCCACCGGGAATCAATTAGTCTCACCGGTTATCTTAGTCATTCAAGGTGTTTACGAAGCTATCGCTAGATCTTAATTTCAAGTTCTAGCCACAAACGTCTTCAATTTCACCTTAGTCTGTGGTAAAACTTGTGTACGCTATGTGCCACAGGAAGTTTTGTCTGTCGTCAGTCTCTCGGCTAATCCTCCATCTCTCCCTATCTTGCGCTAACCTCTTCATCTCAACATATCCCTTACAACCTACGTCTTCAATTATCTGTTTCTTATATTCTAATCTCTGTATTCCTCTACAGTTCTGTTCATGTTTTTGCTGTACCAAGTGTAACCATTTCTATGTGTGTTAATCATGGGTCTCTTGGTAGCGTCAGCATCGTTAGCTCACAGAAAATAATATATGAGATATAAATATGAACTCCTATCAGAAATGCCAAATAAATCATGTGGAACGACAAGAATTAACAAGCTTCCGCTGTTATTTCTTCTTTCTGATAATACTGTGGCCAAACATTTTTTTAATTCAAAAATAATGACAGAAACTTAAAATGCATACAGATAACTTTACGTTAAAATGATGCTTAGACATCCTAACGAATTTAGTCACCACTCGTTTTTAAATATTTGTTCCATACAGAATGGTTAGGTTATTCTGATGTTTAGTTTATCCACTAATTACGTCATAACAATTGTCATAAATATTTTACTACATTAAAATAATGTATATTTGTAAAACAATTTTCCGTTACTTATTATTGAAAAATAATTTGCAGTATAATGTAGTATTGTAGTATTTGTAGTGTAATGTAGTATACTGTACGTACTTCAGTAACGAACACCTATCGCTTCTGTGCGCGTACATTTTTGATACGGAACTGATACTATTTAATATTTAAGTGGGGCTCTCAACCAGGTGAACCAAGTTGCTAGGAATAATTTCAGTTTTTCTAGGATTCCACCTCTGCCGTGACTGTATCCACAGTTTAACGCGCAATCCGAACCGTGGAGCTTTCTACCTGATCTCATGTGATCAAATATAGCTTTTAAAAATTTCTGATCCCACAGAAATTTGATCCCAGGCACCTCTCCGTCTCAGCCACCAGACCGCTCACGACCAAGTAAACAATAAAAAAGATCCTCAGAGATTGTTGTGTATACGGGTTAAGTTATATCATGAATGAAATCAGCGTATTAAACAATTTCTTCATCAGTATCGAGACAAAATGATTCAACTATACGGGAAAATATTGATTTCCAGTATTCTGAAAAGAATGATATTGACATACAGATTGTTCCACCGCCATTCACATTAACGAAACAAAAAACAACAACATTATAACGGGTTAAGGATAGCAGGTTGACAATTTAGTCTTGATAAAATCGCCTGCATGATGTAAACCTTTAAAGAAAATATAACACACTGTTGCAGTAAAGATACTCCAGTTCTGGTTAACGAAAGTTAAAGTAAAAATTACTTCTTGAGTAACAGCCAACAATAAGCAGGGGTAGATACATTGTGGTAATGTTATATGTTTCGGGTATTTAGTATGTTGGTACTCTGGTGATTCTAAACCTAGCTCAGTGCGCTGAGGCGCCACACACTGTTTCCTGCTGCCATCTAGTTGAATACTGGGACCGTACTCAATCTCCAACTCAAGCTACGCATTTCACAGACGAAAAATACACTTATCGCAACATAGTCACATATTTCGCAGACAGATGGAAACACTTTACTTCTTTCACTAGTATCTAGTATTCTAGTACGACCTGGCAATAGATATAAAATGCTTGGAATCATCAAGGGCATTTGGCCCTAAAATAAAACGGTACAAATTTGATCACTGAAAGACAGTAGAACCCTAATCATGGGTAAAAGATGGTGAAGAAGAAGATATTCCTGTCATTCTAAATTCTACTTTCTTTAACACTATTTCCATATATGCAAACATTTGACCGCTTTTAAGCTCTAATACTTCAGTAGTCGTCGAGTCGTAAAGGACCCATGCCAAAAAAGGATCAACGTAGATGAACCTGATCATACAATGTAGGCTTCCACGACCGGCATTAACTTCACTCAGAATTTCCGGGCTAAAAGACCGTGGTCGATAGGCTAAGCCTCCGATGATGTCTTCCGCAGCTGAAGACGAAACGTTAGGGGAAAGTTTTACCTATCGACGACGGCCTTTTAGCCCTGAAATCCTGAGTGAAGTAGAGGAGTCTGTTTAGTGTGTGGAGGCTGGACTCACCGGCGCGGCAGCGGGACGAAGCCGAGGCTGGCGAGCCTGCGGCGGGCGATGAAGGCCGGCTCCTGGATCTCGAGTCGCTCGAATGGCATGTCTGGTGGGTCCTTCAGCGGCGACGCCGTGCCAGAGCCTACCAGCAGGCTGGCGCCCGGAGGCGTCAGACTCACTTAGCACCGCCCCACCACGCCCACGCTCGGCTGCGTCACGGTGCAACCACCCCGGTGCCAACCAACTCGAGGTGATAAGCGCACTGTTATTGCTCTCGGAGTTCCCCCTTGATACTTATAAAGCAAACTGAAATGACGTATTCTGAAAGCGAGATGCGGGCACCAGGAATATATGCTGAACCAATAACATCCCCTAACATATTACAATATTTCAAATCTAGAAGATTTGTGTTAGAGTAGTTAGGCCGAAAATTTGTAATTGTGGAGGTCTGGTAACTCAGTGGTTAAGACGCTTGCTTTCAAAAGTTCGAGGTCCCATCCCGGGTTCAATTCGCAGCCAGGAATTTTTAAGAGTTGTATTTGACTATATGAGAAACGCCAGGACATCTGTAGCTCGGATTCCACGTTAGATACTGTAGGTCCCAGAGGAAAGGTAGATACTGGCTGTCGTACCTCCGAAAAATAGCTTATTGTGACCCTTCTGAAGGATTCAACCAACCTTCGGGTTGTGGAATAAGTCAGGTTTTTTTTTTATTTGTAAATTATAAACAACCATTCTTGGTCTTATAATATTCGCATTTTAACCAATAATCCATTATTTTCACTGAATCAGGATCATTTAAGTATTACTTGAGTCCCTAATTTGCCTAATACCTATTGTTGTTCACAACATTAGAAAATATGTCATTTAACAGTCTTTAGTAATACAAGAACTGTTGATTTTACAAACTATATGACTTTCCTTTTGTATGTCCGGCCTCTTAAACGCTGGAGGTAAACAAACCACCCTGTCCAAATCTCCCATCTGCTTTCTCTCATACCCTTTACTATTACATGTATACCTTAATGTAACGATAACACTAATAAAAATAACACGTCGAGATTAGAGTAATGTTTAAAGGTGACAAAAAAAAAACTTGATAATTATCGAAGGAATTCGGGAGGGCCATAGATTCCCGAAATAACTACAGGTGAATGTCGGAATAGTTCCTTCTAAAGGCCATAACTGAATTTCTCATGCCTCCGAGGCGTTAGAAATCAACGAGGAGGAAAACCAGAATGTTTTAAAAGATAAAAATTACAGAAAATGTACTGAGAAACAGCTACAACCAATCGTCAGAGACAGAAGACAACTGATGAAAATTACATCGGACTAAATAAGGCGTACTGTAGTCCAGGCAAAGCTACGAGAAGAAAATGAAAGATGTTCCAGTATTTACGATGCAATTAAATAAAATCAGTTAGAGGATATCTATCGAACATTTGCATCTGATGGCTCTGTTACTCGCTGCTGCGAGAGCTTGTCTGTTCGATCATATGACTCTGAGAGGGCAATTAGGGAACTAGTGGCAAAGCACCTTGTATGTCTAGCGTTATTAGCAAAGGCCTGGCAAATTATTCACACTATCTAAAAACGAATCTGAACGATAAGAAGACAATAGAATTACAGTTCGGTGTTCTTCTAATGTTGCTTGAAGATTCCGAGAAGATGATGTTCCTAAGGTTGCGAACTTATTTGGAAAAAAGTAAAGTACAAACTATTTAACTTTCGAAGAGAAAAATAAAAAGTAAAGGAAAGGGGAAAGAAGTATTTTTAAATTTAGGTATTTGTTACTTTAAATACATATTTTTTAAATAGATATTTTACTACTTTCAAAATGTTATGGATGGTAGCACATCCTAAATCTATATTTATAAATAAATTAGCAAGAACATTCCGTTCCATAAATTTCACAAGTATTTTACCAGACAAGGTATTTCTGTACGATTTATTGTGAAGGGAAAGTATACTGCCCAAATACAAAATATGTTACTTTATAATAAAGTATGGTTGGTAACCCCAGATGTTCCCTTCCATCACTGTGCTGCGTAATAAACATTACAAATACACTGATCAGCCAAAACATTATGACCACCTACTTACTAGCATATTGGTCCACCTTTTGAACGCAGTATAGCAGCAATTCGGTGTAGCATGGATGATACAAGTCCACGGTAGTGTTCCAGAGGTATCTGACACCAGATTTATACGCACAGGTCACAAAATTCCCCGAGCTGAAATAAGGGAAAAAGGGGGGGGGGGGTTCGGCGAAATCTCACGAAACTTCACCATGGGGGAGAGAGGGGGGATCAACGGAAATCTCACGTTAGGTTTTGTAAATTCTTGTTGGACTGTAGAGCTAAAAAAAAAAAAAAAAAAAAAAAAAAAAAAAAAAAAAAAAAATCTCAAAAAGTTGCGAGGTCGATATGAAGGGTGTTTCTCCGACAAAATCCCACGTCATTTTTGAGGGGGGGGGGTTCGGGCCAAATCTCACCAGAGGGTGGGGGGGGGGTTTCCGGAATTCCGGAAAAACACCTCACGTCATTAATGGACGCCCCCTTAATTTACGGGCCAGTGGTTTGTGGGCGCGGCTGCTGGAAACGAGCATCTCGGAAACGGAGAGGCTGGTCAGCTGTTCTCGTGCTACTGTAGTTAGCTTCTATGCAAAGTGTTTGAAGGACGGTGAAACCATGAATACCGTAGGCGAAAATGTGATGGACACCCACGCCACATCACAGAACGTTGAGGTCGGAGGCTTGCCGCTCTGTAAAGCAGATAGGGAATGATCTGTGGCAGATCTGAAGGAAGAGTACAATTCCGGAGCTTCCATATGTGTTTCAGAGCACAAGAATCGCGATTCTGCCACAGATCACCCCCTGACTGTGCGTAGAATTCTAGTTTCAAATATTTCTGGAAGACTACCATGGACTCGTAGCATCATGCTACGCCGAAATCAATGCTGAATTGCATCCCAAAGGTGGACCAATATGCTAGTAAGTAGGCGGTAATAATGTTTTGGCTGATCAGTGTACTATCGATACTGTTAACCATTTGTAGCACGTCTTATGACCGATTATAGTTGTGTGCTACTCTTGGCGATTAAAAATTGGAGGGTTGACTCATTGTAATAATATTCAGTAAACGATGAATACAAGCACCCTGTCCCAATTTTCCTTCCCAACTTCAGCCACTAAAGCTAAGAAGAAAAGCAAAACCCAACCTAACCTCCAATCACGTCTACCAACGCCGTTATTAATACATTATCTAAGTCTCTCTATCGATGTTCAGACAGAAATAACACGATAGCAGGTCTACTATAATTACAAACAGTCAGAGATACAAATCTACATAAACAGTTAAAGTGCAACAAGCATTCTGAAGTCACCGCAAATCTATTATCTCTCTGTCCCTCAGCTGCGTACAAACGAAGCAATGCAGTACGCCAACTGGCAAAAAGAGTGCAGGTATAAAAATTATTTTGTTATTACGATAACCAAATGCAGCAGAAAGAAAACAATAGAGCAGAAAGAGAACAACAGAGCAGAAAGAGAATGTAAACCCACGTCTGAGTAGTCAGAGTCTTTCTTCCTTTCCCGCTATGTATGCGTCAGCGGTCGCATGGTTTCACGGATTTATTTTTTTCACCAGTCTCCTCCGTATCTTCCCATCCTGGACTAATCTCTTTATCTCAACACGATAATCGTAAACCCACGTCATTAACTACACGCTACAGGTGCGCTAATCTTTGTCTTTTACAGTTTTTCATCTGAACTGTTTCCGTCTTCAACCATTCGACCAGCCGCACGAATTAAGATCTAGCCCATTCACTAGTCTCTTTTTTCTGCGAGATTCCTCCACAAACTTTTTTCAACAGTTATTATTTACGGAAAATATTTCTTTCGAACATTATCTGTCTACTCAATATTCAACGCCACATTTGAAATTCTTCAATTTTCCTTCTTTCACGTATTCTCCCAGCAATTGCAAGTGTATAGTATAGCAAGGTACGTGCATTTCTTGTACCACTGTGGAGCTCGAATTATCCACCTTTGCTCAAGATCCTGAGAACATAATTTGTGAAAACCTCATAGCGTACAGGATGGCCGGAGTTAACCAAAGAGTGCAGGAAGAGGGGTAGGGTGTGGTATTCATGTGAGTGAGAGGTAATAAGGAAGTTTATCTGCTGCCAAAGGAAGTAGCCCTACCAGAATACACTATTTACACCAGTTCTAGGCAACGGGGTCGCGTGGTAAGAGCACTGCACCGGCAAAATGTAAACCATTCAGTGTTTTGAAAACACGAATCAACAAGGACCACAAAATTCCAGTAGTTACACTTACACCAAAGAAGAATTATATTTAATCACTACTGCTTCCAAAAATATTTGCATATGTTAAACATCGTGGAGTGCCCACTTCGTCCTTTTGCAGGAGAGAACATTAAGCATATTATGTGTGGTTGTTCTAAAATTCACCTGCTACCTTAATCTAAAACATTGTGAAACTTTGACACCAGCTGACAACTTGTGTCGCAAGTTTAACCGGGCTCTATATCATGTCATTATCTGAGCCGGTATCTAGCTGTTAAGACATAGTGGAACTACAAAGAACGCTACATAGTTATTAGTTATAGGCAAATAAATGAAAACGACGGGCAAAGTGCCAGCCGCCGAAACATTCAAAGAACATGAAGCACGTAAGGAAAAGGACTCCGTAAAGCATCATCAACAGCGAATACAGATCGCAGCGAACATTCAAAGCTACTAAGACGTTCTGTGATAAGGTTTGTGAAATATTCAGGCAGCTCTTCTATCAATATCAAGTCAGCAAGTTAATAATTACCGACCGACCAGCAGTATTACTTCAAGTCGAATTATCCAGCAAGTATTTAGTGTCGTCTTCACACATTTCCTATTTAGAAAGTACACCTGTACCAATATCGAAGGCCTACTGACATACACTTCTTCGGGGATGTTTAACATCTAGTATGATGAAGTTCTAACACCTGAAGTATCTCTTTCCATTTATATTTATATGTTTTTCTTCCAATGGTTCTGGATTTGTCTTATACTATTTTAGCTGCTATCGCTTATGGTTTTATATCCTTCACTGGGTTATCCGGTCATCTTAAGTTGTTTATGTGGACCCGTGAGCCTAGTTGAGGTATTGTATAAGAAGATTGTTTGCCTATCGGCTTCTACCGTAGAATATCTTCAGTGTCTTGGAGAATCTATTCTTGAATGCGGAAGGCCACTGACTTGATGAATGTGATCTGCCCCTTTATGCCCATCTTACTGCACGGTTTTGGATTATCTGGAACCTCATTATGGTGGAGTTTCCCCACATCAAGAAGCATAATCTATCAGCGGCCTGATTAAAGCGGAGGACAATCGAATGCTCGATCCAGCAGTGAATCTGATGAAGGATTGAGAATTGGACGAAGTGGCTCCGGAAGGTCTACTAAGCCTAGGCCAAACCAATTGAAAATTAATTTATTCTCTTCCCATATCTTATTGTGTTGTCTTTAATAGGTATAGCCTCCGTGGATTTGTCTTATCCGGTGTGCTGTTAGCTTTGGGCCTTTGTCATGTGGTGCACTATTGTGATAAGGTATGCTATCATTGGATTGTCCGAGCGTTGGCAATTACTGAAGAACTCTTGGGCTGTCTTCTTGAAGCTATCGTCGTGGTAGTCCGCTTATCTTGTGCAGTACGGCAGCGATCGTTTCCATTAGCAAGCGGTACAAGTGATTTATTGCACAGATCTGAATTATCTGCAAGGTTTTGATGTGTTAGGCAGTCACGACACCCCATTATATAGCAGCACATTCTGGAAGAGGCATATATTTATTTTGATTAGGGCTCCTTTTCATCGGCGTTGAGGTCATTACGACAGGAATAAATGTCATGCAAAGAATGGGAGATAGTCGGCCATGGTCTTTTCTAGGAACCATCGTGGAGTGATTTAGGGAAACATAGATAAACAAGAAATGGGTGACTAAGGAGATTTCAACCCACGCCCTCCCGAATGCCATATCGGAACGCCAAAATTACGGTATGAATCTTAAAGAATTCAATGGGTGTTAAGTGACTCATGCTATCAATCAGGCACATACAAGGTAATTTTAGTAAAGGCAGGGCCCGAAGCGAAACTAGCGGCGATTGGCTGTTGAAATGACGTCACTGTAGTAGCAAACTCGAGCAATGGATGCAAGCGGCAAATGAGTGAACCGCGCTGCTGTTCAAAACTACACATTTTACGGATGCCAAAGCAATTAATTCAACGAAATTTTTTAACTATTTGGTAGTAATATTCACATACCTTCTTGTGTAATTTTTTTCTCCGTATTTGGAACGGACGATGAGAGGAACTGATTAAGATTTCCTCCTTTGTGCCGCAACCACCTTTTGCATTTTCAGTTTTGCGTTCACGTAGCATAAACGAATAAACATATTTGTCCTTACATAGATTTTTATCACTTCCACTGGTACCTCTGGATATTTTTAAATTATTTTGGCACAAATTTCTTTAACAATTTTATTTTATTTCGACAAAAAATCACAACCATTCACATCCATAAAAATTAGTTCAAATTGTAACACTACTTAACCAGTCATCCGATTGTACAATGAGGCTTCCTCAAGATAGTGCTTCTTTCATCCTTCAGATTTTGATGTAGACACATTAGCGATGTAAGTGTTCCTATGTTAGTATCGATTGTTCTTCCCTGGACTGCGATGTAACCAGCATGATAACGAAAGCCTTAGCCTTCTCTAAACGAAGACTGATAGGTATCACTTTCGAATGAAATATAACAGTTTTAAGGCCACAATCATCTTCAATCAGAGCCAGTGGTTCAGAAATATCAGATTATATCCGAGAGAAAAAAATTCTCTAAACAGTTTTGATTCAGAAGAACTGTCAAAATGTATTTTACTTTGAAACTCTGGAGTTCGGAGTATAGGAGTAGGAGAGACTAGAGCGTTCTACTTTAAATAGGTCACGCGCCCCGCCCCCCCCTGCGGCCGCTTCCCCTATAATTAGGCGCCACCGCCCTGTCATTATCTACCTGGCTGCCGGCGCCGCTTACCGTCATTATCTTTGTAGGTCACGCGCCCCGCCCCCTGTAGACACGACGGCGCCTCTCACCGTAATTATCTTGGTGTGCAGGCCTCTTCCCCCTATAATTAGGCACCCGGCCAACTGTGCGGCCTCTGGCCTATAATTATCTACCTGGCTCTTTGTAGGTCACGCGCCCCGACGGCGCCGCTTACCGTAATTATCTTTGTAGGTCACGCGCCACGCCCCCTGCAGACACGACGGTGCCTCTTACCGTCGAGTGCGTACGCGTGTCCTGCCGCATGCAGCGCGTGGTTGAGGCAGTCCCGTCGCACGCTCACGCGTCGTCCCCTCCAAGTCCAAAATGGAGTTACATGGTTTATGGACGCACCCTTAGCATAACAAATTTTCAGCTTCCCCTCTACTTGCCACACATTCGGGAGGACGTGAGTTCGTATTCCCCGTCCTACCATCGAATTATTATTATTATTATTATTATTATTGTTATTATTAAATACAATGAGAGACGAAGAAGGGAGAGAGAGAAACTTGGTGCTGGCCCATTCAGTCTTACTCTTCCGAACATGCGATCTTAAAATACTAATTATTCGCTAATTCATGGTAACTACTGAGATAATTAGCATTTTTTCGTAAAGTGTGGTCAACGGTTCAAAACCCCCGTCGGTTTAATAAAGCGGGAAGGAATTCTGCATGTTGAAGAAGGGAAATGGCGAAAGCTGGTGTCTGCCCATTCAGGCCTAATCTTCCGAAAGATACCAAAAGGTTTAACGTCCCCCTCCAAAGGTAGTTTACTAGAATTCGGTGAGTTTAGTTTTGCGCGATACGTGGAAACATTGAACGAGAAGGAATACGGCCATTGCCTTTTGAGCATCACGGCATTCACCTGGAGTGATTTCAGGAAACCATGGAAAACCCAAATCTGGATGCACGGACGGGGACTTGAATCCGCGTCCTCCCGAATGCGAGACCAAAACGTTAACCGTTCGTGTATTAAATTTAATTTTTGGATTTTCTATAGCCAATTGCTTTCATTAAAATCTAAGACTTTTATCAACGAATACTAAAGCGTTATTTTTAATATTATCACTTTCTGTGGAGAATCCGGCTTACACAGTTCTTTTTTCAAAAAGTTATCGCTTACGAATTTTCCAGTGTTTCCAGTGGCAGATCTACAAATTCTAAGAGCCGGGGCGAAAGCTTGAGATTGTCGCCCCTTCAAACGTGAATTTGGGGCAGTATGGAGCTGTTGTTTGATTTTTCCGCGCCCCTAATGGTTACCGATCGGAACAGTAGAGCTAAACAAACGGTCGCCACTGCACGAATTTGCCATTTACCTCATCTTCAAACATGATTTGCCGCTCCCCTGAAGTTGCCGTCCGGGCTAAGCGTCGTGGTTTGACCCTCCCATCCCAAGATGCGGCACTGTCGGAACTGGGGGTTGTCAGTTCCTAGAGCAAGTGTTGCCATCTGTGTGCCATTTGTGTATCTAATGTTCACTATGATAAGTATATATTTATTTGTGAAATGTTTAGTTTATCAGGCGGAGATTGGGGATCGTCACAGCGTTTGCATAAAGACGGACTGTACGTGGGGACCAGAACTCGTACCTGGTCCCGTTGTACCTCCGCAATCCAATCTGGATGCCCGGACGGGGATTCGAACTGCCGTCCTCCCGAATGCGAGGCCAGACCGCTAGCCGGTTCACCACCACGCTCGGTGAAATGTAGTATAAATGATACCCCATACTAGTAGATTAAATATAAAAATAGGATCGAATGCAATTGGAGAAGTAAGTGAACTCTGTTACTTAGGAAGAAAAATTACGGGAATTCGGCCATGGCCTTTTGAAGGAAACATCCTGACATTCACCTGGAGTGATTTCGGGAAACCATGGAAAATCTATATCTGGATGCTCGGATTGAGATTCAAACCCGCGTCCTCCCGAATGCGAGACCAGTACGTTAACCGTTCACCTATTACGCTTGGTGTAGTATGAAAAGTATGCATCATAGTATGCTCGATTACACATACATTCCCAAATTTCTGATGGCATAAAATATGCTTGGCTTAAGAAGGTCTAAAAATAGACTACAAGCCACGTTTTAAAATTTTAAAAGGAACATTGGAACTGTAAGTAGGAATGTAACCCGTTTTTACGTTCTGTAAATATTGTAAATTACTATCAAAGTTGTTTAATTTCATGAAAGAAAGCATTAAAATTAAGAAAAAAAAATCAGAGAAACGTACATAGTATATCACGAGATATTGACGGAAATGGCGTTTGTACAACAGTCATAAAATGTACAACAAATATTTACACCAGCGGTCTAAGCACAAAGCGATACATACAAATCCGTTACCACATTTAACGCTTCGAATGCTTTCTGAACTTTTCTTTTCAGAGTATCGACCAAAGTCTAAGCTTGTCCTCAGACATCCAACATATTGCCGAGGCTACGAGACTTTAAAAAGTAACGATATAGTCGGTGATGTAATAAATTATTGCATCTTCGATTCGCTTTTTATAGTTTTTTACAACAATGCATTGCAATGATCACTTGTTGGACATAACTTATTGACTATAATATACTGGGTGCCATGCTGATAAAATATCAAATTTCTGTATTGCGACATTCTGAAATCAGTGTAAAGTGAGGGAATTTTTCACGCGTTTGACTGCCATAATTTCATGAAAGAAAGCATTAAAATTAAGAAAATCAGAGCAAACGTACAGAGTATATCATCACTCTGTTGGACATAGCTTATTGACTATAATATACTGGATGTCATGCTGATAAAAGAAACGTACATAGTATATCACGAGATATTGACGGAAATGGCGTTTGTACAACAGTCATAAAAATTATGTAATATTTGCTCCACGAAAGAAGTCATCGGTGGAATGCGGAATAGTTGGTTATGCCTGTCGAATATCACCTGCTAATAAAATTACAGTACCACCGAATGACCATTCGTTTCCACGTAAGTCTTGGAATATTCAAACCAAAGATTCCGGCGATTTTTTGATGCTTTGAATGTTGCATGTTGGTTGTAATACGTTTAAAAGTATCAAAGTGTAGTAAATTTTAATTTAAAGACTGTAATTAACAATGTTGTGTAAATTTTTATGTTTCGAATGAGTTTTTGGTTGTTTAGAATTGTTTAACTTCGTTAGTTTTATGTTTAATTGCTTGCATATACGAGTTAGTGAATTTAAGGTGCACTTTATTCTTTAGATGAAAGATGGCATATGCGTTTTATTAAAATAACCTAGAGTTTGAAACCTAAGAACCGACTCATTTGAAGCAATGGTTTATTTGTCAACTGAAATAGGTCCGTAACTAAACACTTACAATGTCTTTCTAAACAATTAAAAAAAAAAAATTGGAGGCGCAAAACATCCATATGACACAACTCGCGGTGCGAAACATACTGTACATATGACACAACTCGCGGTAATTTACAGTAGTAAACAGAACATTGCTTTTTGAGTTCTGGTGGCAAAAAAATATTCTTGGCTTAAGAAGGTTTTAAAATAGAATACAAGCCACATTTTAAAAAGGAATATTGCAACTGTAAGTAGGAATGTAAACCGTTTTACTGCGTAAATCTCGGAGTCTAACCGTCATGCCTGCAAAACTTTTCTGACTTGGAGCTTAACTTTTTTCATAAAACTCTAAATTTTATGAAATAGGCGATATGCCTCAGTACTTAGGTTCTTGATTTCTAGCGCTGAGATACCAGCACTAAACACTGGCGGCAGATAATGGAGTTACCGAAGTTCTAATAACTGATCTTCAAATCCTTAGCCAGGACCGTAGTAAGTTTAAGGTCCCATATCTGATCTTCACTCTTCAAGTAGCTGGCAGTCAAACGCGTGAAAAATACCTCACCTTACACTGATTTCAAAATGCCTACAGTCGCAATACAGAAATTCACATACTTTATTTTCTATAAATAATTCCTGGAAGCATAGTTCACATTTCTATCTTACTCCTTATATGTCACAAAAATTTTTGTAAACGGAGCTTAGGAAGCATAATTAACAGTGCAAAATTTTTCTTCATTCACCACCTTAGTTTGGAATTTTTTGGATCTGAAACTCTTTTAAATGACTATAACACTCTCTCATCATAATTCTATGCAACATCCAGTTGTCCTAGAAAATGGTAATTTGGTACACATACTTGGTTTCATCCCCACAATATAAGAAAAGTTCCTGTGTTTTTTGAGTGCCAATCTAAAAGCTGAAACGTCTTAGAGAAAATTAGTACGTTAATTGCTTTCTTCTTGATGAGGCTACAGGTATATGCCTTAAATTTCAGTTTTGCACAAAGATCAGGAGCATAAAAAACACAATTAATTTTACTTTGTTCCTACATTTAATTTGGAAGTTATTGATAGGCCTACACCGATGGTAACAATGCAGGCACGGCGTCTCTCGCACAGAACGAATCGGACTCGAGCCCGTTGTTTTACATGAGCGTGCGTTGTCGAGGAAAGTATTTTGTAATAAACATTGGATGTAAGCAGGAATGTTGATAAATTCGGATACAAAATCTTTGCTAAGGTGTAAACATTTGGTCCAAAAAAAGAACAAGACTCAGAATAAGCTATCAACTTACAAAAAGAAATTAAATTCCACATAAAACAATACTTGTAAAAAAAAGTGACTTGGCCATTACGCAAACTCTGATAGTAGAACATCTACTAAATAAATGCCTCTACAATGTTACATTATTGAGCTTTTAAACTCACAAAAGCCAAGATTTCCCTCGATCCTCTTTCTGGACTCAAGTCTTCGAGTAAAATAGTAGTAGTATAACGGCTAAATCACAATTTAAAAAAAAAAAAATGATTTATCCGTAACGTCATGAAAAACCATTTTGATTCAGAAAATCAAAACTTGATTCAGAAGAATATCTCACCAATCTACATCATTAAATAGTCACAAGACTTCGCCCTTTTATAAAATGATTTCTTTTTGTAACATTGTTTTTATATAATAAGGTCAACATATCGATACTTTTTCTTCGATATATCTAATATTTTTATAAATATCAATATATCGAAAATCCGATATTTTATAAAATATCAATAGCCCTAGTCTGCGCATGCCAATCGGACCCCCATGGGTACATATGTGTAAACAGAGCCCTTTATCAAAAACGTATCCGACACAGTAGTCAATATACTTTAAAAGGAAGACAAGGTCAACGGAAGTAGTACCAATCAAGATTAACAACATATGCTGTTTTGGCATTTCCTTAAGTATTTTTATAGTCAACATTTCAGCTACGAGAAGTAATCAAATTTTCTTAATTACCAATGATGATTGATTAATAAAACTATTTATTATTATAAGCCAAGAAAACTAAATATGGTGATATTAAAAGAACACAGAAGTTCAAATACCTCGGTGAAATTTTGACTCATAATGTTAATGAAAATGCTGCAGTTGAACATTTGTCAAAAGACATACAAATCAAAATTACTCTCCCATCACGCGAAATACAAGCACTATAGGACGGTAGTGAAGCTAGAATGTTTATACGCAGCAGAAACACTAGCCAGAAAGGGATTGACGGAAATAGAAAAGAAATAAAGTTTCTAAGGAAAATCTTGGGACCTAAAAATGTTGCAGGAAGCGAATTTAATTTCCGTTTGAGATCGAACCAAGAATTATACAACAAGTTTGAAAGGTATCAAACACAATTAAGAAAAGGTGATTAGCTTTCTATGGACACATCAAGAGAAGGGAACCAGAAAGAATGGCAAAGAAAATACTCAACTTTCAAGAGAAAAGGAAGACTCAAGTTCCATGGGTGAAGGAGGACCATCCGGATCTGAAAAGATGTGGGATCAGCATGTAAAACATCCAAAACTTGGAATTACTCAGAGCAAAAATTTCGGAGGTAAAGGATCTGACTGAAGAAAAACTAATCAGGAGAAGGGAATTTTTAGAGAAAGAAAAAGCAAGAGTGTGTCAGAGAATGAAAGAGTACTGGCGACGGAGGAGGGAAACTCAGAAGAGGAAATGACGTTAGTCTTGTCCATAGATGGCTGAAGGGGAAAGGGGAAGAAAAAAAAATAAAAAATATGGTAATAAAAAATTGAAAGGTATTCATTAATATGCAGAAACAAACTTCAAAAACCGTTAGATTATAAAAACGTACTTTTGATAGAAACAAACTGGCAGAAATTGATCAAGAGCTTAAGTAAAACAACACAAGGAACCTGTACAGAACATTCAAAGAAGAATTGTCAAATTACCAAGCACCAACTCTGTGTTTAAAACGTATAGATAGGACTC
The DNA here is from genome assembly GCA_031002005.1 of Vandiemenella viatica. Classification (NCBI taxonomy): domain Eukaryota; kingdom Metazoa; phylum Arthropoda; class Insecta; order Orthoptera; family Morabidae; genus Vandiemenella; species Vandiemenella viatica. The sequence continues at coordinate 44,646,048 of JARYHS010013630.1, forward strand.
CAGAAACAAATAACGTGGAATGTTGTAAGCTCATAACAAATTACTTCAAAGACCTTCTAAATTGTGAACACCCTAAAAGACAACTTACCTTTGAAAAATCCACTCCAAATCCAGATTCTGAAGCTCCCACTTTGGAAGAAATCCAACAAAAAATCCGTGGACTAAAAAATAACAAAACCCCAGGGGAAGATGGTATAAATGCTGAAATTTGGAAAACAGCTGTTACGCGTCTTAATCATTCATATGATTATTGAAGATATCTGGATTACGGAAAAAATCCCTGAAGATTGAAAATGTGTATTGATTCACCAACTTCACAAACAAAGGGGATAAAATCGACATTAATAACTACAGAGGAATTTCCTTGTAACCAATTACTTACAAAATTCTATAGTAGACACTTCTCATGAGATCTGAAACACAAATATATTATCTTATTGGCCAGCATCAGGCAGAACAAATTTTAAATCTCAAAACCATCTTACAATTCCGTAAAAAAAGACAAACAGTAATCTCATTTGTAGACTTCAAAAAAGCTTAGGACTCTATTGACAGACAAATGCTTTTTAATATACTAGAAGAACACAAAGTACACAGGAAAACAAGAGAATTAATCAAACAGACATTAACGGATACCATCTCAAAAATTAGGTTCTTAGGTGAGGTATCCGAACCTTTTAAAATCAAAACAGTAGTTCGACAAGGAGATGGATTATCACCCCTTTTGTTCAGTCTTGTTCTGGACATAATAATCAAAGCCTGGGAGAAAGAAGTAAAAGGAATAATCAATGGCAGGCTACTCAGAAATAAACTTCACCTGCGGTGTTTGGCCTTTGCAGTTTATCTAGCAATTCACTCCAACAATAGACAAGAGGCAATCTACGTCCTTGAAAAACTATGAAATTTCAACAGAATGTGGTCTCCAAATCTCATATGCTAAAACTCACTATATGGAAAGATCTTCGCGGTACCAAGATGGAAAACCCATGAAAACAAAATTCAGATATCTCGGAGAAATTATTCAACCTGCAAGACTAAATCGTGAAGCAAACAAGGAGAGAATATCTAAATCACAAAAAGCCTATAGAATTACTAGCTGACCCGGTCACGCGTTGCTGTGACTTACTAATTATAGTACGTTGGATTAATGTTATTCTAAACTTCCTCAAGTAGTCAAATTAATATTCACTAATAAAGACAAAAACATTGTAGTCGATTTGGAAATTCAAATGTAATTGGTAAAGAGTTACGGAGAGTTAAAATTAAGGACAAACGATCATAAAAAAATTTAATTTACATTTCATTACAAATTACTTAATTGAAATTATATAAAAATGGATATTTATATAAAAAATCTTTTTTATTTATTTATATAAACTGAAATTTCAGTTATATCTTCAGTAATTCTGTTTTTATATTTTTCCCACAAACTCGAAGATTGTGTTGGATAACATGTCAAAATAATTGCAAACATTTTGACGAATACTATTCGGCGTGGCTGTCAACGCTGCATCAGCAAGTATCAGGTCCTAATAATTGTCGTCTACCAGCAGCTGCAACTCGCGACATGCATCTTGACATGTATTGAACACTCGAAATGTATTGAACACTCGACATGTATTGAACACTCGACCATTAACTGTTCGTAAACATTCGAAACAAGCTGGTCCAGGAACATTCACCAATAACAAACGCTGAAAGAAACATTCACGTTGATTTGGATGCAAAGTCTTTGCTTTGAATATGCCTGCGATCGAAGGATGTGGTTCTCCTTGTTTACGTGGCTACCATTTTTTACCTAATTTGTTCCATGAAAAATAGCTTGGAACATCGGTATATAATAATGTTTTTGCGAATTGGCGGAACACATCAGATTTTTGACACAATGTGAAAAATTCAGTTTGTGGTTTGTCGTTTTTGGTGGCTCAAGTATTCTTTGGAAAATATTTTCTTCTGTGAAATATACACGTTGATCGTTTTCAAGATGTATTGCAAGATGCTGGATGGAAGGGTCTCTTTCATGGATGCGAAAACTAAAAATATGCCAGATAGCTTCGTTGCTGCTGATGTATCTACCTATTTGGTATCGTGTTATTTCGTCATTTTTATTTACATTTTGAACTTCAAATACGGCCAAATCAATGAATTTATTACCATATTTGCAAACGTACTTAATGGATTTTACAGAACTGCAAAACTCGACGTTCATATGAGCCTTATACGTTTTTGGAAGCAATGGTGAGTATGGTACGACCCACTGATTGTCAATTTCAACTTGGTTTCTAGAATTTGACATTCGCATTGTAAATGTTTGGCCACCATTCTCAGCGTTTTTGTGGCGATACAACGGATAACCATCGATATCGGTAATAGTATCATTCGTATATTCCTTTGGAAAACGCTTCTTACATTTTCCACCTTCCATGCATGGCGATGTCATGTTAAAAGCACCGCACGGTCCGTGATTCGAGTGACTGGTAACAATATCAAACAATTCTTGATCAATTAATGGGTCCGGAATTTCGGCTGAAATTATTTGATCAATTTCTTCTGGACGGATTTTAACTTCAGTCAAAATCAAAATGTGAGAATGAGGCAAACCTCGCTTTTGCCACTCAATCAAATACAGATAGCAACGTGTGTTACCGAAAACTGAATGTTTTACGATTAAATCAATCAATGATTTTAATTTTTGTTTGAACACACGTGCCATGACATCATGACGATGCATTGATTGATGGCCTGGTAATAGCTAAGTTTGTATTTCCTCCCAATTCGGATTACATGTAAATGTAATAAACAAATCTGGACGACCATAATGACGTACGTAAGTCATCGCATCTCGTATATATTCCTTCATGTTCCGTGATCTGCCGATGTAGCTTGAAGGTAAAATAAATGTATTACCGATATCATTGGCGTTAAAATTTTCATAAATATTGCCGATAACAGTATCTCGTAAGAGGATGTATTCCTCCGATCGTAATTTAACCTGATTGTATCGAATAAATCGCAAATGCTTGTTTTCAACCTTGGCGTACATATCCACGACGTATTGAAGGCACAGTTGACGATATCTAAGGATATAATTATCCTAATTACGTCTAATCTTCAATCGGGGGGGCGTAGTACATCATTGAAGTAACTTTTTTATTTTTTTTATTACCTGAAAAAATAATAAATTAAATAGTAAAAAAAAAAATACTAAGAAATCAATATAGTGGGCCCGCTATAATCCGGCCTCTGGTTGGAATACTGCGGGTCTACTGTACTAATAAAATAACGAATTAAACAGTTGAATATTAAATTTACCAGCAACTGGATCACGCTGTTTGATTTTGATGTGATATTCATTCTGCCCTTGCCAGAATGGATACTGGAGTGCGTCATACGAACGGTGTAGATCCGAAATTATACTAACAATTCTATCTTGACGTGTGACTTTAATCAACTGAGTCACCAACCATAAAAACTGCAACTTCATCTACGGTTGGCGCGTTGAATCTGCCAGCGTATTCTCCTGATGGTAATTTGTCAGCTTTGATGACAATTTGATAGTTGTCATTTTTTAATTGTGGCGACACAATTGAATAAGTTGATTATTATTTTCCAAACAATTTTCCAACAATACCACAATTGCTCTCTCTTCTGCTTGTTCGATGAAATTATACTGGCACCTAGTTTTCAAGCGTTCCTCACAATTTCCAATAGATTTAGAGAAACTTCGGGTCATCGTTTGGCATCGGTATCAACGACCCAATCTTATGGTACACCTGGCCTTGTATTTTGAATTTAATTTCAAAATGACGTCCATCAGATGTAAGATCGCAAATTTTTGTTGCCCCAAAAGACGTCATCTGGAAGCAAGAATTGAATTTGCGTGTCTTGAGCAGAAACAATTTCGAATCGTTTGATTCTCCAGCAAGAAGGATTGTAAATGTTCTGGCGGATTGGGTAGTGGTAATAATACATCTTTTCCTGATGCACAACACATGCTGGCTGCTTCATTGCGGAATTTCAACGCCTGACAATACTGGCATATTTTGCTCACTGCACCGATTGCAGTGTTTGAATGTGCAGAGTAATCAATGGCTGGTGCATATTGGAACGCAAGACGAACAAATGATACACGTGTTAAAGCACGGCTGATTTACTGTCTCTCTCGTTCTCTTTCTCTAAATGTAGCTATGAGCTGTTCTCGTGCCGCTCTTGTTCTCGATATGTTCGGTCACAGACGTTCATCACGCTGTTCTTGAGATTCTTGCATACGATGCTCAGCTGTCCTGATTCTTTGAACTTCCTTACTCGCCGCGATTTGTGTTGCTGATTGATGAGCTCTCTCGTCGTGCGTCTTGCCTCTCTGCTACACGCATTGTCGAGGTTAGATTCTTTGGCGACATTTCACTGAAAAATATTTGAATTACAACAAAAAGTGCCTTTCTGAAAGCCTTAAAATAAGACACTATAATACTGTGGTGAAGCCGGAATTTTTGGGTCCATTGAAAAATACAGTAAAATGGAAGTTAAGAACTAATGAGGAAATATAAAATAACATTGAAAAAAATAACAGAAAAAGAAGAATGATATTCTTTTGATACATTTATAGCAAGGATGACACCAGGCTTTCAAGAGGTTTAGAAAGATTTGAAACGAAATAATACCAGTGAACCGTATGGAAAGAAAATTTTTTCGATAGCAGACTTTGAATTTGGCAGGATTCAAAGGTAGAGAGGAGTGCAATAATGAAGGAGTACTGGGGAGGAAAAAAGAAAAAACAACAGGAGAGGAATTGAAATTGACACGTGGAGTCTAGCTGACCATAACAAAAAGAAGAAGAAAAATAATAAGTTAGCGAGAAATGCTTACACGATTCGAATTTATCGTAACGTTTTCTTCAATATTATATTCATGTGTGTAATTACTTTGTCGTTAGGTATAAAGACACATAAACGATGAACAACAATACACTATAATTATAACACAATACACAGCACAATTAAAATTGAAGAAACTCACACATATGGCGTGGAATAGACCGTAGCATAAATAAATCGAAATACAACGCCATCTACTGGATGGTTCGATAAATTAACACACCGCCATCTGTTAGGAATAAACTGTAGCATAAATAAATTGAAACAGAACGTGATCTACTGGATGATTACCCAACCTAGCTAACCAAGTGTTGTATAGATAAGTTAACACATCGCCATCTGTTAGAAACTTATGGAACTATAATAATAATTACGTGTGGTCGTAATGACCTGGTGACATGGTTTCTACTGGCTGGGCATTCTGCCCCTGTCGTAGCCGCCTTTACCTAGCCCGCCCATCCTGCCTGGTACAAGGGACTTACATTTTATCGTCGAATCCGAACCACAGTACCGTCCTGGCGTATTTCGCCTCATACAGCATGCTGCGCCGGGGGTTAATGCCGGGTTAAGTGTCTATAAAAATCCTCGCCGAGACAGGGACTCGAACCGGGGACCTTTCCATCTCCAGTCAGACGGCCTAACCACTTAGCCAGCAGACCGCTTAGCCTTGGTGGCTTACAAATAATTACAAACCATTGTCCTATGACAAACATTTAATGAACATTTATTTCGCAAATAATAAATATTGAGGTCTATAATCCAGATAAAAAGTATCCTATCTTTTAAGTTGGACTAAATCACACACATTAAGCCAAATTTCATCTAAATCGGTTATGTAGTTTCGGAGTTCATCCCGGACGAACATCGTGACACGAGATTTTTATATATATAAAGATCTGGTACAGATACAACAAAAAGTCAATATTCCAAAATGCCAAGTTAAGACTACGGTAATCAAACCGGAGGCATTGTACGCATCGGAAACTTTGATTACTGTGGGCAGATCATCGATTAAAGACATTTAAAAACTAGAAAGTAAAATATTAAGAAAAATCTTTGGCCTAGTTTGTACCGGAGGAATTTGGATGAAAAGGAAAGCACACGAACTATATCAGCATTCGGAAAAAAATTTCAGGCACATTCAGGAAAAGATGAATTAAATTCGACGGCCATATTATCAGAATGGGTAACAACAGACTACCTGGCCATTTCAATGAAAATCAGAAATAATTGGCTACTTTAAATCGAAAAGGATCTCCAGGAAAATGGAAACACAGACGATATCATACAGGACAGATGCCGATTTAGTAGCATCGTGAATAACCACCTATTTGCCAACAACTAGTATATTAGAAGGAACACCTGTACAGAAAAACGTAGGAAAAAGCTCAGCGAGAGGATGAAGAGATTTTAGGAACAGAAGAAAAACACATGTGTTAAATAAGTACAGTCGCGTTCCTCAGTTGAGCGTAACGATGGAAGAAGAAGAATAAGTGAATATTGAACGCTCAGGTCCAAACAATAAGTGTCGGTATTTGTGGATTTTAAGAAAACGTGCGACACGATAGACAGGAGGTAATATTAAACATCCTTCGGAATTGATCTAAAACTATTGGCTATAATTAAATCCAACCTGACGAATACAAAATCGAAAGTCAATATTATAGGATATTTCTCGGATTCTTTTGAGGTCTCATCTGGTGTCATGCAAAGTGACGGTCTCTCTCCATTACTTTTATACTGTAACTGCGTTCATTCTGACTTGGCGAGTGAAGTTAAAGAAAACTGTCTTCAGTCCATTGAGAATGGAAACTAAATACAAAAGGAAAAACATAGATACTATAGCTTTTGCCGACGACATATCTAATGACTTAAGAACTGCTAGGATCCAAATTAATTTTCTGAAAGAAATCGCTGACCAAACCGGCTTACAGGTATTCTGAAGTAATGACCAAAATCAAAGATGCTCCACTAGAACTTCAAACAAAATACGGAAACATAAACAGAGAGGAAAAATTTAAGTACCTGGGTGAGATGATCATAAAAAAAGATGGAATGGACAAAGAAGCTACTCGGTAAAGGATACACAAGCATGAAATTTAGCGAGAAATCTAACACAAAAAATGTCTGTCACAAAATACTACGATATGTCATTATGAAACAGTAGTGAAACGAGTAGTTTTTTATGCAGCATTAATCTTTTTTCCTGAATGCTGATAAGGACTCCTAGGAGAATTTGAGGAAAAAAAGAGCGAAATATTATTAGAGAAATTCTGAGTTCCAACTTCAAAAATGGCGTCCATAAAAAAAAAAAATCCCCCTAAGTAGTATAAAGTAAACCAGAGGAATACGCTGCAACAATCCACACGATCTATGGTAAAGTATTGGGTGTCATTAATTCATAAAGGTGTTGTTTGTTACTAACTAGGAATTGGGGTTAGGTATAGATCATATTAACTAACAACAAATAAGCGCGAAAGTCGCTGCAATGCTGTTTGGGTGACATATATAAGTGAACAAATATTACTGTGAAATAAAAGTTTAAAATATGTGGGAAAGGTATTCGGAATAATTCACAAGCACGTATGAATAACAAGTGTAACAAATATCTACACTGCAAGGGAGGCAACTAACAGGTTTAAGCTTAAAATAGCATTAATTAACTGATGATCTGAGGGAAGCGGACATTGTGATAACTCACTTTCTTTTTTTTTTTTTTTTTTTTTAAACCGTTAATATGGTTTAACAGTAGGGTAGAGTGTGTCTTTGTAGTTACTGGTTGTATTTTTTTGTAGCAAAACAAGTGTGTTAAGGGTTTTGTAAACAGCTCAGAACAATTGGTTTACTAGCGCATTCAGACAATTTTCGGTATTTACAGAAAAATGTTGGTGCGTAGAATTTGGGCATAGTGTAGTGGCGTGTTAAATAAGCTATTGTTGCTTCACATGTAGCATTATTTAGTGGTATTGTCCAGGGTAATAGTATATTAGTGCTGTCTCAGTTTTCAGTAGTTGTTGCGTGAGTTATATTAGTTTAACAGACCCAAATAAAGCCAGGGAGTTTAAAAGCTGCTCGGTTCAGTAATATGCTAGTCCTTAGTAGGGATAAAACGATACCACTGAGGTATCGATACTTTTACTCGATACAGTATCGGTCGTAAAGTATCGATACTTATTCGGTATCCATTGAAAAGTATCGATACTTACTCGTATCGATTGATTTTTCGTAGTGAAATTTAAAATAAATGTAAAAACAGTATGTAATAAAAGTATTGATAGTCTTTATGGATATAAAAGTATATATTTATTTGACGAAAGATATGTATTACATTTTCTCCTTACTGATCGTTACAGGACTATTATCGACTAGAACAAAATAAAACTAATTTTATGAAAAAAATCCAGTTTTATTGTGCTCCTCAAAAATATTTGTTTTCTATGTATTTGTCTGTTAAGTTAAAAGTTTTTTACTTAATCGATACCAGTCAATACTTACAATACGATTATATAAAAAAATATCGATTAACGTATCCACACATATTCACAATCAACATCTAAATATATCAAATAATAATTTTGTAGATTAATAAATGTCGATCTTACATTGAAATCTTATTTCTATTAACAGGTGCGATATCGTGGTGGCTTTTTAAATGTTTATGCAAATTAGAAGTATTGCCACAAAACCGCACAGTTTTACAGCATTTTTTGCAGCTTGCGATTTGTCGTCATTTTTCTTGAAATATTGCCACATATTAGACTTTGGAGGTCCCATTTTCAATCAGAAAATATACCTAATGCAAAACTAAACTACGACGATAGCCCTAGGTTAGAATTACGAACGCAGAACGAAAACAAAACAATGAGTCAATGACGATCACGACATAAAATGGCGACTGACGGGACGGCGAGAGTTTTTTAGAATGTGTTAAAAAAATGCAATAATGAGAGCCAAAAAATATTCTTTACAGTGTAGATGAGCTTTTAATGTATCAATTAACGTGTTAAATGAAATCATAATATTCGTGATATTGGTATACACACCGATACGAGTACTTTTGACCGATACCTACTTGATACTTATTTTTAAAGTATCGATACAAAAAGTACTTGGTATCGGAAGGAATGTATCGTGTAAGTACTTGTATTCACTCGTATCGTTTTATCCCTAGTCCTTAGAGGGAAATATCTTGCCTGAGAAGTGTGGCACCTACCGTAGGCTTGCGGCGAATTGTTTGGTTTGCAGTGAATATAAGAAGTGGTTGCGCGGAGGGTAAACGGAAACTTGCAGAGCAGGAAGAAAAGATAGGAGAGATTGAAGAAATTACCAGGACCCTTCAGGATCACCCTTTAGAAGTGGAAAAATGTTGGGATGAATGAAAAGGAGGGTTGGTAGCTCGAAACATATCGCAAGGGAAATAGGTTAAACCGGATTAAGGTATATGGTACCTTAGAAATTGTGTGGAGTAATAGGTTTCACCTGTTACCGGAGTAAGGATGAGAAGAGCATCAAGTAGGAGTAGGTAAGGTGCAGCAGACCTATGGAACTAGACGCATAGAAAGAAGGAAGTATGTAAAAGGTACTGCTGCTACGTTGTAGCCATGTGAGAGGTGTATACCTTCCTCTGCAAGGTCAGGCTGGATGAAGGCTACCTGGTCACAAGTTTAAATAAAAAAATAAAAAATAATAAAAAATAAATAAAAAATAAAATAAAATAAAAAAAAACCTAGTTCAACATTAGCAAGGCAAACGATGCGTGTATGGTCGATCAATTGGCTAAAAATTTTGAAACGCACACGCTAAATACAAATGTTGAGGAACTTTGGTTTAATATAAAAGAAATTATATGGATCGGTTTAAATCAATTTGTTCCTAAGAAGTTTATTAAGGTTAGTAAGAACTTCCCGTGGTTCAACGGGGAAGTGAAACGTTTGCTCAGGAGGCAAAGGCGTTTACATGCCACGGTGAAGAAATCAGGGGACTCATCTAATCGCGCTAAATTAACCCAGTTCCGAGCGGAAGGCAATGCGTGATGCGTTTAAAGAATTCCAAGCCAGGAATTTATTCGAAGATCTGATTACTAATACAAAAATGTTCTGGTCGTATGTCTAAGTAATCAGAGGCTCTCGTAAGGTAATGCCGTCAGTGATTAAGTAAAATGGGGAATTATCAGAAAGTAGCGTAGAGAAAGCAGAAATTTATAATACTGTATTTAAAGAAGCTTTCACGACAGAAAACTCCGAGGAGATCCCGATATTTAACAATTGTACCGACAAAATTATGAATGATCTCGTTCTTGATGTCGAGGGAATAACTAAACTGCTTATGAATGTAAAAACCAATAAGGCCCCCGGACCACAAAGGAAATTGCGCCATATTTGATGAAATTATATACCGCCTCCTTGGATCAAGGAAAAATACCAGCCGAGTGGAAGACCGCCATCGTGAGTCCAGTGTTTAAAAATGGGAATGTTAATGATCCTCAAAATTATAGGCCGATCTCGTTAACCTCAATATTTTTCAGGATTTTAGAACACATCATATATCCAAATGTCATGCGGTTTTTGGATGAAGGGGAGCTTTTAAACCCAAATCAATATGGATTCAGAAAAGGCCGATGCTGCGAAACACAAATTGCACATTTAATTCACGATTTGCGCCGTATTATAGATGAGCAATCCCGGGTTGATTAGGTTCTATTAGACTTCTAAAAAGGTTTCGACACTGTGCCTCACACTAGGTTACTTAGGAAACTTAGTGGTTACAGCATATCTAGACAAATATGCGACTGGGTTGCAGACTTTCTGAAGGGCAGAACACAGAATGTAGTTCTCGATGGTAAGCGTTCATTACTAACCGAAGTGAGGTTCGGGGTTCCCCAGGGAAGCGTGAAAGGGCCTCTCGTTTTTCTCATATACATTAATGATTTGTGCGACATAATAAGGGGGATGAAAAGATTATTTGCCGATGATGCTATTATTTATCGTGAAATCACAACCCAGGACGATTGCGCTTAGATACAAGATAATATTATGAAAATAATTGCATTGTGTAAAGACTGGTAGCTAGAGTTAAACGCTAAAAAGTGCCAAGTTATGCGTGTAAGTAAAAAGGTGACACCATTTAGCTCTGAATATACGATTAATGGTACTGTCCTTAGAAAGATAGATTCCACTAAATACCTAGGTGTAACAATTCGTAATAATTTGTCGTGGAATGAGGATATCGAGAATGTAATTGGGAAAGCAAATCGTATGCTCCAATTTCTAGGTCGTAATTTAAAACAATGCACTCCGGAAGTTAAATCGATTGCATACAAGTGCTTCCTAACTTAGAATATTGTTGTTTTCTGTATGGGATCCCCATCAAAAGGTGTTAATGGAGGCATTAGAGAAGGTCCAAAGATGAGTCGCCTGATTCGTGACAGGTATATATAAATTGAGGGAAAGCTTAAGTGCGATGTTGCAGGAGTTAGGTTGGGAAGACCTGGAACACCGAAGGCGTTGCTCTAGACCAGGGGTGGCCAACTCAAATGATCTTGCGGACCACTTTGGAATTACGTCATAACTCCGCGGGCCGCAGATAAAATTATATATCCATATATTTAGACCCACTATAAACATTTTTCTGGAGTGAAAAATTGAAACATAATGAGTTATTATTATTCTGTTTACTATTATTATTGCAATTAATATAATAATAATGATATTAAACGCACATTTTGAAAGAAATATATAACACTAAAAATGATATATAAAAAATATAAATGAAATAAATTTTGAAAATGTGGATGCACAAATCATGTAATTTTTAATACATTGGTTTTCACTAATTTGGACATTATAAAATAAATATATTTTGTAAAGTGTGCTGAATCTCGCGGGCCGCAAAACTATTCAAGGCGGGCCGCGGGTTGGCCACCCCTGCTCTAGACAGAAGCTAATTGAAAATTTCACCCTGACGTATTTCGGAATGACAGCAATATTGCTACCAGCAACATTCATATCACGGAATGACTGCGAAAATAACATAAGGGAAATCAGGGCCATAACCGATTCATTTCTGTATTCATTTTTTTCACGAGCGATTAGGGAATGGAATAGAAAGGATTTACGGGGCGAGTAAACTTAAAATCCGACAGGAGTAGCTTTCCATAAAGCACTCCGGCCATCCTGATCTGGTTTTTTCATGGTTTTCCCAGATCACTCCAGGCGAATGCTGGGATGGTTCCTCAAAATAGCCCATGGGCGCCTCCTGCCATATCCCGTATATCCCTTCCAAAATATTGACCTTTCGGATAGATGCAATGCGCCCTCCCCCACACACTTTTAGTGAATCGCGGAGTGATAATAATGCAGATTAATGACGGGAAAAATCATAAATAATTCAGAAATAGTAGAAGCTTAGGAAGAAATTAAAGAAGTGTCCACAAATGTTAAGGTGATGAATAATGCTGAACACATAACAAAGGTGGATATAAAACTGTTACTAGTGAAGTGTGGAAATATAATGAACAAAGTGTTAGGGTTTGGTAACTTAATAAAGTTACATAAACCACAAGTAGTTATCGGGGTAGAGTATTGGTTAAAATAAGAAGTTCTACACAATGAAATTTTTCCTGATGGTTACAGGGTGTACCATAGAGAAAGAGGAGGAATTGGTGGATGGGTCTTCATATTGGTTAGTAAAGATTATTACAGTTCATTGGTGTTCATAGATGATAGTTATGCGTTACTATGGACAGACTTCCGGTGTGCAACTAAAGAAAAGATTAGGTTCTTAGCTGCCTATGATAGTGGAAGAATGAATTATGATTACGAGGCTCTAAGTGAGAAATTAAATTTATATTCAGAGTTCAGAGGAGAGAGTAGAATGGTCATTATTGGGGAGAGGGTGGGGGGGGGGGCTTAAATCTTCCAGGTGTATACTGGCAAGGAATTAAGATAAATAATACAAGGGAGCAGAGGTTTTCAAATATGTTAGTGAGAGAAGGAGGCTTCACACACGTAGCAGGACAGAGTATGAGGGCCTGAAACATGCTGGATATCTTCTTAATAAAGCCTGATGACAATTTTGAGGGTATCAAGTTACAGAAGCAATATGTGATCATGAAGTAATCATTATGCACATTAGAGGTTTAGTGAACCAAATTGCAGCAAAGAAGGAAGCTAAAGATGGGTTTATACAAAATGTTATATCTGTAAAAAGTGGAGGGGGGGGGGGGGGACAGAATGATACAGCTAAGAATCCAAGGAATTCCTGTGGCTATGTTAGAAAACTTAGGGGAATGGAAGGTATAGAGACAGTTGTGGGTAAGGATGGGCAAGAAGTTACTGAGGATTTGGAAAAGGCAGATACTAAGTAATTGATTTCATGGGGTCATTAAGGCATATCATTCTGGTATAGGAGGGGGAAAAATCAGAGGATGAGATTTTGTAGTAAGTAGTAATGAATGGAGTAAAAAAACTGGAAATAAATCCTGAGGATATTATGGGTGAAATAAGAAAGCTAAAAAAGAATAATGAGGTTGGTGTGGATACTATTTCTACAGATGTTCTATAGATAGTGGGATTGGCCGTTGTAGCTTATCTTGTAATATTGTACAGAATGAGCTTGCAGACTTGCTGCTGAACAAAGGACTGGAAAGTGACATAGTGCCCATAAAGGAGGTGAAAATTACAGGCAAATTAGCCTAACATCAGTGAGGGGAAAGTTGGTGGAGAGATTGGTATGAAACCACATCAGGAATGTCTCTGAGGGAAGGAATTAGTTTGCAAAATAACAACATGGATTTAGGAAAGGATATGCATGTGAATCTCAGTTAGTGGACTATATGCAAGTTATTGTTGATGAAATGGATTAGAGAGGCCAGACTGACAGTACAGCACTGGATCTATCCAAAACATTTGGCATATTTAGCCATAAAATAGTGGTACATAAGGTAAAAATCATTGCAGTGGTTGAGAAGGTGACTTGCTGATTGGAGGAATTCTTAAAAGAAAGGAAGCAAAGAGATAATGTGGTTAATGTAGTATCAAACGAGGTTAAAGTTAATATAGGAGAACCTCAGGGTAGTGTAGTGGGACCATTACTGTTCATTATTTTATGAATGATTGTATTGATGGGTTGATGTCAGAAGTTAGATTGTTTGCAGATAACATAATGACATGCAAGGGGATTAAAACAGTAGAAAACTGAACAGTTACAAGAGGAATGGTAAAGGGAATCTAGCTGGGTAATTAAACATAGAATGAAAATTAATGCCAAGAAGAGTCAGCCAATTAGGTTCACGGATAAAAAAAAGGAAAGATTTTCTATGATTATAGTTTAGGGAAAGAATTGCTTGTCGAAGATCCTAACTGTAAATATCTTAGCCTTGCTTTTGATAGTAAACTCAACTGTTCAGGACACACTGGGCAAGTGGTAGGAAGAGGTTTCAAACTCTACCTATCATTTATTAGAGAGGGTGATGAGGTGTATTAACAGGAAAGTTACTGGGTTACAAAACCTTGGTCACACTGCTGCTTGAATATGGCGGAGAGGTGTCGGAGCCACATTATGTTATCAAATTCAGGAGTGGGAGCAGATAGGTTTCTTTGCGGAAATTACCGCAGAATGCAATCAATATCTGATATACTGACAGAGCTGGGTTGGGAGTTATTGGAAGACAAAACGGGTGAGAGGAGTGTTTGATCTTTTCAAGACTAATAATCACGATAATCAATGGATGGATATTAGTTGAAGGATTAGGAGTTCTGCATGGAGAAGAGATTAGCATAATCATAAGCTGGCACTTAAAGTAAGGCGAAAGGGGATGTAAAATTTTCTTTTGTAGGTAAGGGAGTCAGGAATGGAATAAATTACTAAGGGAAATAATTGAAATTTTATCAAAAACATCGAACTATCGAAGGAGTTTAAAGTTGCAATTCGTAAAAGGCAGGCGTAAGCATATGGAGAAAAAAAAAATCAAGTCATAGGAATGTGAGAGTGTAGGGACATTGCATTGGAGTGTGCGCTCCAACGCAATTTAAATTAAATTAACTGAAACAAAAGGAGGAAAACTGACTGACAAAAAAAAAAAAAAAAAAAAAAAATCTTTCCTTTTTTTAAATGCAAAAACCGGTGTTCGCTAGTTTTTAAATATCAAATAAAACATTTATTTGTTGTGATTTAAGCCCGAAGATGCTTTGGATAGAGATGTCTGTCGGAAGAAGCTAGTGACACATGGGATAAGCCGAGACGAACAATCCAAAAGAAGATGCTGTACACCTTGGACGGAAAAGTACAAAAAGGGCCACTCAAAATGAAAGAACGACTTCTGGGTCCAAAAGAAAATTAAACTCCCCTGCCAAATGCAAGAAGGCTTAACGTGGTCCTAGTTGGCCTTGCGCAAATGAATACTTTATTATCAGTGGTTAAGAGACTATATTAAAAATATCAAGTAAATCGGACACTGAAAGTGAAACATCCATTGCAAGATTTTATACATCCAACATACGGATTAAACTTATATAAATGAGATAAGCAAATAGATTCAACCCTACCGACAAAATTGCACGATTTCGAAAAGGTTGTCTTAAGATATCATCAGAACTCTGGTAGAATATGTACAGAGAAGCCTGGTGTGCAAAATTAGAAACTAAGGAGGAAACAACAGATATTTGATGATAATTGTAGATTTAAATAATGCACAGTATAATCTTAAATCATTTATTGTAACATGTAGACTAATTTATATTCCAAAGAAACATTCCTGCATTAAAAGACTTGTAATAAATAATCAACATTATTAGTCTTCGAGGATTCTGATTTTGTATTAAACTGTAAATTAGATTATTGGAACAATGTATAGTTATCACCAGTTGATCTATGTGGTCCCCATCTGACTTCCTTTCACAGCAAGCAATTTGAAAATACATATTTCACAGGACGGGTCAAAAGGAAAAGAGAAATGGAAAAGAAGGGAAGACAAGCAAACAAGAAATAAGAATCCTTTTACCAGAATAGCAGAGAGATTCTTTTCATGGCCTCGTCCTTATTAGAGACGGGAGAAGATTGGAGAAAAGGAGCGAAAAGGACTTCGTCCCTTGCCTTCTAAAGGTACCATCCAGGCATTCACCCGGGCCAATTTTTAAAAACCATGGAAAATCAAAATCTGGTTTGGCCGGACAGGAATTCGAATACGCCTATGAATACCAGGCCAGAGTTTTATCATTCACCCTGTGGGCTCGATGAAAAGTTCTTAATATCCCTGAATTTGACTAAGAGATTACAGAAAACCTGCTCAAAACCAGAATAAGGATAGAAATTACGCCAGGAATGTGGTTCCAACCCGGGCCTCACCGTATCCGATAAGATACACGCTTTAACATGTGCAACAATTATCAGGCTTACGTCGACTTTTAATTTAATTGCTCATAGATGCGGTCTCCAGCCAGAACGCGTTGTGGCTAACTCAAATACGCCACAACACGAAATTTGCGTCGTTTTGGTTATTATGAAAAGCCACTCTTTTCATTATTGTTTCTTTATCTTTAATTATTATCTGACATAAGTTGACGATAAAATTATTAATACAAAGAAAGGAGATAACAAAATATCAATAATATTGCAGAGCTATTTATTTTAACAAAAACTAGTATCGCGACATTTTACCGAGCGTGGTGGGTAAGCGGTAAAGCTCTAGTCCTCGAATCCCCGAC
>JARYHS010013630.1:44663623-44717233 GCA_031002005.1 Vandiemenella viatica
TTATAGTAAATTTTTAATGAGTGGTGTTTAGATAAAGAGGTTAAAACATGATTTTTAATGACGTTTTTCTTGAATTTTTATCTATTTTTATAAATCCTTCCTAATTTAAATTTTCGGTAATTCAAAGTTCCTTCAGATTCGAATTTTAGAAGTTCCACTGTACAATATCGGGATGTAATTAGTTATTTCCAGTCCTGGTGTATATAAGTTATAATTGTAGTTTTGCCAATACATATTGGAAATTACAGCCCAAAGTGAGGAAGGTCGTTCCACAATACATAGTTCCGGTAGGTCTACGTAGTCCTGGTCGCCTCCAGATTACAGACAAACTTCAGAAAGCTGCAGAACTTTCAGGGAGTACGGGCCAATGTTCCGGCATGGCGATTGGTTAGGACACGGATACGATTCACTGCTCGACCATCGAGAGCTCCGTCTTACTTTGCTTCCCGACATCACTCCAGTTAAATGCCTGAATGGTGCATTATTGAGGTCACGGTCGATTTCATTCACCATTTCTTTTCAGCAATCTAATACCGACTGTAATATCCTCGATACTGGTGAGCCGCATATCCCTACTAAAATGAAAATTTTATTTCCACTGTATGAACGAAGGAACCATGTTTGAGACTGCAACTTACCTAGGGTTGGAGCCGGAGGTATCATTGTAGATGTAGTGTAATTGTGCCGCTTCAGGCCAGAGCTGGTCTACGAGTGGGCTCAGCGTGCGGCCAGCACAATTGGATAATCTGTCCCTGGCAGCGAATGGGTCTCTCTTTCTTCCAGCTTCCTCTGCGCCAGCAGTCGCTGCAGATAATAATTGTCCTGTCCGTCCGTCCGTTTGTGCGTACTGTACATCTGAGAGCTCTGCCTTTTGAGTGGTTGCCGCCTACACTACGCAGAGCAGTGACTCACTGGTTGAAGGATTCTCCCGCTTGTAGAAGCGACCTGCCTTCTCTGTCGTGGGAAGAGCTGACAACCTTGTTTGCTGCTTCACTGCTTTCCTCCAGTTTTGGCACTCCTTCTTGCTATCAGTCAGCATCTCCGAAAGAAAGCTGCAGTATTTACCTCTCGTGAGATCTGGACATCAACTCTACCGATGCTACGTCATGACTAGTAATTTGAAATTCAAATCCACCAAGATGTTCAGTTTGTGACAAATGTTGATGTTCCTTTTCCGAAAAATTTAGTGTTTTGTGTAAGTTTTCCTTTTTCCATTCAACTTTTATCATTGATTCTGTTTCCAAGGATTTCTTCGAATAAGGGGCTGGCATGGATTTGAACTTGCACTTGAACTCGGAACGCTTGAACTTGAACTGAACATATTTCTCAGATTCACGACAACCGACCAGTGGTCTCGAAAGACAAATTGCGAAATCGGTAGAGCTGCCCACTAATATCGGTAAATTTGTACCAAAAATTTGGGTATGAAAAAATACAACTGCAACAGTCACAATTTGCTTGGCAGTTTGGCACAAGCTTATGACGCACAACGATGAACGAATGGCATGTGCACTTAAGCATAAAAATATTGGGAATTTCGTTTTGCCGCCATATTACACCAGAATTATTACATCCCATCATTATGTTTGACCTATCAGATGCAAAACCCATTAGATTATTTTTATATGGAATATCATTGCTTCTAAAAAAGTTTACGATGTGTTCAAATAAGGATACATCAGCAGCTCCTAATGGAATAATAGCTAAAAACAATTTTTGATGTGATGCTTTTTTTGCGTATCTCACGACTAAGCACAAGTGTTTCGTCCTGCTAAGATCGCCCTCTCCCACCCTCCATCCTCTCCCGTCTCTAATGACATCGATGTCAACGAGGTGTAAACCGTGAAGAAGAAGAAAGAAGTATTGACCTCTAATGACATACTACGTTGTTGATTAAAATAAATTTTTATAAATGTAAATTCAAATCGCTATTGCAGCAACGCCGCAAATGTACACCGTTATGCGTAGTACATAGTCTGACAAATTGCAACGTTACTAAGACATAATGATTCCTGATAAAATTCCAAGAAGCATATATTTGTTCTTATGAATCTCAAATAAAGTCATAGATAAAAAAGAAATTATGGATCGGTAGTTACGGACATTCATCATGAATGTGAATTCAAATCGCTGTATTAATGCTACAGAGCGTGGTGGGCGAGTGTTAACGTCGGAAGGACGCAGATTCGAATACCATTCTACCTATCCATATTTCGGTATTTCACTGTTTCCAGAATTCACTCCAGGTGAATGCTGGAATGATTCCTTCAAAAGACCATGACAGAATACCTGTCGTTCATTGCTTCCGGTCCTTTCCGCTTGTAATGACCACGACGTCGACGATGCGTAAAGCCATAAAAAAGAAAGCTGCATTATTGCTGTCGGTGAGACACTTTGACGGTACAGATGTATCGACCGATCGCTGTAGTCGTCTTCGCCTTGTACCGTTGCCCTTTCATGTGTACATTATGTTTTAAGCGGGTTTTCGTAATCAGTTTGGATTGTGGAAATTATCTTCATTTCCTTCCTTGATAACAACGAAAGGCTACAGTAAGCCTATGAGATTAACTGATAGGTGGTTGCTCCCAGCTGAAAAATGGGAATTTGCTGATATCTGAATTATACAATTGCTTCTATACGCCTATAGTGACAGTAGAAACTATCATACTTATTTATCGTAAGTAAATCTCCAAGAAATTAACCTTAGAACCAACTTTAGTTCATTTTTTCTAGAAAAAACAAAACATTGTTGCGTTATGATAAATGTGCTAGATTTAAACTGTATAGAATAAGAAAAGAATAACGAATGAATACAAATATCGATACGGCTAATAACTATCATTAATAGTAAACTATAAGGCGTATAGAAAGCATCAAGTCCTATTTCACCTGTTATTCAGACATAGGTGAACCCCCAAACTTTTATAACTTAATTAACTCTATTTCAAGGAAAGTAGGTTCAAATTATAACTTAGATAAGGAGTGGATATCTAGTTTTGCTGGGGGGGGGGGGGAGGGGGAAACTTTTGAATGACAGATTTTGCAATAGTGCAAAAAAATGTATAAATCCAAAAGAAGTTGGGTCTAAAATACCGAGATAGAAGGATACTTTAAAAGAATCAAGTAGCTATACTAAAAGTAGAGAATCATGAGATACATGCATCAGTTAAAAAGGGTGTGAGACAAGGTTGTAGTCTATCCCCATTAATATCAACTTCTATGTAGAAGAAGCAATAAAGGAATTGAAAGAAAGATTTGAATGTGGCATAAATGTTCAAGGAGAAAAAAATCAGTATACAACGATGTGCTGATGACCTTGTCTTGTTAGCAGAACAGGTTGAGGATATTGAAAAGTTATTGAATATCATGAACAAAACACTGAAGAAAGATTTTGGCCTAAATATAAACCAAAGCAAGACAAAAGTGATGAAATGTGGCAGAAATTATAACAATACTAGTAGATTAAATATAAAAATAGGGGCAGATGCGATATCAGTAGTGAATTTTGCTACTTAGGAACTAAAATTACAACTGATGGCCGAAGCAGGAATGATGTTAAAAGCAAAATAGCAGTAGCAAAAAGAGCTTTCATCAAAAAGAGATATTTTAGTTTCAAATATTAACCTAGGACTCAGAACTTCTTAATACTCTATGTGTGGAGTACCGCACTTTATGGCAGTGAAACTTGGACTTGAGGATTTGTCTTTTCATGATGCAAATCGTAATACTTCGGTTCTCCTATCGTGTATTCTTCGCTGTTTAATATATTCCAACCGTTCTAATATTTGTGTAATAATTCGTCAATACTTTTTAATAGAAATGACCCATTAATATGCGTCCAACACTTTATTACGGTTAATCGAAATAATGTGTGATGGTGACGAAAATGGGAGAAGTAATCACGGACACTGTTAAACTTAATCCCGTTTCTATCTAATGATAGCCCTCTTGTTAATTCTTTTTTTTTTCCGGCAGTTGACTCCTGTTTCCAAGCTAAGCACAATACTTTCAAGCAACTGCGAACATCGTTACGCTAATTGTACTTATCTCCCGATATCGTCGACCTACACTGGTGACGACACCGCTGTTTTCGGCTACCAAGGCATCATTGTTCGCAATGTTGGCTTTCAAGCCTGCATAACACATGCTTTAACTAAAATTAATCTACGTTTCGAAAGATGGTCATGGGAGTGTACATGGCGTATATTGGTGATGAGACATGGGAAGATATTGGTGTAAGAATGAAAAGTGATTGCATGGAAGGGAAAAGGTGACCATGACCACAAGCTGGTACTCGATTTCAGGCACAAAGGTGTAGGAAGATTCTCTTTTTTAGGTAAGGGTGTCAGGGATTGGAAAGTTACCAAGAGAAATGATGAATAATTGACTAAATCCGTTGAAAAAAAAATTTAAATTGAAATTTGTTGAGGGAAAATGTAGGAAAGGGGGAAGATGGGTGTGTACTGAAATTGCCAGCGGAGCATGCGCTCCATTTCAGTTTTAATTAAATATTAAATAGCGACTAGAATGCGGAACGTGGTTTAACTCTGTTCGTAATTATTCAGATGCAGTAGGAGGTATGTTCATCCCACCTGGTTGCGGCGGTTAACATAAACATATCATAGTCATTAGTCACCCACAAAAAAACACTAAACACAGTGTGGAACTCAAGGGCGAACAACCCCTTGTTTAAATTTCACAAGAAAGAAATAGCCACCATCCTAACGGTTGAGGAGAAAAAGAAAATAAGTGGTATAAAAGCGTTATCGCTGGCGTTTTATGACATAGTTCGAAATAAAGATAGAGAAGTTATGAACTTATGTAAGAAAATATACTTAAAACAGACTGCCTGCTTAGAAAACTATCAGTTAAATCTGAATTTGAAAAATTTCCAGGAGAAACATTTCTACTGTTTCAATTTAGTTGGCAATCCAGCAATGTTGGTCCAGCGATCACTACGGCTAGCAATCTCGATCTGATGCTAGCGAACGGGTGATTGCTTATCAGAGTCACTGCACTGACCTAAAAGGAGATGTTTGCAAGTCTAATTCCAGAGTCGAAATTTTGGCGTCGGCGTATCTCGCAGCTGTAGGAATCGAAGGAGGAAATACGCGAATAGCGCAGGACCGTGCTTCTCTACCTGTGGTCCGATGGTTCAGGTCCTATGCAGACCTAATATTATAAATTTAGAAACCGTGTTCATACTGCATTACGCTATAAGGGAATATAAACTAAAAACCTAACTTTTTAAAAGTCACGAATACCTGAACGACCAGGAAATCTGGTATTTCCAAGATGAGGATAGGACAAGTAATAGTTTACTCATTTCCAGTTGGCATCAGAAAGAGCGCCCTTCGTCTAAGGATTAAGTAAATAACTTTTATGAGGATCTTGTTATAGAGGGGACGTACCGCGGTACGTTGTAGGATTGGTAATGTGTTGGTGGTGAGGTAAATAAAAATAAAGTGTATTGTCTAGTGTCTTTTATTTTATTTTGTAGATTTATGTCGTTGATATAGTGTAGAATTCGGCCTATAGTAACATTATTATTCATTTGGATGCCAAATATTAAGAGTCTGGCTGGTCAGTATGCAATTATCTTCATCACTTCAAGTTTTTTTAACTATGTTTCCGTATTCAGAATATGCTCTTAGATTTATTACGTTATAACTGAACAATAAAATATGTTCCAGGTGATAATAATATACACCTAGGTAAGAAATTACGTCGCTGTAAGTTAGTGATCCGCAGCATTATTTTTGACGAATTGTTGGTCCTCGGGTTGAGAGACGCTGGCGTAGTGTATATAGAAAGCACCATCTCTTAAGTGTTTATAGGGTCCTTGATGCCTGATGCGTAGTAGTTGGAAAGGAAATAAATATAATAATTTAATAACAAAATTAATACCTTCATTTAGATAAACATTATGCCACACATCAAAACTTGTACATAACTTGATCTAGAGCACAGATGATGGTTTAATAAACCGAAACGCATATGCCATAACAAAGTTTTTTCGTTTGTTAGCTGCACTAGACGGAGAAGAAAACCCAACATTAATATAGCAACTAAGGATATTGACCTAAGTATTCAAAATGTGAAATAAATCAGGCTCGGAGAAATTAATGGCAGACGTTGTATAGGCTGGCGACCACATTGTAACCAGCGGTTCTCTCGATTTCATAGTCTTGGCAGAATAAAAAATATATGTTAACGGAACTAATGGACCTGTCTCTGGCTCAATAGTATGGTTGAGATACGCATGCTAGATATTAAAATCTGTGGTTAGTTTGTCGAGAGTGATTTTCTGAAACATTTTTCTAAGATTTCTGCTTAATGTTGAAGTTAGTTTCAGCTGTTTTATAGATTCATGTATTGTACTGACCGACATTTAGAAAGGAAGAAAAGGTTGGATATATTTTGGCGCTTATTTAGTAATTAATAGATCTGACTGGCCGAGCTTAGCTCACACGAGGTTGATTAAACCAACTGGCGATTGTGTGAGAAGTCATTCTGGAACGTATGACGTGGAAGTAGGACGAAGTTGATGACTCCGTAAGGAAATATCGTATTTCATTTCAACCTAAAGAAGAGGTTTTAATTTACTAATGAAACGTTAAAATTGTGATGCCGGGAGTCTGAAATCAGATAAAGAAGAATAAACTATAGTAAGAAAAGTTGTCAGTGAAGTCATGACTGAAGTAGCAGAGGTACATCACCATTATGTTACGAAAAGTAGCAAAACGTACTGAAAACCAACTGCAATACGCAAATAGAAAGTTAAAGTGAAGATACAAGTGGAGATCAAGTGTTTAATGAGCAGATTATCTCGAAGAGTAGACAGGTGAACAGCTTCAAGTGATTTCGTATTATTTTATGAAGAGCATATGTGGCGATGTTTAGCGTATCAAAAGGAACATTAGCAGTGTACTGGTGGTTTGGTCACATTACCTCTCATCAAATAGGAATAAAGTGTGCATAATAACTTTAAACTGTACTCGGAAAATTTCTTTAAACTATATATTGCTTATAAGAACTGTTCTTGGTAGAGTACTAGAATGATGACAAAAATAACAAATTTTATTTATGTGAACATATCAATTAATCAAACACTCATTTATATCACCGGGCTTGGTGTGTGAGCGGTGCTGGTAAAGCTCACCTGGCTTTCATGAGTACGCGCGATCTGTTCGGCCAGCCAGATTTCTTTTTCCATGGTTTTCCGAAATAATTTCACTCGAATGTAGTGATGGTTCCTTCAAAAGGTCATGGCCGAATTCCTTCCAGTTTCTTGCCCCTCCCATCCTCTCCCGACTGTAATAATCGTGATGTCGACGTGCTGTACAAAAAATTAAAAAAAAACTTATTTCTATTCTCGCCAATAAAACAGCTTCTGAACCATGAAACTTTTGCATATTTAATTCTGTCGGATTAAACTGCGTGAGAAGAGAGATAATTTATCAACTGAATTGCGTCATCAAACCAGTAAAAATTAAGCCATTACACAAGCTTACATAATCCGTTATAGGCAACCATTGTACCATTTTTTTTATGTATCATTAGATTTTTGTTTTTTGCTTATGGCTTTACGCCTCGTCGACGTCTAGGTCATTAGAGATGGGAAAGGACCGGGGGCAAGGAACTGGAAGGAAGTCGGCCATGGACTTTTAAAGGAAGCATCCCGGCTTTCAGCTGGAGTGATTTGGGGAAACATGGCTGCCCGAACGGGGATTCGAACCCGCGTCCTCCCGAATGCGAGGCCGGAGCGTTATAACTCACCCATCACTCTTGCTGTATCGTTGGTATTGCTGTGGTTACTTTCTTTCATTTTTTTTAAATGGGAGATATATCCTTCTAAGTAATGAACTTTTTAGGTATCTGTGCGCCTGAACAAACGTTAGTCGGCATATTACCTTTTAGAACAGGAAGCGAAAGTAAAATTTTATGTTGGCCATCACTGTTCGGATAGTTGCACAATATATTATGCCAACTACACATGAAGGAGTCTGACACACTGCGGTGGAGAGGAAGGTTCACATTACAACCAGTAGCGGATGCTGCAGTCATC
Source organism: Vandiemenella viatica (assembly GCA_031002005.1). Lineage (NCBI taxonomy): Eukaryota > Metazoa > Arthropoda > Insecta > Orthoptera > Morabidae > Vandiemenella > Vandiemenella viatica. Next base: position 44,671,692 of record JARYHS010013630.1, read on the forward strand.
TGTTTTATGAGGTGCCGTTCTCTTTTAACATTAAACCTCTTGTGTGATCGGATACAAGTGGTTTTGTCAATATTCAGCCGCTCACGAAGCCACCTGCAGATGTTATCAGGCATTTCACAATCAGTGTTGTCTTCAGTTCGCAGCTGTTACAGATACTAATTCTACGCTCAGATTTCTATATTTTGTAGCTGAATGCTTCCAGATGAAAATTTTTCATATTTCCAGCGCCGATGCCTTGCTCCTTTTTACTTTATCCGCATCTATTAGATTAGATAACAATCGGTATTTTTTTTTTTAAAGAGATTTCATGAGGACTTAGTTTTGTAGACTTTTCAGATAAATTCTTTCAAGACCCTTTGTCATTGTACGGCTTCTCTTTAATTTCTGTAAAATTCAGTCACTTTGAAATCGGTCAGCTACCCGAGTTCGATATACTCGAATAATTGTGATACTGCAAGACAGCTGTACGAACGGAATTTGCGACACAGACATTTAACTCGTATTTTGACCTTGGTAGCACACATGTTTTCTATGCATAAGAAGGTAAATGAATTTACAACTTTCGTGTAAATTTGAGGCGTATATTTGTGGAGTATCGCAAGTAAGTCCTAAACCTTTACCTGCCATAAACGTTAGCAAATAAATGATTTCTGAAAGTATCTAATTTGACTGTGGAAAATTTAATTGTTCACAATATTTTCGATCTTCCCATATAAGAGGTATTCGGTTTTGAATTTCCTCTCCTTCGTATGTTTCAAAAGCGGGAAAGACAAAAAAAAAAAAATCACTGAATAAAAACTCCATAATCCTATAATATGAAGGAATTCGTGTGAAGGGTACATCAAGTTTCCCGTATTATGTTAACCCGCCAGTGCGGCTGTGTGCACTGAGGCGCCGCGCACTGGATCAGGTAGTTACAGTGGGGCAGGGCTAGAATTCAGGGTCCCACATACCTGCTGTCCCGACTGACTGCGGTCTTTAGGCGGTTTTCTTCCGCAACTATCATTGCGAATGCCGGGACGGTCCCCAATCTCCGCTCATAAACTGCACACTTCACAAACATAAATAAAAATCTTTTATCACCTACAGAACATAGTTATACATTTCGCAGATAGATGGCAACACTTCACTTCCGCCATTGAAATGCTCCATGCCAACGACGCGTCCTCATCAACTAATGTTGCGCAAAGATGAAGAAAATAAAGATTATCTACATCTTCATATATACTCTGGAATTCACAAAATTGTGGGTGGCAGAGGATGCTCAGCACCAAAACTAATCTCTTCGTTGTGCATTCCAATCTCGAACGATAAGAAGGGAAAAAAGAATTCATATAAGCATCAGTGCGGCACCTTATCTCTATAATCTTATCTTTCCTGTCATTGCGACTCAAAAAGGTTGGTGGACGAAGTATTTCACCTCACTCTTAAGTAAAAGTGGGCGTACGCATGTTTACCAATAAGTTCAAAGGAAACGCGCGTCGTCCATCTACCAGAGGCTCCCAGCCCAATCTACTAATCAGTTCTGTGACGCTTTCATTAGGTCTGTAGCAAGCGATCACGAATCTAGCGGCTCGTCCCTGTCCTTTCTCTATACTGTCAATCAACCCCTCACGAAACGGATCCCAAATATGGACGCACAAGAAATTTGTACGCTATCTCCTTTCTTCATTATAATTTTTCAAGATTCGGCCTATGAATCACAGACTAGACCTACGACAAAATTATTGCCTTGCACTTTTTACAATTTAGTGTAAGTTGCCATTCGTCGCACCTTGCGAAATAGCATCCAGATCACGCTGAATTTCTAAGGAATCGGGCGAAGTCCTTACTTCCCTCTGACCGTATTCTCAGCGAACAATCCAAGACTGCTATTCACTTTATCTCCCAGATCGTTTATAAAAACTATTGAACTGATATCTACGGCATTTTACTCACATTAAAAACTTGTATTTCGTGCTCTATATTGTCAAGCTTATTCATCTGTGTATGAAGTATAAATTTAAAATCTGACCATACATTTTTAATTTGATAAACAGACTGTAATTTTTGCCAACAGCAGGAGTTTTTATTATTTACTTTTTTTTAAGTATTGTAATTACTTCCATACCTTATAGTTTCACCGATTAACGACTAGATTGCGCAACGTATAGTTTATATAGCGGTTTAGTTTCCTTGTATGTCAGACTATACAGCAGTGCTATAAATGTTACTTAAATCTTTTCGATAGAAATAACGTACAGAAGTTTACTATAGTACATTCATCCGTTTTTTGTCCACAACTCAATTAACGATAATGTTGTCAAAGTTAATATTCTTATCCGTCTCAGCATAAATGAGTTAACTAACCTCCTTTATCCATGAAACTACTGAGATTATCTATATTCAACTTTCAAAATTTATTAAATTGATTTTGATTTGTTGAATAATGTGTATCCTAATTTACTAAATTATTGTTAGTAATGCACATGTCGACCAAAAACATATAACCAAGCGGATGTACTCTTCTTCTCGGAGCGAACAAAGCCGCGTGCAAAAACTGGTATATAACATTCTAAGTGTAGTTCGTAGGTTCTTTGTCGTGTGTGTGTGTGTGTGTTTTTTTTTAAAATTATTTCGCAACGTCAGGTCTCGAATCAAAGTTACTCACTCGGACAATTAGACTTTCTAATTTACAGTCAATGCATAGTCAACAATATCGGAAATGCAGCGAGAAATCAAATACTGTGGTGACTCTCAGAAATTAGTTATACGCCTTGTACACTCCCACGACTCTCTTCACCCTCCTCCTGTCTTCCAGTGAATCCCATTCCAGCTCTTTTATCACATGGGGTACTGATTGTGTTCTACGGTAATTTCCAGAGACAAATCTAACAGCCCTTCTTTGCACCTCCTCCAGCTTCTGTATTTGATACCCAAAATGGGGGTCCCATGCTACAGCACCATATTCAAGCAATGGTCTGACCAAAGTTTTGTAACCCAATTCTTTTACTTCTCTCGTATATCCCCTCATCACTCTCTCCAACAAGTGAATAATTTTGAAACATTTTCCTACTGCCCAGTTGAGCTTGTTATCAGATGTTATGCCAAGATATTTACATTTCAAATCTTCAACAAGCAATTCTTTCCCCATTTTATAATCATAATCAACCTTTAGTTGTTTATCAGTGTAACTAATAAGCTGACTTTTCTTTGCATTTATCTTTATCCCATGTTTACCAACCCAGCTAGATATCCTGTCCAGATCATCCTGCAGCTGTTGACAGTCATTTAGTGTTTTGTTCCTTTTATATAGCATTAAGTCATCTGCAAACAATCTAATTTCTAATAGTAAACCATCATCACAATCATTCAGTAGAATAATGAACAGCAATGGTTCCAATGTGCTAGCCTGTGGCACTCCCATCTTTAAATTTAAATCCTTCCGGCACTTTGAGTGAATCGGAATCAAAGAAACAAACATACTAACAATCAGACACGGTTTTATTTCTCAACTTCCTGCCACCACATCAAATAAAAATATACATGATTTTAGTGCTGAGATTTTGGGATGCACAATGTTTCATATGTTATAAAAATCCGTACAGTTGTAGCCCAAATCGCAATCGACTGAACAGAATATGCTTCTCGCAGTTGAAATGTTTAAAGCCTGAAATATGTAAAAGTTACGTTACATTCCTTTAATCACCAAGACTCAAGTAATACAAATTTCCTATCATTCCAGAAAATGGGTGTTAAATCTCGTTTGGCCAACCTGACTGGTTATCCATGGTTTTCCTCAGTCATTCAAGGCGAATGTTGGGATGGTTCCCTACAAGGCCACGGCCAACTTACATACCCCCTCCTTTCCCTTTAGGTTAGTATAGTCATTTAATTCATGATGGCTTTCAGTATCAAAGCCTCAGGAAATTGAGCTATCTGATTTCCCTTCCTTCATTACGCCATTGGTATTTGTCCTATCATTCAAAGTATTTAAACAGGTTATCACCAATATTTCCCGATTCAGTTGCTAACTTAAACTTTTTCGTCTTAAGCATTTTTACTTACTTGAAGGGTATGTCCCGTTGATAGCTATAGCCGATTAAATTATTCCATCTGTTATGAAGGCTGTACTCTGATATGCAGTCGGACCACAGAAATAAGATATTCGCTGTCGACCATGGTTACTTTTTCTTCGTCTGTAGCTACTGGCGATGTTTTTATGACGGTGCAGATCTTGTAATAGTATATGTACGAAGAATGATGACAGTAATAATTTACCTGCCAACTTATATCTTCTAAACGGTTAAGTCTGATTTTAATGCTCGAATATATAGTTTGCATATTTGCAAAATATGTTTTCCTAGAAACGTGGCTTCAATTGAAGAGAGAAACAAGTGTTGGTTCGAACTGCTTATAAGTTCTATCGAGTAATTTTAAATATGAATCTTAATAAAGGCAAAAAGGTTTTGCTGGTCGCACTTCTAAACATTTACCTCACCTTTTTTTTTACTAAATCAAAAAAAAAAAAAACCAACTACTTAGAATGATAATTATCTACACTATATAATAAAATTGTAGAAAATTGTGTCTGTACGTTTAGTTTATTACGAAAACGGTAATTGCAGCGTAAACCACTGATGATACAGGTGCCAAAACCGTAAAATTTAGAATTTTTGTCTTTCTATCAGTGTGCTGTACGTTCTCTCACTACGCAGAAACTAATTAAATAAATTTAACTAAATTGCACGTAGTGATAACTTATGTAGTCAGTCAGGATTGTTTATCGTGGTACAGCGTACAAAACCGTAAATTTTCAACTTTTGTGTATCTGTGGGTGCTTCTCGCATAAATTAATGAATTAATTTCAGCGGAATTAAGCATAGTCATATGTCATCAGTTAACATATAAGATATTTTTTATCCTGATTAAGATCATATTTCGTTATTGATAATGCTAAATGGATAAACAAAAATTCCAAAATTTACGATTTATTTTCTCTTTGTCTCGCCAGCGATCTATTGGTTTGATAATGTGGAGATGCTAGGATGCTTCTTGGTTCGGATTCCATGTGAAACTGTCTCCTACTCCTGGTACCATTATTAGTTTAGGTTAGGCGGCCATGTTAGTCTAGCCAGTAATACCCGATGATTTAGTTGTAAAATTGTCTGTGGGTGAGGCTTTAATGTTTTACCTTCCAGCAGTGGCGTAGCTAGGTCAACAAGGGCCCCGGTGCAAAAAATTTATTTTGGGCCCTCAGGACAGACGGGCGACCTTTTTTTGCTTTGTGTGCTGGTAGGGGCCCCCTGAACTGAGGATGAGGGCCCTTGAATTATTATTTAGGGGCCCCTGAGTAGTAGTTGAGGCCCCCCTGAGCACAGCGAGGGCCGTTAGTGAAGGGGTCTTGTACTCTCAGGGGCCCCTTAGACGACGGTGGAGCTAAAAAAAAAAAAAAAGGTCGCCAGTTTGCCGTGAAGGCTCGTGGGGCCCTCCTAAACTGCGCTTGAGGGCCCCTAGAGATGCTCTTTGGGGCCCCTTGAGGTATGCTTGGGGGCCCCCTGAGCGTGAGGGCCCCGGTGCACTGCACCGCCTAGCCCCATAGTAGCTACGCCCCTGCCTTCCAGTTAAAATATTTTGGCTGATGAAGCCTGAAGATGTTTTTGCTATATGTATCTAATAGTAAACAATCAGAGAAAGTTACCAGAAACATATTGACCGGAATGTGAAAAGATCTATTTTTCTTGATAACAGTATAAAAAATGATTAATTGTTATTCCTTTTTGAAGTTATATTTTCCTTAGACACTTTTCCAGAAAAATAAAAAATCTATTTTCATGTTAACGCTTTAATTTTTCTATTCCTCTTCAACCTCTAAAGCACCGCTCATAACTATCTGCCCTCGTAACTAATATTCATAATGACTTCAGGGGTTTAGGCTGCCAATAGCAACGGCCTCCGAAAGGAGAGCGGAAGACCGGGGAGCGGTCCAGGGCACCCTCTTGCCCTTGAGGTTGGAAACGGGCCCTACAGACGGGTGAATCAAAAATGATCAGTGACATGGGGATGCAGAAGGCAACGGGAAAACACTGCATTAAAGACCCAAAGGTTATCCCGAAGACATGTAATCCTCTCAAATTACATATATCATGATGGCTTCTTCCTGGATAAAATATGCCGGAGGTAAAATAGCTTCGAGCTTTACCGCTAGACATATAGAGGTCATTAGCGCCAGGAGAGAAAAAAATGAATGGGAGGGAGAGATGGCGAGATACAGGAAGAAATTCAACGATATTGAAGGAGCCATTCCGGACTTCGCATGAAGCGATTTTGAGAAACCATGGATAACTCAACTGTTGCTGGGCGTACTGGGACTTGAAATTGCGTCCTCCCGAATGCCAGGAACAAACGTCCCCGCTCACCCAGAAGGCTCGATCTAAAGATGCTGCTACTGAGCATTCTGCCATATCATAACATCAAGTAGACCAACTGAAGGGTGGCCTAGCGGGGAAGCAATGAGTGGGTGTCATGAAGGAGAGTACCCATTTCACACAAGCTGTAACCCATTAATTTCTTCCTTTAAGGTTATATGAATTTCACTATAATGGTCTTAAGAGTCCAAAACAGCCACAAAAAAAAAAAATTGAACAGTGATGACTTAAATATTTTTAGATGAAATGAAAATTAATGGCGATGAAAAATGTGCGATAAACGTTATACAGAATTGCTTATAATCAGGTGGTTTCCAAAATAAAATAAAAAGTTATTTGGATAAATTACAGTTATTATCCACAGTGTACCATTCTTTTTTTTATTCCTTCTAGCTGATTATTGGGAGGTGGGCTGGTATAGGGTTACAATAACCCATTTCAGCCAAACGGGAAGGGATTGCGAAAAGAAACTGGAAGGAGTCAAATCTGCCGAGAAATATCCTAACCTATTGCAAAAATCAGAATGAAGATATCGCGACGCACAGGATAGTTCTGAGCTCTGTTCACCCCCCATACCCTGTTCAATGTGTGTGTGTGTGTTTTTTTTGTTTTTTTAATTTGGTTCTTGAACCATCCCCGCGTTTTCCTGGGTATATTATAGGGTCAGATCTTCCAATAAAAATTATCAATCCTCGCCCTCACCAAAAAATTCCGGATCACAGGACATGATAGCGACGCATTTGGCACAAGGGGTCAAATCTCCCAAAGAAGATACCCCACCCCCTCCGAAAAAATAAAGGGATTTCTTTATCCGCAATGGATAGTTCATCCTACTGAACCGACTCGAGAACGCCTGCCTCAGTTCTTAGCAATACCTCGGGTGAAGATGTGGGTGCAGCGTATTCCTGTCAATGGTAATTTATAAGTTTGTATTTTTACTTGAGTTAGGTACAGCTGTGCTGTTTCACTTGTTGAGTTTGGGGCAGATAAGACAGGGCTGTCTGGGAGCCGCGGTTCAGTTGTGGAGGACGCGTGTGCAGGATGTGGACCATCGCGAGCCGTGCCGTGACGTAATCCGTGGGCCGTGCTGTGCCGTGCTAAGCGGCTACCACGAAAACGGGTCAAGTTCGCTCTCTACCCGCAATCGCGCCGACCTCGCCGCTGCCGCAACATCCCGCACGTGGACACTGCCGGGGAGGCTACTGAAAACCTCATTTATCAAGTAGAAATTTCCCGATTAATCTCTCCAAGACACTGCTTCTGCAATATGAAGCAGCCGAATATCGGTCACATCATTTTTTAAATAATTAAGTTATACATTACCCTCCCCGTTGGCTCAGTTGTCTGCGGCACCGTAATGGTATCTGCCGCTTATACGGAGTTGGCTGGTTCCCGTCTTGGTGGTGAAGGAAATTTTCATCTGGATTTGTCCATTTCTCCGCAGTGCTTATGTGAATTATGTGGTTATGGTATACGACACTGTTGGCGGTGATTCGTTCGTCGGCAATGGACGTTAAGCGTGGCGCCATCCTCAGTATCTTTCGGTAGAGTAGGCCAAAAAGGGCCCGCATCTGTTATCAATCTCTCACTTATTTTATCTCTCACCAACAGCACAAACAGCTCTCTACACTGAAAAGAGACACGCCGTTACAGTCATACACACTTACGTTCCCTTGGAGAGGGTAACCGCCTTTACTCGTACTTGGGTACGGCACCAGAAGAACAAGCTATATATTCCTATAGGCCTATCGCATTAGGTTGAATTTTTGTTTTAGTTTTACTTATGGCTTTACGCCTCGCCTACGTGGAGGCGAAAAAGGACTGTGAGTAAAGAACGGGAAGGAATCGGGCAATGGCCTGCTGAAGGAACCATTGCGAATGAGAAACCGAAATCTGGATGGCTGGACGTGAATTCGAATCCATTAGGTTGAGGTAAATAGATATCCGCAAAGACCACTATCAGCTATGACTTACTGCTTACTTGTGAGGCCTATGTATTCTAAACGGTAATAATTTCATGTAATATCATTTTTTTTTTTTAATTTAAAATTTGTTTCTGTCGCAGCCAATTAACTTTGACTGCTAATTCTGTAGTTTATACTCAGCAAAGCTTTGCAGAAGTGTACGTCAGTTTAAAAAAAAATATTCTAGATTGCAACGAATATAGGGATTCGTACCGTGGACCTTTCGATCGTCAGTCACTCGCCTCAACCAACTCAGAGAAGCTATGAGGTTGTCTAGTGGATAAAGGGCACCCCTTCAAAATACCTGGCCCTTGGTTTGAGTCCCGGTGCGGCCATTTGATTGTTCATGCGTTGTTCTGTTCAGATGAATACTCTACCAAGTTTCGTGGTTAGGATTGTGCATTAAACTGTCGGCCCAGCCACGATACAGGCGCATTGCATGGCAAATCGAAACTCTGTTCCTTGACGGCTGAATCTTTTAGCGATATCCCGGCTAACCTGCCATACTATTATAAATAAGCATTTACCCGCTGGTTTGCCCACGCGGAAATATACATCTGAAGTAATGCGTTTGCAGACTCTTTTTAGTTTTTGAGCAGCAATTATTATCCGCGATACGGAAAAATACCGAAATGTGTTGTAAGAAGTTTAGTTTCTTTTAGCTGTTTTATATCCAGTATTCCTCTAGCTATCAAGAGGTTTTAATTTTCTTTTTCTGTATATTTTAACGTAATGTAATTTATAAGAATTAAGAAATTAACTACTCAAACGTTCATAAAACTACGCAAGAAATATTCTACAAAAATGCGATCAAGTTTTAGTATCGACATTAAGCAGAAACTTCGGTTAGGATTTCATCTGAGGTTTGTAATGTAACATTGTTGTAACTTTTACCGTGCCGTAAATATTACAGTTCGTTTGGATGTAGTGGTTTAAGTTTTCCGTGGATTCCAAATTACTATACTTCAGAAAACTGAAGAAATACATCATTAACAGAATCCAGAGAGTGGAGTGTTTGTGTGGTGGTGTGACCTTTGGTGAGAATATTATGAGGTTAAGAAGCAAGTGTTGATCTGTGGCATTTATCTATTTTGATTACAAACAGATTATCATTTCTTGCCCCTACTTCCGGTCACGTAAAATGATAAGATATACCACAGATCTTAAGTCAGACCGTTAGCTTTCAAACTGTGGATTTTGTTTGATGCGATGACAAAAGGTTAGAGACAGTCCTTACACAAATTTATGTATGCAGAGATAAGGGCTATTCGCTATATTGGTCCTTTTTATAGCCAAATGTTTTTCTGTAGGAATCACGTTTTTTGCTGTAAACGTCTCTTTTGTACAGTTAATATGTTACTGTAACTATAGATAGCTTTTGTAGAGACAACTCAATACCTCATACAGTCAAAGACAGTATTTCAAACGCCAGAGCCAATATCGGTGACTTGACCGTGTTTTACTTACCTCGCCATGTATCGTGGTTTTGCTGTCACGAATGTCGAATTTTCGTGACGGGATCAGCTCTATCAAGTTTCGCCTTTCCAATTGGATGTCAATAAAGTTACCGATTTACTGCTTTTAAATTTTCCCCACATTAAGGACTGAATTTTTTGTATCTAATGCTGTATAGTATTTGGATTTACCAGCAATGATTTTGTAGAATTGCTTTACTAAGCCACCCGATGCTGAGCTTCGTTTCCTTAGAGTTCTCAATGTGTTAGTATGCCCCTAGTTTCTTAGATGTTTAATAATGTTATTTCTGCTTCCGTATACTGATCATCTGGACTTCTTCCATGTATTAGTCCTCTATTAGTTTGTCTGCCATGCATTCATCTCTCAAATTATAAAGATGTGTGGATAAAACATAAGAACTAATCTTCATGTCTCCCTTAGTAGCAACAATACGAGAACATATACAGAACTTCTAATTTACTGAAATGTGACGTTTTCCAACATCTTTAGTATTCAGTTGCCTGATTTATTTTTCACCACCTCGGTAAAATTATTCAGAACTGTTTTGTTAAAGCGTTGTCGAGAAGCTTGTCTTTAGTATATGAACCCGGTATGACTTCGAATTTCTACCGAACCAAATACCATCTTCTTTTTTTCCTCGTTAGGACTACTAACGAAAACGGACAGGGGGGAATGGTTGGATGCATCTCAGTGGCTAAACCAGACTTGTTTTGCTAGATCTGTTGCTTTTAACCCCACCGGAGCAGTGTTTGTGTTGTCACTGTCTGCGAAACGTATATTTTGTATGATAAATGTGGGAACCAACCCAGCATTTTCCTAGATGCTTCCGGAAACCGCCTAGAAACCGTAATCAGGGGGAGGGGGGAGGAACAGTACTCGACCCTTGTACCTTTGTACCTGTCCGACCCAGTGTGATGGCGTCTGTAAGTTGCGGGCCAAACACTGTCTTTATTTATTGTGAAATATAATAGCCAATGTGTTTTATTGCTAGTAAGCTTGGCTAATGAAGTATCGCATCCTGTCTTGAGATTTAATACTAGATACAAATTCATAGAACAAAGTAGAAGCTTCAAACGCTCTGATTTGTGCCGCTGCAGATAGGACTGAAGTGACCCATCAACTGATAGTTACCAGCAATGAACTGTAAGGAAGATATCAGCCAGTTGTAAATACTATTATGTAATTTAGTATTTGGAAACATTACGTGCGTTATCGAAGAAAGTGAGCATCACTGGTTTTTTGCTTCGTTTTATGTTTAAAACTCAGTTGTGCTCATTAGTTACTGATTGCTATTAAGCGAATTAAGATTAATTTTTTCGCTTTGCATCTCGTCTGATGTATTCCGTATCTGTTTTGGATCTCTCCCTCCCTTGACTTTCCTGATTATTGCTTCGGGCATAGTCTACCATCCAGTTTGTAACCACACTGAAAACAAAGAATGTTTCTCACGCATAAAGAAATTTTCAAGCAATCAACACATGAGCATTGAGCAGCATACAGTGCAAAAGTAATGATTATCATAAGCAATTAATTTCACTTTGACTAACTGCAAATTATGCAGTACTTCAAGCAAGTGACATGATTTGAAAAGGTCTATTCATGAAAGTACGCACAAATTTTAATATCTGCGATTTAAATCCTACTTATGTTATATGAGCAAGGGGATGGCTCTGATATGAGTGCGGCAGCATCATTTTATTCTATCTTATTTTGCTTCACACCATTCGTACTAGCTGCTAAGTGTACTTAAACGTTAAATTTTGCAATGTTATTTTTTTTTTTCGGTTGTTGAAACTAATTTTGTTACGTTGTAGGACTGTTAGTGATGATATAAATAAATAGGTGGATCAATATAAATCGCTATAAATGTTCCTCAGTTATTTAGAAACAGTTCGTAAGTCTGTATCCAGTTGTTGCAGCACTTTTTTTGTTTCACGTTTTACACAACAAAACATTACAAAGGGATCTGGCGTCTCATATTTTTGTGTGTTCGCTTCCATAAGGGTTGATGCTTTACAGACAGAAAGCTGCAGATATAGTAACACACACGTATAGAGACATAACCGAGCTCGGAGGGTGAGTGGTAACGCCCGTGCGGAAGCCAGCTCAAATCCCCGATTCTGGTTTCCCATAGTTACTACAAGCAAATGCCGGGATGGTTACTTTAAATGCCACGGCCGAATTCCTTATCATTCCTTGCAAGCCTCTCTCAACTTTGATGCTGAAAACAGTTTTTCTTCTAAAATTAAGGTCATCCAGAGTGAAAGGAATTCAACCGAAGTTCCTGGCAAGAAAACTAGATTTTCAGTAATTACACAAATTTAAGAACTTATAACTTATTCAACATTTTGTGGATTTTATGCAGCAGCTAACACAGTTTAACGTAAACGAACAATTTTTTTTATCGGCGTTATATATTGACATATTCATCATGAGAAACTTTCAGAGTAAAAAATGTTGTTTACACGAAATATTTAGCCGAATGTACTCTCTGATGTTATTTTCAGATGAAATATGAACAAACAGGAAAACTTGAAGTATATGGAGCTGAGAGCGCGCTCTTGGTAGCTATAAACTTCAGGTTTTACGGCTTGTTCATCTTCTACCTGAAAATAACTTCGGACAGTGCAATCGTCGAAATATTTTGTGTTAACATTCTTTTCTCGGTTAGTTTCCCGTGAAGAATATATCGACGTAGTATGTAAAACCATTATGATCTCTTTGTGACATTAACGTTTCACCCTAGGATTAAAAAGTAATAATTCAGAATGACACTAAGGCCTTGGAATGTGTTATGCAATAGTTTACTAAAATAGGCACAATTTTCCTGGTGTATACGACAATTACAGACCGTCTCAGTAGAGCTTCTCCTGCCTTCAGAGACTGAACTTAAATATTTGTTTAGGAGAGTTTAATCCATTGTGATCGATTTATTGCAGACTCGGAGGAATGGATTTATGGACTTCTCACGTGACTTGTCTCAGGTCTAGGGTACGCACACGTGGCAGTAGTTATTAATCCGTGTAACTATTCACACGCGCGTTACATTTATTCGTTACGGGGAAACTCAGACAACACGTGATAGTTAATACTTGGCTGTTTGCCGTCCTTTCCGAGTGATATATGGGACCAAGTCCTGCACTGGTATTCTTTCGATGTGTGACAGAAAGCTACTGTGCTATAACTATTGTCCCGTTGTTTACTGTATCAGTAACTTCAGTTTCTTTCGTTTATATTTTATTACTGGCAGTTTTTTGATTCAATTATCGCGAATCACACTGATTAAAAAAAAAAAATACAAAAATTAACCTTAAATATTTTAAGAGAAAGATTTTGCAGTGACTCACAGTAGTCGAAAAAATAAGCGAAAGTTTTTCTTACAATGCAATAAGCGATGTGGTTTTGGTACTGCATATTACGCTAACTAGTTAATTGATTTCTGTTTAACGGGTGTGGAGAAACAGCTTCCAAAATTTATATCTTATAGAAACTTGAAATACCTAAGCTGAAACCAGCTGCACCACATTAGCAGAAATGAAATTAAGCGCATTTCACAGAAGTTTTCAAAACCCTGAATTTACAAGCGAACAAAACTTTTGTTGTATCATATGATGTTTAAACACTGTAAATGGGACACAGTTAGTTTTTCCAGCGTTTCGTTAGTGATTTTTGTATTACAACAGTATTGACTTGTTCCGATTTTTAGGTTACGAGGTTAAGGATTAGAAAATTGAAAGATTCGATGACCACTTAGATGATCCCGCATTTTTCGTGTGGTACGATAATCTATTGTTCTGATCCAAGCTGTGGTCGGTGACTCACCATTCTGCCATTGCACAGTCGCGAAAGAGGACACCATTTTGAAGGTGAGAACACGATTTCAGCGCTATGCTATTTTCATTGAAGTACTGTAAAAATTGATGTAATGTTGATATATTCGAGTTCATTTGACGTTAGTCTGAAAGGTGACTGCTCAGTATTAACAAGTGTACATTTATGAATCCCATTCAGAAATCAAAGTTGTATGGAACGATATCAAAACCTGTTACCTATTTTGTCTTGTTGTATTAACAATGTCTCTAACGAATCTGTTTTTTTTTTTTTTTTTTAGGAATCCGCTAATATGCGTAAACCCATCTAGTATTGTATCTTATGGTGTTGCATTTGTCTAATACCTTGTGGTTAGGGGGGAGCTTCGTTCACATTTAGTTTCTTTTTTTTTCCATCACCTGTTAATCATTTGCATTGAAAATTTCTGCATTAATCATAGCTTCCCAACACAACGAATTGTGGTGATCATGAGTTAAAACACCTACCGGCTACGGACAGCCAGAACCTGTCGCGGCCAAGTTTCCTTGCTTGTTGTGATCGTTTCTCGCCCACTTACCTAGTTGTGTAGACACCAAATAGATGAAAACAAACTAATGATCGGTTGTTGCCGTTTTTTGGGATAGAAAACGTGTCATGGATTTATAATCGAGCAGTCACAATGGAAAACAGTCCTTGGACGGCAACTCTGTTACGAAATGGCCATCGTTCAGACACTTTCTGTTCCACTCATTTTGTTTCAAAAGGAAGTTGTCAGTCTGAGTCAAAGCGCCAATGAGTGGTGTTTGTATGTGGGACATTGTCACGTCCACCTCTCAGGTTTAGGCATTACGACATTCACTTGCCGAAGCAGAATTCTCTGACGAAACGGCAACAAATTTCGAGTTGAGTATTTATGTCCGTTGAGCCAACCGCAGAAAATTTTTCCATTAGATGTTTACTGGCTGGTCTGACTGCTGTTAACGCTGCTACTGGAGACTCAATCGAATGGATATTGCCCCCGACGACACTCTATAATTGTTAGGCTTCTGTTTCTGGTAAGCGTAATCACTCTGATTAGTGCATACGATAAACAAATAAATAAAATTAAACTGATTTTTTTAAAAACATTTATTTATACAGTTTACTCTGAATTGTTTCGTAGTAATGATTTTCCCTTTCCTAAACAGCTTCTATAAAATAAAAAATGCCTTTTCATAGTGAGCCGTACGCTCTATTAAAGATTTCACAATTTGATTTCTGTTGAGTTTTAAGTAACTTAAAAATATTAAGGAGGGACAGAAACGGTCTCGCCATGTAGTAAGATGCTATTACATTTCTTTGAATGCGATGTTGTCCCAACAACGAATATGATTCTTTGCGTGTCCACCCTATAAGCCAGGGATGGCGAACCTTTATTGATCCACGTGCCATTTTTTCTAAGGAAATGTTGACTGAAGCTATGGCGTGCCAGTAAACAATAATGTCTTAGTGATTAATGGGAAAATAAATAAAACTAAATACTATCACCTTGAAACATTATATTTGCAGCCAGAAATTTACATTTTTTATATTAAGCAAATATAACGTCAACAGTTTTGTGTTTACTTACGTAGATGAAACTAGTGCGATTTCTGTTGTTGCAAATTTGATGCCAAACAGTTTATATTAGGTTCATAGTTCGTTACTTTTAGCTGAAGTGGAGTCATCTGACAAACGGTTCCGAAGAGAGTCTTTAATGTTATTCATTTCTGAAAATAATGACTCACAGGCATAGGTAGATGAAAATATTGTTAAGACAGCGAAAGCCAGTTTCTTAAGACAGCTAAATGTGTCTGGAATTGAATTCCAAGTTTCCATAATGATGGTATTGGTATTTTTACTCACATTGCTTGATAGTCTTGCTAATTCATTTAATTCCAACTCCTTCCTCATTTCGATGAATTTTTGAGTCCATATTGAACTACACTGGAACTCAATCAGATGCATCTCCATTTCTTCAATTTCCAACCAAACAAATTTAGACAAGTTCAGTTTATCAGGTGTAATTACATCAGGATACATAATAAACTTGAGTGTTTCCGACAATTCTTTGAACTGAGAAAATCTAGATGAAAATTCTTCGATTGAAGAATTAATAACTAAAGATAACTCTTTAGTGAGTTTTAATTCTTCTGGTTTTTCGCGTACATCCAAATCTCTGGTGATTTTTTTCAAGTTTGGGAAATACTTGTAATTATTGGAAATAATATCGTTACTGAAAACTTACAGTTTAGCCTCAAAGGAACGAATGAGAGCTAGCATAACGATAATTGTTTTGTTTGCGCCTTGAAGCTTCACGTTCAATTTATTGAAATGCTGGCACATGTCCGTAAAAAACATTAATTTTGAAAGCCAGATAACATCCACCAACTGTGAATATTGTTCCATTTTTTCCTCATTTTGTAAAAACAGTCTGATTTCTTCCAAACAATCAACAAATCTTTGAAGTACGTTACCGCGGCTCAACCAGCGAACATTGTTATACATCAGTAAACCATTGTACACACAGTTCACTTCATCCAACAAGGCATCAAATTTTCGCTTATTTAAAGCCTGCGACGATATGAGGTTCACTATTTTTGTGACCACGTCCATTATATTATCAAGGGAGGCGAATCCACCTTTTGCACACAAGGCTTGTTGATGTATGATGGAGTGGAATTCGAGAATCGGATGTCCTATGTATGTTTTAAATAAATTGATAAAACCATTTATTTCGCCCACCATACTTGGAGCAGCATCAGTCGTTATCGAAACAATTTTTCTTAAATCTAATTCTTTCTCAACAAGTAAATTTTTAACAGCCATACAAATATCTGTGCCCTTAGTAGTTGTTGGTAACGATGTTATCGCAATTAATTCTTCCTTGATCTCGTTTACCACACAATATCGAGCAAAAACAGCTAAACGAGCAGATTTAGTTATATCAGTACTTTCGTCAAGACACAGCGATATACAAGGAGATGACTTGATATCATTTGTTTGTTGTTCTTTCACATTTTCTGCCAGTTTTAGCATTCTATCTTTTATTGTGTTTCTGGATAAAGGAGTATCTTTGATACGCTGAATTATCTTATCTTTATTTTCAAAGTCTTCAAAAAGTGATGGGGCACATGTTAACCAGGCTTCCTTCAAAAATTCTCCCTCGCTAAAAGGTTTACCATGTCGAGCAATAACATTTGCAGCCGAAAAACTTGCGGCACCAGTATGACAGTCCTTGCTAACATACTTAATCATTGACGTCGACTGCTTATTTCTATCTTTAATTGCACACGCAATGAATTCTTTTTGCTCCGGTTCGCTTTTTTGACAAAGAGATTTGTGATTTGTTTCATCGTGCCGTTTTACAGATGATGTTCTACATACCACTGTTCCAGAACACAAAACACACACCGCTTTATTACCTTTATTAATCATGCCATATTTCTCAGTCCACCAAGGTTGAAATTTCCTATTACACTTATCTTGAACTTTTTGTATTTTTACGAAACTATCCATTTTGAATAGTAGTTAACTGAAGTCAAACAAACTTAAACAAGCAGCTGTGTTAATCGAACTAGTTCATAAACTACAAGAACCATGTTTAACTGGTGAAAGCAGTCAGCGACGTTAACAAAACAAACAAGTGAATATGTAAGCGCTCCTCCCGCCGCTCTTGCTCACTAGTAACTCAGTCCGTTCGCTCGTAAATTCGCTGGAAGTCTACCACATTTGGCAACCTGTGGTTGTTTCGGGATCGGAAGTTTCGTTATCTCATGATCTTTGTTACTATGATCGCAAATTATGTGGACGAAAAAATAAATTATTTATATCGATTAGGTTCCTACTTAATTAATGCCGTGCCCAAATTATTTCGTCGCGTGCCATCATTGGCACGCGTGCCACTGGTTCGCCATCCCTGCTATAAGCAAACATGTATAAAACAGGCAGTTACTATTGTGTTTTAGCCCCCTAGTCGACTTCCATATGCGTGTCCAAACTTCATAATAGTTTAGGTAGTTATTTAATTCCGATGGAGCATAAAGCATAGATACGTAAATTACGAAAGTTCCCTGTTAACCAGTGTTAATTGTTGTTGTCTTCCGTTAGGATCTATTTTATATGTTTGAACGAACAATATATATACTTAGTATCTTGGAAAGAGCTCTAACAATTTGGATGAAATTTCATATATAGATAACGTTTTTCTTTTCAAGTTTGTCTTCCCTGCAAAAACGTGATTTTACTCTACACCAGCAATTCTTGTATTTGGTATATCGGAAACGGCTCTGACGCGATCTAGTAGAAGTGTCAGGTACTAGTAAGCCTACTGATGTTAAGTTTCTCTTTTTGTAGAGCAAGGAACGCTTATATCTTTAAACGAAAAAATCTTGTATACTAGCTGACCCGTGCGAATATTTCGCAGAGTATCGTGGTCAGTCAACGAATGGCAATATAATAATGTGGAAATAAGTAAATGCAAATATATTTATTAACTAGCTAAAAGCACGGTTTTGTGTTGGCTCGCGAAGTTTTTTATAAGAAATATTATATACAACTAAAGAAATTAATAAATAATCATAAGAATTTTAATATCTAAACTATCATCAAAAACCCTGGTTTCAGTTTGGTGACAAAAAATAATTAGGCACATTTGTAATAAGACACAATCTTTAAATATTTAAAAAATCAATTTATTTAATTTTGTTTTGATCAGATAGTGAAATTTCTCATTCGAGTTTTCTACATTTTAACATACTTGAATTTTTAATACTACTAATTCTATCACAAAAAAATCTTCTATTTATTGCTAGCCTTTCTAAAGTTTATACTCTTATATGTTAAGCCTACAGAAGTTTCTTTGTCTCCAATATCTGCAACAGCATTATCCAGTGTTAAACCTTGAGCTTTTTTAATTATTATTGCAAAAGCTAATAGTAATGGAAATTTTTTTTTTGAACGTGTGATATTCCCTCTTTCACAAAATTTAGTTATGGGTGGAATTGGAACACAACCACTATTTTGATAAGTTAAATGAAAATAATTTTCAACATGAACCATTATCACTCGTGGCATTTGATCAGGCGGCCTTAGATTTTCTTCATAAATAATATCCTGAACATAACCTAAGGCTCCGTTCACTAATCCTTTACGACCCATAAATTAGAGCGTAACATAGCTTTAGATCAATAGACAAGTCCGCCCAATAATTAAGCACTTGCTGATTTTGCTGCAGAACAATTATGAACAGCTGGTATATAAGCAACAGGTTGACGCAATTCTTTTAATGTTTGATGATTAATTTCTTTTACATCTTTATGTATTGCAAATAGTCTGATAACATCATTGAAAAACTTACGTTCTTGTAATGGAAAAGTTTGTAGACAACGTATCATTAAATTTTTATAGTCTTCAATTGTACTCTCGTCACTCCCAATACGATTAAGTATATCTAGAAATATTTGTTTATATTCATTTTTTCGGAATGATACTGATAAAAAAACAATATTTTTGAATACTTGATTTGAATAACAATTTCCCTTCTAAGAGGAATTCATTTCCTTCTATTTTATCATTGTAAAGTGGTCTGTCATTAACAGGCGGTAACTGTTTGATATCCCCCAAACAATACGTAACCAATCCAGCTCTTCGTAAAATTGTCAAATTGAGCAAGAGAATGTAAACTGACCTCTCTAAATACTTTAATTACTCCTATTAAAAGTTTGGAATGTGTTGTTGAACCATTTATATTGACAGCAGCAACACCAGTTGACGCAAGCAATAGATAAGAAGATGGTCCCAATGTTTGATCCAATCGAACAGTAATATAATTAATTAATGTACTTTTTCCAGATCCAGCTTTCCCTTGAACAGAAAATCTTTTGATTTGAAGTTCTTCTTCATAACCTTTTAGATAATTATGTTATTTTTCATATATATTTATCTGTTCTTTTTGTTCATTAGAAAAAAACAATATTCGTTGGTAAGTTATATTGAGTACAAACATTTCTCTGATTTTTTGCTAATTTTTAATTTTCAGTAAAATGTTCTAATATATTAAATACACAGACGGAAAAAAAAATCCCAACACCAAGAAAAAATTATTGTAGAGTAATGAAATTTGGACAATGCAT
Organism: Vandiemenella viatica; assembly: GCA_031002005.1. Taxonomy (NCBI): domain Eukaryota; kingdom Metazoa; phylum Arthropoda; class Insecta; order Orthoptera; family Morabidae; genus Vandiemenella; species Vandiemenella viatica. The sequence goes on from JARYHS010013630.1 coordinate 44,691,501, forward strand.
TTGTCAAGTTAACATGTTTAATTGATTAAATTTTCAAGATCACAGGTTAATTTAAGCTCAAGAAAATGCATTTCAAATGTGAAATACTGTTAAATTAATAGCCGGTGTAACCTCCAGAATTTTGAATGCAAGCCTGCAAACGTGAATGCATTGTGTCATACAGGTTTCGAATGTCACTTTGTGGTATGGAGTTCCATGCTTGTTGTACTTGTGCTGTCAATACTGGGACGGTCAGTGCTGGCTGTGGATGATGCTGGAGTTGTCTTCCAATGATATCCCATACGTGTTCAATTGGAGACAGATCTGGTGATCTCGCAGGCCAAGGTAACATGTCGACACTCTGTAGAGCACGTTGCGAGACAACAGCGGTATGAGGGCGAGCGTTATCCTGTTGAAAAACTCCCCCTTGAATGCTGTTCATGAATGGCAGCATTACAGGTTGAATTACCAGACTGACGTACAAATTTGCAGTCAGTGTGTTTGGTATAACCACAAGAGTGCTCCTGCTGTCATAGGAAATTGCTCCCCAGACCATGACTCCAGGTGTAGGTCCAGTGTGTCTAGGCCGCAGACAGTTTGGTTGCAGGCGTTCCCCTGGCCTCCTTCTGACCAACACTCGGCCATCACTGGCACCAAGGCAGAACCTGCTTTCATCAGAAAACACAACAGATCTCCACTCCGTCCTCCAATGAGCTCTGGCTTGACACCACTGGAGTCGCAAACGGCGATGGCTTGTAGTCAGTGGAATGCACGCTACAGGGCTGGAGTCATGGTCTGGGGAGCAATTTCCTATGACAGCAGGAGCACTCTTGTGGTTATACCAAACACACTGACTGCAAATTTGTACGTCAGTCTGGTAATTCAACCTGTAGTGCTGCCATTCATGAACAGCATTCAAGGGGGAGTTTTTCAACAGGATAACGCTCGCCCTCATACCGCTGTTGTCTCGCAACGTGCTCTACAGAGTGTCGACATGTTACCTTGGCCTGCGAGATCACCAGATCTGTCTCCAATTGAACACGTATGGGATATCATTGGACGACAACTCCAGCATCATCCACAGCCAGCACTGACCGTCCCAGTATTGACAGCACAAGTACAACAAGCATGGAACTCCATACCACAAAGTGACATTCGAAACCTGTATGACACAATGCATTCACGTTTGCAGGCTTGCATTCAAAATTCTGGAGGTTACACCGGCTATTAATTTAACAGTATTTCACATTTGAAATGCATTTTCTTGAGCTTAAATTAACCTGTGATCTTGAAAATTTAATCAATTAAACATGTTAACTTGACAAATGCATTGTCCAAATTTCATTACTCTACAATAATTTTTTCTTGGTGTTGGGATTTTTTTTTCCGTCTGTGTACTTGTCCATTTGAAATAGTATGCCATTTATACTTGATATCGATTTCTCTTCGACATAGATCCACTTCTGTCTGATTATTATTTGGTCCAACGGCTACATTCATCCAGTCGTATGGTTGATTTACTTCTACTTGGTCTATTTCTACAAAATCTTCTTCGTCTTCTAAATTTTGTACCATATAATCAAAATCATGATTCAAAATATCTTCACTTGTAAAATGCCGATGTTATCTAATTTTCCAGGTGCTCTTTTGTGGATTTAGATCATTTAACTGTCGCCAAGGAACATGCACAAAACTTGTTGCTCGTAAAAATTTTCATTTTTTTCAATACCAGGATTATATTTAAATTTTGGTATAATTCTGAGAATAAAAGTTACTGTTTTAGTACATAATTTACACCTCTTTTATACATTTTTGTTAAAAAAGTATTGTAAGGACATATTTTCAAATTCCATTGATAATTGTTTATATTTATTCAAAGAACTGTAAATAGAAATGCTTCGATCTTCTTTGTTCTTATCAACGTGCTCCCATACATTGCTTGATAAATTAATTGTTACAAATAATAATACTGTATTTGGCTGTGGAAGGATATTCTTTATAAAATGTCCCTGTTCTGCACGTAATTTTTATTTCAAATGAGTTTATGATTTACATCATCTTAAGTAAAATAAATAATTTGAAGAATCTGTTTCAAAACAAATTTGTAATTCTACAAGATCGAATAGCAATTAGAAAAAAATACAAACAGAAATATATATATTTCGCGGGTCGTGGGATCGAACATAGGCTAAACCAATGTTATTTACGAACGGTCTTCTGTACAGGTATAAGTCATTTAGACACAAATTTTACATTTTTTAATCCTCGATTTCTCTTAATTGGAGGTTCACCGGGCAGAACTGCTTTAGGCAAGAAACCAGAGGTGACGTAATATTAAGCAGAATTGTTCGATCTGCGATAGCGATTTCCACACTGAAGACTTCTCCTAGTCAGCATGAAGGAATAAAGAAAATAAAAATTATTGCAATTTATTTGATTTTTACAAAAAAATGATTGATCGCACATCTAGAATTGACTTTGAATTTGTATGCTCAGTTTCACATCTACAGATGCAGCAGTGTTCTTACAAAGTGTACCATAAAAGTCTACAAATCTTCTCCTAGTATAAGTGCTCGCTTCGCTCGCCCTAATCAAAGGTATTTTATTTTGAAGAAGAGTAACAAATATTATTTATAATAAAAGTCGCTATCATTAAATGCTATGTGTTTAAAAAGTAGATATTTAAAAAACAGATGTTAGCTTTGCCAGATGTGATTTTTTTCAAGCTGCTTTCCTTTACAAAACTTCTTTGAAAACAATATCAGCAGTTATAATGTGATCACGTTTACTTTTTGACAGTATGTGTCTTTACACAAACAAAAATATTACTGAATTCGTGAAAAAGCCACGAGCATAGTTTTATCGGAATGAATGAATTTATGACTAATGATGTATTCGTATAAGTGAATTACCACTAATCTTGCACTATTAATTAACCATAATTAGCATAAGATTTCTATTTAACATAACAATAGCAATTTATGAGGTGGTAAACTGGATGATCTCGGAAATGGCTCTAGAGTTTTGGATGAAATTTCATATGTAGTTTACATACTGCCTTAGAAGTTTGCAACACGATTTTAATGAAAAAGAGAGAAAATCTTGAATTTGGTATCTGGGAAACGGCTCTATCTTCATCTCGTAGATGTTTCAGGTACCAGTAAGCCTATTGATGTTAGTTAAGCTTCTGTTTTATTAAAACAGGAAACTGTGCACTTCAAAATACCTAGTAAACTTTCAAGAAAAACGTTTAACTTTAATTACACTTCTCGCAAAAACTTGCATATTGAACAAAAATCGAAAGATGCTGAGCGATGTTCGGTCACCCAGATACTTTTATTAAATCGCACTACCCCTACTCTTGTATCTTGGTTGTTTACAAACCATCAATCGGTTCTCAGTTTTCAGATTTGTTCTGCAAGAGGGTTGAACCATAGTGGAATATAAATTTCTGTATTTTTGCTTTAAATGTCTCATTTACGTCGCTCCGTTGCATGTTCCGCCTTCATCCAGGTTCCTGCGCCAGTGGTTGTGTGCTCGCAGTCAAGAAATAACCAAGCCAGGTGGGTGACCAATTGCCCGAGACTGGTATTTGGAATGACGCGGGTTCAAATCAAGTCCGTTCTCCCTAATTTTGAATTTCGATGTCTTCCCATAATTACCCCAGGCAAATGTTGGAGTGGTTCCTTCAAATGGCCATTTTCGAATTCTTTCCCGTTCATTTCCATCAAAATTTTCCCGTTCCTAATGGCCACGACGTCGACGAGCCGTAAAGACCTCGGTAAATAAATAAACCTTTAAGATGTAAATACACTTTGGCTCATGTCGTACCTATCGTTCAGGTCATGCCTGTTTATATACTTCAGCTTAGAGTTCGGCAAGAAGCTTTGTGTGTAATTGTTTTATTTAAACGATTGTGTGAGTTGTATGATACTAAGCAAGGTGGTTGGGTGGGTGAGCGGTGGATACAAGTTCGATCGCCGGACCGGCCACTCAGATTTAAATTTTTTATGCATTTCCTAAACCACTTTAGGCAAATGCTGCGATTGTTCCTTCAGAAGGCCATGGCCGATTTATTTATCGTTCCTCTCCCAGCTGTAACAACATCTTCGTCAGTTACCCTAAATCCCCAGTGCAGTTTATATGATAACGATTGAGGGACATTGAATGAATGTTCAAATTAATTGTCACACTAGTGTAAATTTGTTTAAATTGATGCTTGGACTTAATATCAGAGACTCGTAACAGATATTAGATTCTACTTCTGTGTTTTAAGCGGTTTTTTATCTTCAAATACGTTTTAAAAAGACATTTAATTTAAAATCTAACCTTGCATCTCTTGACTCGTAGCGATAGTGTCCGAAGTGACAACCGAAAATGAAATGTCAATCAGTCTTTTAAAAAACCCACATTTTATTCTAATCGGACAGGATAAAATTAGTAGGCGATAAGATAACGTAAACTATGAGTGACAGCTGAGGCCTTTTGGTTCTGTTTATATCGGTGATAGCTGAGTGTAGCAGCTCATTAGCAATTAATATCAATTATAGGCTTCGGATATTAAATAACTATTACAGTTAAGTGAATACGTCTTCAGATTAAACACTTGGTTTTTCTTATCACTCGTTGTGTTATTCATTATCTGTGAAGTAAGTCGGCTTAATCTTACTCATAAATTCAGTTACCGTTGCTCTTTCCGACGCTGAAACTGAACTTTTTACCTAGAGCAGTGAAACGCATCTTGCGTTAAGTCTCTAAGATTCACTTTAACTACCAGTTAAGGCTATGGAATGCAGTGCCACGAAACTTTTTAACATTTCTTGAACCTTGGTCTGGTCTTCAGGACTTTTTTGGGGGATATTTGCAATCAAATAAGTAAAATTCCACAGTAAAGGCTCACTAAGCGTGGTGGGAGAGCGGTTAACGTTCTGGCCTCGCATTCGGGGGGACGGCGGTTCGAATCCCCGTGCGGGCATCCAGATTTGGTTTTTCCATGGTTTCCCCAAATCACTCCAGGCGAATGCCGGAATGCTTCCTTCGAAAGGCCATTGCCAAATTTCTTCCCGCTCCTTGTCCCCAGTCTTTTCCGCCCCAAATGGCCTCAACGACGTCAGCGAGGCGTAAAGCCATAAATAAAAAAAAGGGTAACTGGTGTACAGACCATTGTTTGAATATGGCGGTGTAGTATGGGACTTACAGCTTGGGTGCTAAATACAGGAGTGAGTTGGAAGGGGTCCACAGGAAGGCACCGAGATTAATTATGTTGGGAGCCATTGGATAAAAGGAGGGGATGAAGAAAGTACTCAGTGTGTAAGGCGTTAATAGGCAATGAGGAATGAATATGAAGAAATATGAATATTAGATGGAAGGGAAAGGGGGAAACGATTTCCATTACCGCAAGCTGGCACTCAATTTCAGGGTCAAGGGAGTCTGATTATTTTTATTGTAATAAATTATCAAGAGAAATGCTGAATAATTTATCAGAAATAATGAAAGAATTTAATATTAAAATTCTTAAAGGCCAAAAGTAGGTAAGTGGTGATATTACACTGGAAGAATTTTAAAATAAAAAAAGGTCGTGAAGTAAGAAAGTAGGTCGGTAGGGAAATTGACACCAGAGCGTATTCTCCATCGCAATTAAATTAAAATCAAATATTCAATGCGGAATACGAAATCGTGATAGAGTTGATAATAATTTACGAAACAGTTCTAGGCTTGCAGTTATTTCACTCATTATTGTGCAATGCATTTTTGGTGCGTTGTCAATGAAGGGACATATTAGATAAGTCGTTTTAGTGCTTGGCCAGTATTCGGGAGACCTATATCTCCGGGTACTTACTCAGAAACAACAAAGCCTGACACATGAAAGGTAACATTCAGGCTTGGACTAGTGAAGACTTGGGTTCTATTCCTGGACAGACCATGTAAATTTAGGTTTTAATGTTTTCCACAAATTACTGCTGGGCAACGCTTAAGATTGTGAACGATTTCCACCCAGCTGAAGAGGAGAGCGGTAAAGGTAAATCATGAATGAAAACGTCTTCATAACAGCCTGACAATAACTTTTCTAGCTGTTGAAATGAAACAGGGGTAAGGAACAATTTGTTACTGGTGGGTCGCGGAACAGTCTAGGTTTTTGCCACAAAAATATATCTTTTTACTTCATTTATTTTTGAAGAGGAACATTTGAAAGGCCCAAAACTCTTAGCAGCTGAAGAAAACTCGCTAATAGAACTATCTTGCGATTCTTCTTTTAAGACAATTTTCAAGGTAAAATCCTTAATTTCCTTCTGGATGAATGTACAAGCAGAGTATCCAGAAATCTCTGAATTAGCTGTGAAGTTCTTGATTCCGTTACACACGGTATACTTGTGTGAACGAGCTTTTTCTACTTTGTTGTTTTTGAAAAACAAATATAGAAATAAACTATGTGTAGAAAGTGTCTTAAGGTTAAAATTAACCAGTCTTAGCCCTGATATCGATGCCATCATCAGTAAACACCAGTGCCAGAAATCTCACTGTTTGTGAAGTTGTGCTTTTACAATATTTTAAACGTATTTTTCATTATATTTGTAATAAAGCGGGAGGCAGCTGCACAAATCATCACCTCATCAAGTTGAAGGCTGAAATTCCAGGATTAGTTAAACCTCATTTGCAGATTAAAATGCAACTGATGCGCCAAGTCATATCTTGATGGAAAACTCCTACAAATCCCATTTTAGTGGTTGACTGGTAAGTTTACCATTGTGGTTTCCTGCTCCTGGTCTTCCATATTTTCATACATTTGGGTGTAGTAACACAATGATAAACCTACCAATCAACCACTAAAATCGGGTCTGAAGGTGGTTTAAAGTGACTTGGCACTGGAAACCACCTTGCATGGCCAGTTGCATTTTAATATGTTGATCGATTTACTTCTAATCGTGGAATTGCAGCAGTGAACTTGATGATATTATAGTCTGTGCAGCCGCATCCCAGTCTATTATATGTTTGTTGTTTTATGTATTATCAATTCTTGTTTTTGTAGATAGTATGTCCTTTGTACGAAAATTGGCCATTTCGTAGGATAGGATAGACGATAGCGTTAGGTCATACAACAGTTCCCATTCTGATGTTAGATAAATCCTCATATTAGGTGGGTCGCGAAATTTTTTTTGCTTAAAAGTGGGTCGGGTACCAATAAAGGTTGGGAACCGCTGGTCTAGAATTCTGCCGGCAAGTTTTTCTTCTGTGTTAATGTTAATACTCTTACATTAAACAATCAAGCTTTCACAATAACTATTTAGCCTCCAAAATTGCTAAAGATGGATCGACATTCTGCTTAGTGAAAGTTTGTTCATGGGTTTGGCCCTGGGAATAGAGGAAGTTTCATTCTTTGTCGCAACTGCGTGTCAGCTCACGCTGGTGTACTTTGTTTGATGAGCTGTAGAATCATAAATACGAAGAAAAGGAAAAGCAACCAGCATCCTTGACTTCAAAGCGTTGAGCAAGTTACCTAGCACAGCTACTTAAACAGCAAGGTAAATCTATTGATTTAGTGAAGGGAAAAAATTAGAAAAATCATTCTGTTGTTTGTTCACTTTATGGTCAGTAAATAAATTTAATTCTTGCATAAATATGTATGAATCTCCTTAGAACGAGCTTGATACTTGCTTGTCGCTTATAGATTGAAAAGTACAAGAGAACTGGCGACCTAGAATTTGCGAAGAACTAGTTGGTGGAAACAGAGCTGTAACTTCCAAGTTCACAAACAAGAGATTATATGAGATTGCTTGGATCTGGAAAACTGAGCTAAATACGTAAATTCAAATGGAAGCCGAGTAGGTATGTGACAATATGTTCAATCGTGTTTCAAACTCATATTTTTTGTCCGGCGTTAATGAATAAAAGTCACTTTGGCTGTAACATTATGTAGTGCAGTGATTAACATGTTGTTTTATCGCTTTATGCATATCGTTACTGCATTAGTTTGAGGTCCAACTCAGGAAAAGTTACTATGCACTATGTACAAAAAGTCCTCACACTATGACTTCTGTTTCCAGGTTCCTCCTTTTGGTCGAGAAAAATATCCTACATTGCAAAAATAATTGATTAGTTTTCTAAAATTGGCCAGTCAGTAGTGGTAGTTATTTCTGGATTAATCTGGGTTTTTAGGGGAATGTGGGTTCGAGCCTCGTACTGTAACATTGATGTGTAAAGTTAACACGCACATTACATTAAAAACAAAAGGAACAATTTTCACCTCTTCGCTTCCGCTTGGTTGTGTCTTAATTTGTAATTAAAAAGCCTCCAAGAAAGCTATTTCACCGGTAAGCAGCGGTACCTAACACCTGTGTTGGAAATGTGATCTTCATTAGAATTTCAACTTGTCTTGGTATAGTCAGCCAGTTTTCAAGTTTTATCATATTCGAGAATGTGCAACTACTGTATCTACCAGTTACGAGACTGTCATCAAACATCGGTCTCAAATCGTCTTGAAAATACAATAAACAATTCTTGGTTGATAGAGATCCAGTTCGTACAGTGACATATAGAATGCTGTTGCTATATGGCTCAAAATGTTGTCTTATTTCTAAGAATTACTCATTAATTATTCATAAAATTCGGACTAATTCCAATTAATGACTTTTTAATAAACAGCAGATGGTACTGCCGTATTGTGTCTTTTATTGCGGAGCGTATTTTTTAGTAAGAAATGAAGGTGTAAGATTAAGCATAAATGCCTCAAAATGGTTAAAATATCAAGGCAATCATTTAACAAGATAAAGTGGGATAAGAATTATAATATAGGAACGAAGACTACATCCAAGAATTATAATGTTAAAAAGAAGTGTGATTTACAATAAATGATTCCTGGAACTTTCCGACATACTTTAAGCCTTAATTTCTGTTGTCATAGAACTAACGACCTGTTTCTTCTTACGTCAGTGTTTAGTTGTGTAGATTAGGTTACACCAAATTCTTAGACGAGTCTGGCGACACCGAAAGGAGCTTCAAAATGTAGGATAGTGCGGCCTTTCTTTCTCATCTCCAGGAGCACGATGCACTGAACTCCTACCTGTTGATGGTTGCCAGGAAAACATTGAAGAAATCTGATTCGATAGGGGTGTGACTGAATTTTCGTCTTTTTCATAAGTCCAAGGGAACGGATCGACGAGTCTCTATCAAACTCGCATTGCATTATAAAAATTAACTTCCATAAACCATATGAATCCATTTGCTAGACCTTCACCATTTTTTAAAAACAATTATTCGACACTATTACTGTCTCCGATATCTTCTTTAAGTTCAGCAATTTTACATTTTATCCAAAGAGCCTTACATTATTGCTGGCTACGAATCGTAGTGAAGCGGATGTTACTAGGTCCTTACAGTAGCCCAAATGAGTGTCTTATTAAATAAATAAACAAAATCTGTAGTGGTATATGAAAAAGCGCACTTTGAATAGGAATTCAGATTCGTCACTTTTCAGTGTTATTGTAATTCTTTAAATTTTTCATTTATTTCTCTGTCCCACTACTTATTGTTTACTATTTCCAGCTGTCTCCATTCTTGGTTAACATTTGTGTATTTGCATACATTGTCAGATCATTGTTTCCTCGTTCCCAGCAGACGGTTTGGTTAAGCTCTTTTCATTGGTTTTATGACGTATCTATTTCATATGACTCTACTGAGGCTTCAACCGTATTCACCAAATTATCTCCATTCTGGTATGAATTATTTATTTATTCAGCGTTTGTCCACATGTAAAAGCGCACTTTGAATAGGAATTCAGATTCGTCACTTTTCAGTGTTATTGTAATTCTTTAAATTTTTCATTTATTTCTCTGTCCCACTACTTATTGTTTACTATTTCCAGCTGTCTCCATTCTTGGTTAACATTTGTGTATTTGCATACATTGTCAGATCATTGTTTCCTCGTTCCCAGCAGACGGTTTGGTTAAGCTCTTTTCATTGGTTTTATGACGTATCTATTTCATATGACTCTACTGAGGCTTCAACCGTATTCACCAAATTATCTCCATTCTGGTATGAATTATTTATTTATTTAGCGTTTGTCCACATGTAACAAGCAAGAAACTTGTTGTATTTCAGAGCAAACATACAATGATAAAATGTATTAAATACAAATGTATGTGTTAGAATTGTATATGTGAGTGGAGACTTTCCCGTTGTACTGATGCAATAAAATCCATCCGGCTGGGCACCCGAGAAGATTTTATTTTTAGATCTGTAATTTATTGCATTTCAGTCGCATTGAGAAAGTCTGTCATTTCTCATGCGGATGATCTTAGAAGACATGAACAGATAATATAAATTTTTTTTGGTAACTTGCACCACAGTAACACTGTTGGGACGGGCTCTTCCACATTTGGAAATAGATTACATACATTTCCCATGACTAGTGACAATTCTATTTACGAAACTCCAAATAAAAGTCGGAAACTAAAGCTTTGCCGTTTCCGGTCAATAAAATAAAAGACCAGGTATTACGAAATCAGCTATTACTTCTATGTTTCGTGCAAAACAAAAAAAAAGTTTCAGTAGCCACACAATAGGTGTTCATTACACGGCATTCGTGCTCAACTGAATTACTATCATTCAGAATCGCAATATTTCTGTTTTCGACAAATTTTAAGATTGTTAAATTTTTCAAGAACCGTCCTTACTCATCACTAGACTAGTGTTTTCCTGGTATTTTTCTGTGATACACTGTTCTGTGACTATGTTCAGAATACACTAAGAACCAGGAAGGAAAATTTCGACCATCTTCTTCTGATAAATAATTCTAGACTTCCGCCTTAAAGTACCTTTTGAAGAACCGCGGGATACTATTTTGTCTTGCTTTGAAAAGTTGCAACGTTAATAGGTTTATAATTTATTAATTCGAAAGTAAAATTTCTACATCATACTCTGCAATTCACAAACAAATTGGGTTGTGGAAGGTACTTTGCATCAAACCTAATCTCTGTTTGCCGCTTTCCAATACCAACCTGCGCGAGGAAAGAAAAATCAAGTTGGCATCAGTTCGGCACCTTTTTTTGATGAACTCATCTATCCTGTCACTGTGACGCAAGAACGTCGTTGAGACATACTTAAATTACAGTAGTTGATCTCATGTTATTCAGTTAGTCTATACGGTAACTTCATCATTTATTTACCAATGAATCCCTGCCCAATCTCCGTATAAATTCTTTTTGCAAGAATTGCGTCAAGCGGTCACAAGTTCTGGACGTCTTCTCAGCACCTTGTCGATACTGTTATTCACTAATGATAATGGCTAAAGGGCACAACAATACTTCTGATGAGGAAGTACAAGAGTTTTACACGCTATTTACATCACGGATTCATTACAGTTCTTCAAAATTTGACCTATGAATCGCAATCTAAAATTAGTTTTTCCAACGACTGGTGTAATTTTCTGATCCTGTTTTATTCATGTCATTTGTATTGATACACCTAGATATATAAAGGATTAGCCGCTCCCAAGAACTGAACGGCGTACTTCCTACAGGTACTTGTTACGAACTTTCGTTCGATTTCCTTTCACACCCACTTTCCCCTTACTAGTTGACCCGGCAATTCTTCGCCATTGCTGTCCCCTTACTAGTTGACTCGGCAATTCTTCGCCATTGCTGAACTTGAGTGCACACATAGATTAAATGAACATATTTGAAAGTTTGCATTTAGTTAAAATTAGATATTTACATACACATTATTTCTCTTCTTCTTAACACATAAATTTTAATTATTGTTTCATTCAATTTCAAGTTAATTGCAATGGTTTTGGATATATAACGCCTTTGGTAATTCCATTCGACATATATACAAACAAAATCCCTCGGTTCTCCTACATGGAAGTGCACAGCGTATAATTGTCCATAAGTTAATCTTCTCCTTTTTCAGTACCCAATAATTTTATTGCAAAATGTTCTGAAAAAGGATCGTTTTCTAATTTAACACACGTTTGTCGTCAGTGAAAATTTATTAACATATCTTCATTAGTGTAATGCTTTTAAACGCGCATTTAGTTCATCAGCTGATGTTGAATGTGAAATAACGGGCAATTTATGTCGAAAATCACCTGCTAGTAATATTAGAACATCACTGAATGGCCGTTCATTTCCACGTAAATCTTGCAATGTTCGATGCAACGCTACCAAAGGTTTTTTAGGTGCCATTGTACATTCATCCAGTATTATTATATGAAATCGCTGGAGTACTTTACTCATTCCTAATATTTTTGAAATATTGCAGTTTGGTATTTGACTGTTTTGTAATTCAATGGCTTTTAAAGTGCAGAAATTGCTGTTCGGCAACGATCCAAAATAATCTGCGCAATTCTAGAGGACACGATTGTCAATGCGATGTTGCAGTATATTGTGCATGTATGAAAAAAAGTTTTTTGCCCCCTTGTGCCAGCAGGCTTATGCATACAACTCTTCTTGTGAGTGAGTGATGGTTTCTTTCTTCGGGTCAGATCGAGGATTTCAATAGCTTTAAACCTTTTCCTGACATCGCTGACTATATTACCAAAAAAGCCCTTAAATCGGCCCAGTAGTTTTTTAGTCTATAGAGGACAAACGTTCGAACATTGCCTTTTAAGAGTTTTAATTTTGAATTATTTCGGTGTTTTAGTAAACTATTCTGCTCTTCCCCTGGAAATTTATTCCAATTCTTGACTCCCATACCTGAGAAATAATTTTTTTCCACATGCTTATGCCTGAAATAAAGTGCTAGTTCGTGGTCATGACTATCTCTTCCCTTCCAAGCCCTACTCCTAATTCTTCTACCAATATCATAAGCGTCTTCACCAATATACGCCTCATATACACCCAGCACTCTGGTCACATTCCTCCTGCCTTTCAAAGAATCCCACTCAACTTCCTTTATCATAACATTTACTGATTGTGTTCTGCGGTAGATTCCAAAAACTAATTTCCTCCTTATACGAAATCGGTATACGATACCCAAAAAGTGGGTCCCATACTACACCACCCTATTGAGCAATGGTCTGACCAATGTTTTTCCTCAATTCTCTGGTAAATCACCTCGTCACCCTATCCATTAAATGGAGTGTTTTGAAACCTTCTCAATGTGTCCTGCCCAATTGAGTTTATCATCAAATGTTATACCAGATATTTGCACTTCAGGCTTCAAAAATTCTTTCCCCATCCTACAAGCAAACCATTACGCTTTTATCTGTGTTCCTGCTGTGGTCTCTGCATGTCTCAAGTGGTAGCCTGCCATTTGTCTCTATAGAAAACACTAGGAAAGCATCGCCTAACTGAGGTCTGTCGAAGCGAGTGCAGCTGCCCACAGTAGTCTGCCAGTTGGCCATTCTGGTGCGTTGTGCACGCGGTAACGAGCTCAACTGACGGCCACCACAAACAAAAGCCCACAGACAGCCAAGGACATTCGACAGCAAAACGCGCCGCCCGGAAGGGAAGGTCACGGCCACCAGGCTACAGAATTTCAACTTGTCCCATCAATCAGTGCAGACATGTTTCGAAAATTTTCGAAGCTTCATAGTTATAAAGTTTATTCTCTTTTATACCAATTCCGTTTATACAACTTAATTTTTCATCGAAGAATCAAAAAGAAAAACGACTCATTCATTACTGCTTAGGAAACGTCCATAAACAACGTAGTTCCTTTTTGGCCTCCTGTGAACCCCTTCCCCCCTCCCTCCCACGTAACCCGACGTGGCTTTTGTGTCTACCATCCCCTCCCCTCCTCCTGCGTAGCACGTAGCTTTTTACACGCTTCATATTAGCTTGAGCTGTATGTATGTATGTACGTATAATGAATGCAATGGAATTTTACGACTCCATTTGACCCACTTCCAGATGTCCGAGCTGTTTGAAATTTCGCACACATATTAAGAACCGGTGACAATACAATAATTTCATAGCAATGTCCTGCTATTCTCATTACTTTGACAGGAACAGCAGAAAAATGGTTGAATGTCGTGGGATTTTGCAATTTAATTCTAACTCAATTCCAGATGTCCGAATTGTTTGAAATTTTGCTGATGTATTGATAACTGATTACAATACAATAAATTCATAGCTATGTCTTGATATTCTCAATACTTGGACAGTAACAACAGAAAAAGATTTCACACGTTTTAAGAACCGTTGACAATACAGTAGTCTCTTAGCAACGTCCTGCTATTCTAGTTACTTTGACGGCAACAATAGAAAATGGTTGCTTGTAATCTTTCATTTCAGTACTCACCCTCTTCCTGATGGCCGAATCTTTTGAAATTTTTCATACTTGTTAAGAACCGATAAAAATTCAATTATTTCAATCCCATCACGTTGTCAGAAACGACTTAAAAGTGGATGAATGTAGTAGAAAATTTCAGTTCAATTTTCATTCAATTTTCACCCACTTCAGAATGTCAGAATTGTCTGAAATTTTGTACACTCATTAAGAACCGATAAAAATCCAAAAATTTCACATCTATGTCTTGGTAATCTCATTACTTTGACAGCAAGAACACTAAAGTGATTTAACCGTCTTATGACAGATGTGGCTCTTTTTCACCCACCTTTCGCATCACCCTTGGTGGCTCAGTTGGTTAAGGCTCTTGACTGGCGAACAGACGTTCCCTGCTCGAATCCCGGTTTCGGTTGGGACTAATGACAAAAGCTAATATTATGTGTAGTTTTTTTAAAAAAATCTGTTAGGTAGTTTGTGCTTGATCTGAGCACACAGTGGCGTAGCTAGCGTGGGTGACACCCGGGGCGGATATCGATGGTGTCACCCCTTGAAAACTTAAATCCAAAATTGAGTATAATATATCATCTTGTAAGTGTAAAATATGATATTAATAAAACATAAATTATTAAAAATTATTGTTATTTAAAAATAATAAAATAATAAAATTGTAAGATTAACAACATTTAAAAGATATACAGATAAAATAAAAACAATTGCTTTCACAATCCCCTCTTTCTAGCTTTAACAGCTGCAAACCCGTAAATCACATTTTCATAATTAAAAATTTGATTTACTTCATGTTCAATAATCAATATGGCAAGATTTTGGCCACGTGTTGATCACTGGTGATCGAAAGTGGTTTTAGATTAATTTTAACTCCTATGAAGATCGGGCCTCACTTGCCTGATAACTCCTATGAAGATAGGGCCTCACTTGCCTGATACTGTTCCGCACCGTCACCGCACCGACACGTTTCTTACTATTGGCGCTCACTCGATCGAAGTTTGTCCAAAGGACACGGCATGTCGTCCGACACCCGGCCATCATTGAATTGGTTTATGTTTTGACGGTGTGGACCAGTGTCGGTCTGCTGGATGTGGGGAAGCGCATAGAGAGAGTTCGGAAATTTCCCTTCCCTTACGACCAAATGTTGTTTTCGTGTTATTGTTGGTCTTAAAACACGTGTCTTTTTTCATCCATGTTCATAAGATGTTCTTAACATGTAGGAATTGTTCTAGCATCGTCGCAACGTTGCCAGAGTTGAAGATCAATTTTAAGACCCACAAAAACAGCCGAGATCTGCATTTGTAACGGGGACCTTCCACACCCGAATCACACGCTGTAACCATACGCCAGACTAATCTAGAAGTACTGAAAAATATGTATTCAAACACATATAAGTTGATTCGTGTTTTTTGATAGCAAAAATAGATGGAAAAAAAGTATGTTCATTGTATCATGTTTGCAAACTTATTTTTCATTACACCTACATTCGGACTGGTGACTCAAATGACTGCGTGCGATTTGGATACTGAAGATCCCGGTTCAAATCTCGGACTCGACTGTAATTTTTGCGGCCCTAAAAATTAACATTTACCTCTGTCGAAGAGTTACTAGAACTTTGAGATAACATGGAATTATTAGATTTATTATACAAAATATTAACGACCTAAATTTAAATTAAAATATATTATAAACTCGTTCTTTACTTAAAAAAAAAATACTGAATGAATCGAAAAGAGCCTCAAGCAAAACAAACACGTCAAGTGCGAAGTGATCGACATTTCATTGCGATTGCGTTGAAATATGCGAGAATCTTTCATTCCGGTACAGTGTGATAATGATTTGTTAATACTACGCTGGGATACGATTTTTGTACATAAAAGATCAACCAGATAGGTGATTACGTGAGTCAGATAAAAAAGTATTTTAATGTACTTTCGTACCAAAACTGTGTAAAATAAAGTACAGTATAATAAACTAGGGTGTCAAACCTACCTGTCATCCCCAACACTGATTCCCTGTAACAATCACTTGCAAACGTTAAAGGAGACTAAAGACCTGGTAGGAACACGGCCGAGGAAAATTGTGGACTCGAGGGGGCGAGCTGCCATTCGGCCGACTGTAGTTGCGGTGACGATACAGACCAGTATTGGCAAAGTAGAGCTCGACCTTTACACCTAGCAACTGATACACACACTGGCGCAAATTAAAATCCCAACACCCAGACGGTGTTGTGATAAATGAATGAAATTTGGCCCCAAGTATGCCCACATCATTTAAAATTGAAAGTTTTACATGTAATAATATGAGAATTACGGTGCTATCTGTTATGTAATTAGCTATTTTTTTTACGTACTAGTGATGTACAGTGTGGTGTAACATGATACTTTGTTGTCCACGAGTTCTTGTTGGCTAAGTATGCTCAGGCGAAGAGTGACAACTCTGTACACCCAAATGTCTAACTGTGAGAGAGGTCGGAGAATTGACGTATTTTAAAAAGGTGCATAGTAGGAAGGGAATAAGGAAGCTGGGAAAAGAAGCTCGTCCGCGTGACGTCACAGTTGCATGGCGGGAAATTCTAATGGACCAATGGCGGCCAAGGTCGTATGACGTCACAAGATGGCGGATCGTTAGTTCCTTGACCGGCCGCCCAGATGGCAGCACCGGGCCAGCTTGCTAATACGTTAGTACCTTGACCGGCCGCTAGGGAGTAGCATCTCCCCAGGGCTTAATTTCTTTGGGCGCAGATTTTCCACTCCCTTAGGCGAGTGAAAGCTAGCGGGGAAATTCCGCCTCCCGGGGCGTGTTTACACAGGTGCGCTCGCCTGCAACTATTTCCTCAACCCTGTTCTGGAATGCGGACGTCGACATGTTTCCACATGACGTGCAGTAGCCTTAGGCTGTCGTGTATCGTGGCGACAAAACTATGGATTCGTGTGACTAGACGTTTAATGCGGGTACCATATGCACCTTTACCGAGCACCTTAAATATTGTTAAAGTTCTCTCTTCACGCGTTTTGAACGGACCCATTGGTGTAGGTAGTTGGAAGATAATATCATCTATTAATCGGGAAATCGAGTATGATGGTCTCCATTATGTGCTGGACCCTCTTCCTATTAGAAATGCACGTGTTTGATGTGTTTCATAGCTAAAAGAAGATGGCGGATGAGGTATAAAGGGTATCCCCATCCAGGCATCCATGGTTTCCCCAAATCACTCCAGGTGAATGCCGGGATGCTACCTTCAAAAGGCCATGACGAATTCATTCCCATTCCTTGCCACCCATCCTTTCCCGTCTCTAAAGACCACGTTGATAGAGAGACGTTAAGCAGTTAAAAAAATCGACTGCCGAGGTGCAAAGTATCCCGGGTTCCGATAGATGGCGCGGCA
Organism: Vandiemenella viatica; assembly: GCA_031002005.1. NCBI lineage: Eukaryota > Metazoa > Arthropoda > Insecta > Orthoptera > Morabidae > Vandiemenella > Vandiemenella viatica. Next base: position 44,709,103 of record JARYHS010013630.1, read on the forward strand.
TGCAGGGTGACTGCCGCATTCCTGTCTCGCATTCGGGAGGACGGAGGTTCGAATCAATATCCTGGCATCAATGGTTTCCCCAAATCACTCAAAGTGAATGCCGGGGATGCTACCTTCAAAAGGCCATGACCGAATTCATTCCCATTCCTTGCCACCCATCCTTTCCCTTCTCTAAAGACCACGTTGTTAGAGAGACGTTAAGCAGTTTAAAAAAAAAAATCGACTGCTGAGGTGCAAAGTATCCCGGTTTCCGATAGATGGCGCGGCATGCATCATTTATCAAGGCGATAGGTATTTACCAAGCTTTTAAGAGAAATATTTCAGGTATTCCTGCCTGCTGTCTGTCTGCTATTATCGGTATATCAATGTGACAAGTATTTCGAAACCATGGAGTTATTCTCGGCGTGAAGTAACATTATTTCCGTTTGCCCAGCGACAAGCAGAGTCCATTATCTCTTGCGAAAGCTCTGTACACACACTATCGACAGCAAGGTGCAAATATTTCAGCACAGTAAAATATTTTCTTCGGTTCTGTGTCGTGATTTTGTGAAATATACTTGCATTTGATTAAGCGTGAACCATTGCTATTTTTTACTAAAAACAATAGAAGTCCACATTAGCGGATATTACCTACAGAATATTTCTGTTCCCATGTCACCTTTTTATTACAGAGCAAAGAACATACTGTTAATCAGTCACATTACTATACTGTACAGCAATATTTCATATACGTTATTCCCTCAAACTTAGTGGCCAAGAATTATAGAATATTTCATACATCTCCAATGATACCTGAAATCATATTTATTATTTTTTTTTTTTACATGTGAAGTTTGAGTTTCTTCCTTGACAGCTTTTTCAGTCCCTGGCTTTACCCTCAAATGCCTGATCATAGTCCTCTATCCCCCCCCCTTTTCTATATAGTGCTCCTAATTAAAAATTCATTCATATACCGAAAACATACTCACTTTTGCACATCATATCGGATTCGTTATGAACCAATATAATAGCTAACAGCATTAATGATAGCTCACGAATTTTGGCTAGATTTCCACATTTTAAAGGATGTATTAAATTAGGTGCAATGAAACAGAGCGAGAACCAAACCAATTTTTAAACTCGGAGGCATTGAAGGGGTTTACTGATGTATTTAAGTATAACCTCGATGAATCTAAAGCAAAGTTGCCGATTTGAAAACCAGTTTCTTTCCCTACAAACATTTTGAAGTGAATAGATGTTAATCTCTCCACTGATATCAGCCAGTAATTTTTTCCAGCCTGTTTCTCAACCCTGTCTTTGCACAAGAGCCCACTTGAAAATATTTGTGACATGATTAACAAAGCCTTTCCCACACCATGGCTAGAAATATCAAAGTTTCCAGTTTGACCATGGAATGGAACGAAGGAAAAAGAATTCATATAAGCATCAGTACGACACCTTTGCTTTCGTAAGCAATCACAAATTGAGTGTCCTTAGCTGTACATTGTCTAAAAATTCAATCAATCCCTTGTGACACATCAGTGATTGACTAGAAACAGAGAGATATACGCTGTGGTATGTACTTACCCACCGTTTCAACTGTATTTTACAGCACAGCACGTACGTTCCAGGAAAGAAATACTGTCTGTTAATCTTAATAATTTCACCCCTGTGGAATCGAAGTACGCCAGGCCCAAATTCAAAATTCGTAGTTTTCTCCTAATCAGTAGCCAGATACCAAAATGTTCATTTAAGTTGGTTCTACTGCAGTTTCCCAGGAAAATTCCCCCTTTTTCCAGGAAATTTCTGATATTTTTCAACCAATCAGGCCCCAGGAGAGTACTCCATTCGGTTTAAATGTTCCCATCTGACGCCAACCTTCGAAATCAGGGACAAGTGTGACATTTGTTTGTAATTGTGTGCTTCGTCCAACTAACCACGATGAAATTGCCATAATGCTCTTAGCTAACTTGGTCATCAAATAAACACCATAACCCACATTTTCATAGAAAATCTCCACACATCGACAAGTATCCAAAGGTGCAGACACTAGTTCTATTACGCCGAAGATAGCACCCACACTTGAACTGTCGTAAATTGTTAGGTCAAAGTGGGTGTTTGGATATTTTACCCACTCAGAACTCATCACCTAAAGTCTAGTGCCAGATTGTGGTCATGGTCAACTTAGGCTCCATACACCACTCAGAATTATTCTACCAATATCTATTCTAACAGCATTATACGCCACATACAGCCCCCGACACTCTTCCTATCTTCCAATGACATCCAGCCCAGCTCCATTACTATGCCACTTGTTGAATATTTTCCACTAATAAATCTAGCTGCCATCCTTTGCACCTTGCATTTGATGTACAAAAAATGTGGACTCCATACTACACAACTATATACAAGCAATGGTCTGACTGTGGGTTTGTACCCAAGCCATTCGCTTCTCTGGTACATCCCCTCATCACCCTCTCTGTTAAATGATTTTTATCCCGAAGTGCATGTAGTGAAAAACGTGAGGAATACAATTCGTATGCCAATACAAACGGAAGTAAACTGTAAAGAGCACAATGAAATGGGAGACTGCCTAAGCCCTGAATCAATGGTTAGAAGCACACGTTGATGGTGAGCATAATTCTAGACTCAAATCCACAGAGGGATGACACACGCACATTTCCATGCCTACAGCGAGGTCGACAGAACAACCAGCACCAAGATAGAACTCCCACAGAGGAAGAAGACACACACACACGCACGCACACACATGTACATGCATACAGCGAGGTCAACAGAACTAACAGCAAGCTTCATGAAAACGATGAAGTGGGGCAGAATTGTCGTTACCACTGATTAACTGTACAGAACTATCGTTACAAAAATCATCAGACTGACGAGTTAAAGTCGGGTACCACCATACTTATGCTTACATCCACAAAGACAGACGCAGATACACATGTCCAAGTCTACAGAGAGTTCCGTACAACTACCGGCAACAATCATGAAAACGAAAAAGTGGTGTAGTACTCTCTTGCCTCATGACTGGCTGAAAAACAGAAGTCTCATTACATATCATCAGCCTCGTGAGATAAAAGGTGTGCATGTTTTCACCATACACCTAAGTGTTTACACCATAAATAGTGTTCATCACACCAAATTGATAACATTTACCATCAACATGTCTCTCCCACACCGCAACCCTTTCTACCATTCAGTAAAAAGTGACCCAAGTACCATGAGTTGCAATAGACACTTTACTATCAGACAGATATCATAACGCGCATATTCAAACTAGGTCTCATCCACAAATCCATGCATCTCCATACACAAGCACAAACATAAGTGGAGGGACAGCAAAATCATACGTCCAGACAGACGTGTTTATGGAAGGTATCACCATATTTACGCATACAGACACAGAGAGAGACGCACAAACACTCACATTTCCATGCATACAGCGAGCTAGACACAACAACCAGACCAATCATGGCGACGAAAAAGTGGGGTAGAACCCCCATGGCTCATAACTGACCAAAAAATCATCAGTAACATATGTTCCACGTACCATACTTTTCACATCAACATCATCTTTTTTATCTCACACTACAGACCTCACTACCATCCAGTATCATGTGTGCTAGGTACAAAACTGTTCTATCCCACACCTAAGCCTTTCCTGCCATTCAGTAACATGTACCCCTGGTATCACGAGTAGCAGTAGACATCTGGTCATCAGACAGATATCATAACTCCCATATTAATACTAGGTCTCAAACACAAATCCATACGTCACCTCACACAAACCTAAGTGTAGGATCAGCACATCATACATCCAGACAAACGAGTTAAAGGAAGGTATCACCACATTTACGCAAAAAAATAAAAAGAACACAGAGAGAGAGACGCATACACACGTACATTTCCATGCCTATAGCGATCTCGACTCAACAACTAGCCCAATTATGGCAACAAAAAAGTGGAACAGAACACCCATGACTGGTCAAAAATCATAGAAAGACACACATACACACACCCTCACATGTCAATGCATTCACACAGTTCTATTCATCACCACACACATGCACATAACTGGAGGAAAGAGACTGAACATGCTAGATCCAAACTGAAGAGTTGCAGGATGTGTGAAATTTGAAATCACAGCCACGTCCTCACCCACACCGCAACCCTTTCTGTCATTTAGTAACATGTGACCCATGTACCATGAATTACAATAGACACTTGTCTATCAGAGAGATATCATAACCTCCATATTCATACTAGGTCTCACCCACAGATCCATATGTCTCCACACAAGCACAAACATATGGGAGGAACAGCAATTCATACGTCCAGATAGACGAGTTTAACGAAGGTATCGCCATACTTACGCATACAGACACAGAGAAAGACGCACACAGACGCATATTTCCGTGCCTACAGCGAGCTCAACACAACAACCAGCCCAATCATGGCAATGAAAAAGTGGGACAGAACCCCATGGGTCAAGACTGACAAAAAAATCATCATTATTAACATGTGTTTCAAGTACCAAACTCCTCACATCAACATCATATCATTTACAGTAACTCACACTACAGGCCTCTCTACCATTCAGTATCGTTGGTAATATGTACAAAACTGTTCACATGATCAGCACCACCTCTATCCCACGCCACAAGCCTCTTCTGCTATTCAGTAATATTTTCCCCACGTACCACGAGTATCAGTAGACACATGGTCATCAGACAAATATCATAACTCCCATACTCATACTAGGTCTCACACACTAATCCATACGTCACCACACACACACACACACACACACACACACACACACACACACACACACACACACACACACACATAACTGACCAAACATCCATCAGACAGACGTTATAGTGTGTGCAAAGGATGACATGTTTCTGCCATACACCTCAGTACTTATCCCATACTGATTATTCATTATTACATGTTCCATCAACACATAGGCAGCCAGTCATTGAGAAATCCTAAAGTCGAGTATAATCCTATCGTGATAGACACACAACCACATAGAAAGACACGCATACATACACTCACATCTCCATGCATACACACAGTTTCCATACATCACCACACACATACACGTAACTGGAGGAAAAGGACTGAGCACCCTAGGTCGAGACTGAATAGTTACAGCATGTGTGAAATGTTTCATTTCTTTGCCACAAACCTCGGTGCTCATCACACCCAACTGATAACATCTACATAGGTGGCCACTGATGGAGAAATCTCAAGTAGACTCCTACCACCATAATTACACGCATAATTACACAGGAACACGCACACACACATATATCCATGCATATACCACAATTTCATAAGTTACCACATACATACAAGTAACTGCAGGAAAGGGACCCGACACACGACGTCCACACTGAAGTGTTATATGATAGGCAGACGATAGCATGTCTTTACAATACACCACACTTACTTGATTTTAATGTGACATCAGACAAATTTTGGGTCAATCTGCCCAGGCGGGCGCGGCGAGAGGGGCCATCCTTCCTCACAGCGGACGCGTACATCGTGTTTTTGTAGGTCGGTATACCGCTCATATTACCGCTTCCGAGCGCAATGAAATTCCGGTCTTCAGTGCGGTCCTAAAAATGCGGATACCGGTAATAGGTCCCGGTCGGGAAACTCCGGTAAACCATCTCGGTCCGCGCTTGTATACAGGCGTAATGCGCTATTTCTGTCCGCAGTGGGGAAGAGAGGCCTCCTCTCGCCGTGCCCGCCTGGGCAGATTGACCCAAAGTTTGTCTTCAGTTTGGATCTAGCATGTTCAGTCTCTTTCCTCCAGTTATGTGCATGTGTGTGGTGATGAATAGAACTGTGTGAATGCATTGACATGTGAGGGTGTGTGTATGTGTGTCTTTCTATGATTTTTGACCAGTCATGGGTGTTCTGTTCCACTTTTTTGTTGCCATAATTGGGCTAGTTGTTGAGTCGAGATCGCTATAGGCATGGAAATGTACGTGTGTATGCGTCTCTCTCTCTGTGTTCTTTTTTATTTTTTTGCGTAAATGTGGTGATACCTTCCTTTAACTCGTTTGTCTGGATGTATGATGTGCTGATCCTACACTTAGGTTTGTGTGAGGTGACGTATGGATTTGTGTTTGAGACCTAGTATTAATATGGGAGTTATGATATCTGTCTGATGACCAGATGTCTACTGCTACTCGTGATACCAGGGGTACATGTTACTGAATGGCAGGAAAGGCTTAGGTGTGGGATAGAACAGTTTTGTACCTAGCACACATGATACTGGATGGTAGTGAGGTCTGTAGTGTGAGATAAAAAAAGATGATGTTGAAGTGAAAAGTATGGTACGTGGAACATATGTTACTGATGATTTTTTGGTCAGTTATGAGCCATGGGGGTTCTACCCCACTTTTTCGTCGCCATGATTGGTCTGGTTGTTGTGTCTAGCTCGCTGTATGCATGGAAATGTGAGTGTTTGTGCGTCTCTCTCTGTGTCTGTATGCGTAAATATGGTGATACCTTCCATAAACACGTCTGTCTGGACGTATGATTTTGCTGTCCCTCCACTTATGTTTGTGCTTGTGTATGGAGATGCATGGATTTGTGGATGAGACCTAGTTTGAATATGCGCGTTATGATATCTGTCTGATAGTAAAGTGTCTATTGCAACTCATGGTACTTGGGTCACTTTTTACTGAATGGTAGAAAGGGTTGCGGTGTGGGAGAGACATGTTGATGGTAAATGTTATCAATTTGGTGTGATGAACACTATTTATGGTGTAAACACTTAGGTGTATGGTGAAAACATGCACACCTTTTATCTCACGAGGCTGATGATATGTAATGAGACTTCTGTTTTTCAGCTAGTCATGAGGCAAGAGAGTACTACACCACTTTTTCGTTTTCATGATTGTTGCCGGTAGTTGTACGGAACTCTCTGTAGACTTGGACATGTGTATCTGCGTCTGTCTTTGTGGATGTAAGCATAAGTATGGTGGTACCTGACTTTAACTCGTCTGTCTGATGATTTTTGTAACGATAGTTCTGTCCAGTTAATCAGTGGTAACGACAATTCTGCCCCACTTCATCGTTTTCATGAAGCTTGCTGTTAGTTCTGTTGACCTCGCTGTATGCATGTACATGTGTGTGCGTGCGTGTGTGTGTGTCTTCTTCCTCTGTGGGAGTTCTATCTTGGTGCTGGTTGTTTTGTCGACCTCGCTGTAGGCTGGAAATGTGCGTGTGTCATCCCTCTGTGGATTTGAGTGCTAGAATTATGCTCACCATCAACGTGTGCTTCTAACCATTGATTCAGGGCTTAGGCAGTCTCCCATTTCATTGTGCTCATTTACAGTTTACTTCCGTTTGTATTGGCATACGAATTGTATTCCTCGCGTTTTCACTGCATGCACTTCGGGATAAAATCAATTTAACAGAGAGGGTGATGAGGGGATGTACAGAGAAGCGAAGGGCTTGGGTACAAACCCACAGTCAGACCATTGCTTGTATATAGTTGTGTAGTATGGAGTCCACATTGTTTGTACATCAAAATGCAAGGTGGCAAAGGATGGGCAGCTAGATTTATTAGTGGAAAATATTCAACAAGGGCATAGTAATGGAGCTGGGCTGGATGTCATTGGAAGATAGGAAGAGTGTCGGGGGCTGTATGTGGCGTATAATGCTGTTAGAATAGATATTGGTAGAATAATTCTGAGTGGTGTATGGAGCCTAAGTTGACCATGGACCACAATCTGGCACTAGACTTTAGGTGATGAGTTCTGAGTGGGTAAAATATCCAAACACCCACTTTGACCTAACAATTTACGACAGTTCAAGTGTGGGTGCTATCTTCGGCGTAATAGAACTAGTGTCTGCACCTTTGGATACTTGTCGATGTGTGGAGATTTTCTATGAAAATGTGGGTTATGGTGTTTATTTGATGACCAAGTTAGCTAAGAGCATTATGGCAATTTCATCGTGGTTAGTTGGACGAAGCACACAATTACAAACAAATGTCACACTTGTCCCTGATTTCGAAGGTTGGCGTCAGATGGGAACATTTAAACCGAATGGAGTACTCTCCTGGGTCCTGATTGGTTGAAAAATAATTTCCTGGAAAAAGGGG
>JARYHS010013630.1:44718233-44738885 GCA_031002005.1 Vandiemenella viatica
AAATAAACTTAGACTGACATACATGATTTTGAATTACACATTACTTACAGCAAAAGCAATTCATAATGGTCTTGCTCAGTGGAGGGTATGAAACATCTCAAGCCTTACTGGGCGTTGAAAAACTGAGTTCTGGTGAAAACCGTTGTGGCACAAACTATGTTCCTGTACCGTTCATAGACAGGAGCGGTGGGCAGTGGTGTGGTACAACGTCAGTTCGTCATTGCGTGATCTCGGCTCTGCGCTGATGCTGGCTGCGACAGGTGGAGTGGTGTCGCGACTTACAGCGTCATTCCTGGCACCATGTTGGGAAGACGTGTTGGGCAGCCATCAGCAGTCAAGAGCTCATCAAGCGTTAGCGTGCAGGAACCCGTGGGACAACAGCTTGTAGTCCAAACCCAAAATTGAACGTCTCTCGGCGTCGGCCAGTCCGCAGCTAGTGTCGTATTGCCCCTTCTCGATCAGCGCCGTCCGATAATTTTTCTAATGCAGCCGAACTCGGGGGCCGATAGGCAAACTTTAGCGTACTTCCATCCATGCTGTCGTCTTATTTGCTATTTCATTTTCACTGTTTCGGTCACGACAATAACACGCATCTAATTCGTTGCTGGTTTTCATCTTCATACTCCTATCATGCGTCACTAAAACTTTCCCAACATCAGCAAAGTACCCTTCCGTCAGGAAGTGGCGAAAAATGGTCTCTGTTTATCTTGTCTTTCATTCAAGAATTCCCTGAGCTTTCACAGGCTTAGCGACATACATATTTCCCTGCTAATCTACCTGGAAGAAGGCCTTTTGTTCGTTCGCAGGTAGCGGCTATCGGGGCATCCCGCACCAGTGATCAGCATCTTGTGTTTGCATTTCTGCAAGTATGAATAACGCGCAGATTATTCCTACGAATCATTCGCGAGGTACTCTAATTATCTTGATCACATGTACCACCACAATTCGTGGCGAAGACCACACACACACACACACACACACACACACACAGACCGAGACACGCAGATAGATAAATAGACAGGAAGAGCAATCACTCAATGAAACCCAAGGATATGTATATATCTAAGAGCAGTTGTCGTCGATGGCAGGTTTCAGTTGCCGTAAACTGTAATACAGACGTTCGTTACGGACACCGCAAGTGTTCGCGATCCTTCTGGGTAAACTCCATTCTTACAGCCTAATATGATACTGGACTCTCTTAGATATAAATCAATCCATACCCTGTGAAGTGGAACAACGATGATCCATACAAGGAAACAGACGATTCCAGCTGGATATAAAACAGTTCTGGTCAGGGACATGCCTACTATGGGGCTAGGCGGTGCAGTGTACCGCGGCCTCTACGCTCAGGGGGCCCCCAAGCATTCCTCCGGGGCCCCAAAGCGCATCTCTAGGGGCCCCCAAGCGCGGTTGAGAGAGCCCACGAGCCTTCGTGGCAAACTGGCTACCTTTTTTTTTTTCAATCGTCTGACGGGGCTCAGGAAGCCCCTCACTAAGAGCCCTCAATGCTGAGTGGGGCCCCCAAACCATTGCACAGTGGCCCCTAAGCACAACTCAAGGGCCTCCATCCTCAGCTCAGGGGGCCCCTACCAGCAACACAAAGCAAAAAAAAAAGCCATCTAGCCTGAAGGCCCAAAATAAATTTTTTGCACCGGGGGCCTTGTTGACCTTGCTACACCACTGGTTCTGGTTTATTGGGAGGATAATGGTCATTTCTGCCCCTTGTGAATGTAGGCAGACAGCAATGAAATTCCTGCAGCTCCTCACTCTGAAATACGGGGAAAGGGAAGCTAATCAATAATGTGAGCAAACTTCAACTGTTGTATGCCACACGCTCTGAGGAATTTGTGTAAGGTATGATGATCACACCATCACCTCTCTTTATCCTGCCTGTTCGGCCCTGATTATAAAAATATTTTCAGTTACCAGGATTCGAACCAGTGAACATTGCGTCAGATGCCGACACCATCAAGGTGCCGTAACTACTATACCCTGTAATTACTTTTCTTCACTCCTTTTCTAATCGCACCATACGGAATTTCTTGAAATAAAATCAGTGGATTCAAATAGATCACCTTCCATATCGAAAGAGAGTCTGCTGGAGTTGAACCATATGGGAGCCCTGGCGTTCTTCTTCTTCTCATCAGCAGTAAGGCGTGGGCAGACGCAGGTCACGGAGGTGCAGTCAGCCTCGGTTACTGCAATACCCGACCATTCCTTCCTCATTGCTCCATAAACGCCAGGTATGGTAAAAATGTTCATTCTTGGCAATCTAGTGACAGGTTTTTGATTTGCAGCACATTTGGCCTCTGCTACCGTGTAGACATCGTATTGTTTATAGCCTCTTCTTTATTCATAGATAGCGAATGACTTGCTCGAAATAATATTCGACGGAGCTTGTCGTATCTTTTCTTAGTCGCTTCCACAAAACATACGTTATAGTCCTTTTAAACCTGATTCGCCAAATTCGGTTTTCAAGACCTTCAAAAAAATTCCCTTAACAAAACACACGTTTTATCACAAACTATGAAAACAACCACAAAGAAAATACTTATTGCAGTAGACAGTGTGGAATACTTGCCCCTAGAACGCATTTCAAGGAGTATTCACATCCAGCGGTAGATTACTATTAAAATTTATAACTAACAAAAATTTGGGACAAAACAACTGACGAGGAAGTAAGACATCGACATAAGCGGAAATCAAAGTATTATGACAGTAACTAGCATTGCTACTCTATTTCAGAAGCGTTGTTTTGTTTCGGCTCAGGTAAAATTTAAAATTTTAGGTCCTCTTAACTTTGGTTGATGAATAATCTCTATTCAAATAGTTTTTTTTTCCCCCTTATATTCAGAAGCGACTATTATACACCGTTCCCTCTTCGAACAAAACTATCTCGAGCTGAAAGAAAACTTCAGTTTTTAATTTTTTTTATTTATTTATTTTTTGCTGTATTCAGTCTTTCAACTGGTTTGATGCAATCCTCCATCCTTTCCTAAACTGTGCTAACTTCTTCATTTCTACATACCCCTTACAGCCCACGTCCTCAATTATCTTCTTCATATATTCTAATTTCTGTCTTCATCTACAGTTCTTACCTTCGACTGTTCCCTCCATTAACAAATTAATCAATCCAGCATGTCTCAAAATATGACCTACCAACCTGTCTCTTCTTTCTGTAAGCTTCTTCCACAAGCTTCTTTTCTCACCCATCATTTCCAAAACTCGTTCATTTCTTACTTTGTCTGTCCACTTAATTTTCAGCATTTCAAATGCTTCAATTTTCCTTCTTTCCGGGGTTCCTAAAGTCCATGTTTCGCTACCATAAAGTGCGGCGCTCCAAACAAAGAGTTTTAAAAAGTTATTTCTAATTCCTAGATCAATATTTGAAACTAAAAGGTTTCTCTTTTTCATGACGGCTCTTTTTGCTAGTGCTATTCTGCTTTTAACATCATTCCTGCTTCGGCCATCGGTTGTAATTTTACTTCCCAAGTAACAGAATTAACTTACTTCTCCTATTGCATCTGATCCTATTTTTATATTTAATCTACTAGTATTGGTATCATTTCTGGTACATTACAAAACAATGCGAGGGCACGCTCAAAAATGCCAAGCGCTGGTATTGAGACTGCGTTGGATGTCGTTATTAATGTCATCTTCTTTCTCCAAACTGTTTTCGGTCCTCGTTCGGATTACACTTGAACATAAGGGCTGCCAGTGACTTGTTGTTCGAAACAACTCTCATCGATCGCAAATTCTGCTTTTTGAGAAGAATCGGCTTCTGATACAGCAGCAGAGAGACTAAAATTGTACGAGCAACCTTTTTACACTAATGCAGTTTTTTGGCATTTTGAAGACTACGTTCACAATGGAGCTATCACTATAAACGATGACCTTAATACCACAAAGAACAGTCAGCTATTAATGTAAATATGGACTGCACCATCACATCGATTCTTCGACTGAACTGAAATTTTCTTGAATGTATTTCACACAGCTTTGTGAGTGGGCATGATGGTATTTATTTAATGAAAGCAGTTCTGTCGCATAAACATACGGAACAAATTCCATAGTTTTTAAATCTAACATGCCAGTACATCTTTTTAAAAAACAGGTATTTGAACAAAGTGTATTACCGGTCCTTTACATATGCCTGCTAGAGTTGTACCCTAGATAGTCACACGAAGCAAAAATTGAGAACTGCCCAGCGAAGTATGGAAGGGCAATGCTAGGGTTTACAAGAAGAACCAGGAAAAGGGCCGTGTACGTTCGTTCGATAACTAAAGTGACAAAACATCTTAAAAAGATGGCAATGGGCTGGTCATATTGCTCGCAAAAGAGATGAAAGATGGACTACGGCAGTAGTGGATTGGATACCAAGGAACTTGAAAAGAGCAAGAGGAAGACACCCGGATCGCTGGGATAAGGATATACGTCGAGTTACAGGCGGGAACTGGAAGAGGGTGGCTCAAGATCGATCAGCCTGGAAAGAACTACAACAAAACTCTGTAGAATTCAATTCTAATATATAGCTCATTAGACTTAAAGAGGCTACATCCTGAAATAAGGATTGATATAGCTGCAATAAGGGACCGTGCACAAACTACGTGGCTCGGTCCAGGGGGGGGGAGGGGTTGGCTGAAAGGCTACGCTGGGCTACGTGGGGGGAGGGGGGGTTCCGAGCCAGGCCACGTAGCTTTCCTTTCATAACATTTTTCACATTTAAACTGAGGAACAGAACTCACAACAACATGTGAATATTTATTTCCCTCAGTTAATTTCCTCCGTATGTAACTTAAAATAGTCTGACAAGAGAAAAAGAGTACAAAATGTCTTCTGGGATCAAAAGGGAAAAAAAGCTACGTGCTACGTGGGGGGGGGGGGGGGGTAGAGGCTAAAGACACGTAGGGCTACGTGGGGGGAGGGGGGGTTCTCAGGAGGCCAAAATGGAGCTACGTGGTTTATGCACGCTCCCTAATAAATAAATTTGTGTGTGTTAGGGTCAAAGACCGAAAACGCTGATTGAGCGAAAAAAACTACGACAATGCGTTTTGGTTTTTTGACAACGGCCACAACACGTTGTAGCTTATCAGTATCTAACTCTTTGTGTTCACGGCGATTCGGTCCAGGCTGCATTGAATATATATGATTCTTCTTACCCGTCGCGTTACAAAGCTCTAAAAAAAAGTAAAAGAAAAATGTGTGTCGTCATGTGTGGAGAATGCGACCTGGACTAAACGCGAATTTCGCGTTGTGGCATATTTGAGTTAGCCACAACGCGTTCTGGCTGTTTTTTTTTTTTGTAAGGGGTCGTCCATTAATTACGTGAGGTGTTTTCTGAATTCCGGACCCCCCCCCCCTTCTCTGGTGAGATTTTGTTGGATCTGGTTGGAACACCCCCCATCCCTCAAAAATGACGTGAGATTTTTACGGAGGACCTTCCCCCTCTGCTAATCGACCTCGTAGTTTTTTGAGCTCTCATGCTTCCAAGGGCGGTTATACCCCCACTAATGTCGGTTTCTAGACAACATACACCCTGCTCCCCAAGGGTCAACATTCGCGTCATTTGTAGACCTTTATTTAGGTCCACCATCCTTCAAGAATTTCAAAACCTCACGTGAGATTTCCGTTGGCCCTCCCTTCCCCCTTCGTGAGGTTTCATGAGATTTCACCGGACCCTCCCCTCCCCCCCCCTTATTTCACCTCACGTAATTAATGGACATCGCGTTGTGGTTTGGTTTTTTTTCGCTAAGTGAGCGTTTTCGGCCTTTGAGCCTAACATATACATATCCTTCCCGCCAGACCCAATCCACTGCCCCATGTCGTTGAGGCAGCATAGTGGGTTGAGCCCCAGTGGCGAAAGAAATTTCAATAATCCGAACGTGGCCAGCAGAATAGGAAAGATAGTGGGTCATGATTCATAATCAACAGACTGTGTTCCAAAGTCCCGGGTTGTATCCCGTACCTCTCCGCAGTGCGTTTAGAGTGAGTACATACATCGTTGCTGACGGTAACTCATTCGTGGGATGGGGGTGACAAAATCGGCGGAATTTGGTTTCTTACGGAAGAGTAACCCTTAGTGATACCGATGGGTGAGCGAGAAGACACGGGTTCAAATATTCGTTCGTGCATGCAAATTCCTGCTTACCGTGGTTTCCGGAAATAATTCGACAGATGCCAGGGTGTTTCCTGTAAAAGACCATATTCGAATCTTGCCCTCTCGCCACACCATCCTCCTCCGCGCCTCTAACGACTTCACCGTTTCACCGTCCGTGAGTCGTAAAGCTAGAGAGAGAGAGAGAGAGAGTGAAGTAGGCCTGGATAAGGCGCCGCCATTGGGCTTCAACCTCTCCTTCCTTTCACCCACAGCACATAGAATACTAGACCATAACAAACACCCAGTCATACAATAACGCTCGCAAACTCGTACAAACTGCGGAAGGCAATGAGAAATTAATCCGTTGCTCTTGGGACGTTATTATTGAGAGGTAGACTATTTACATATCAGTAGTAGACGCTAACGCGTGTGTGCTGGGTGTGGCACTCAATAATTTTACTTTGATAGAGAGGAAATATTCACGAGAATGTACTGCACACAACTGAACATCTGGAATAAGCATTTTAAGGAATTTGGCTTCTAAATAAGCCGCACAAAAACAGTGGTAACGGCTGTCAGCAGACAGAATATGAAGCCTATCATTTATCTGGAAAGTGAAAAATTGAATCAGATTGATAATTTTCAGTACCTTGGCATTATAATGACCTGTGACAGTCGATCCCTGAACAAAATTACCAGTAGGGTACAAAAAGAATCCCAGTTCTGTCATCAAGTTGGGCACCTTCTGTGGGACAAGCTTATTCCAATTACAGCCAAAATGACACTGTATAATTCATACTCCTTACCCATTATAACGTTCAGCCCGGAAGTATGTACCACTACCAACAGAGATGGAAACAGACTCCAGGCAGCCGAGATGAAGTTCCTAAGATCAATGGTACAGAAGAGACAAGATCAGGAATGAAGTGATCCGTAAAGAGATCCCAGTCAATGAAACTCATCGAGAAAAAATTTCTAAAACAAGATTGCTGCGACATGTCAAGCGGATGGACCCAACAAGAACAGCGAGGATATAGCGAAAAAAGAACTGAAGGGTAAAATACAAAGAAGCTGCCCCAGAATGAGATGGATTGATCTCGTGAAACTACACTTACATCATGGTCTAGAGTCCAGGAAGAGGAAACATAACTGGACGGACAAAGGTGGCGAGCGCTCTTATACCGCACCCGGAAAACTGGAGACGGATAAAAATGATGATGTACTGCACACAAGATTTTGAAGGTATTTCGTAAATTAAAGCAGTTCTATCTTAGAGTATATAGCACAGGGTACATATCTTTGGGAATTTCCTTGTTTGCAGTGGCCTCACCCTCCATCATCCAAAACATTGACACTCAGTCACACACACGTATTAGCAAGGTAGTTCACTGTAGGATTTTGCCAACAGTTGTTGGATTTTTTGGCTATCTAAATTAATTACTATCTTTCTTGATTTCAAATATATTTTATTCGTAGTTTCTCTTATACAACCGATTTTAATATCAAAATGGTGAAATGCATCACCAATATCAGAGATAAGTTCTGTTGGAGTATAACTTTATTTGCTCGTAATTATACCTCGCTGAATTTCATATTCAAGTAATATAGATGCATTTAAATTCGGTAATCATTGTCAACAGTACTTTAACTAATAAGATCATACTGGAGATAAATATAAGACTTTCGTGTGTTTTCGATTGCAGATATATTACGATATTTTCTAAAATGATATGTCATCCGTTCTCTCTTTAAGGGTCTAAGACTTTTATTATTTAAAATGATAAATGTGTTCAGGAGATCGTTAAAATGTTGCTTAGATTGTTAATAATCTTCAAAGTAAACAGTAAACTAGAGAAATTTGTGTCGAGTTCTCATGATATTTTGTGAAATTAAATTTTATAACTAAAAGTTCAAGTATTAAAAACATTTCAGTCACAGAATTTATGGCGTACGATGTTCAAATGTCATAGACAGGATTAATTTCTGCGTCGATTTCAGATTAATAATATTGGATTTTTATGACGCATTGAAAGCGCACATTTTGAGAGAAGATTTTATTGACATCAAATCATCTTTCTGCAACTTTTATTCGCATTCCTCTCGTGCAAGTTCAGAAAATTGTTCCAATGAATAAAAAATCAAATTGCACTTTCTTGTAGTATTTTTACTTTTTTGTTTCATTTTAGATCTTTCTCAAAATTCAAACATTAAACATTATGCAACATACTACGATCGTATTGTAAACATTGTTTGATGTTGAGCGACATCCCTAATGACACAATGGATTTAATCTCTTGTGTTGGTTCTGAAAAGATAAACCACAACACGTCTGGTAAACAATTGCTGGCGTCTTATCGACACGCTTGTTGTTGCATGCTCTTAACACAACTTGGCTGTATCAGTGTTCACAAAACCAGTGGAACACTTCTACGAAGACAGAGGCAATCAGAATTAAAATATTCCATGATTTGATCTATTTGGATTTTTCCTTGATGCAGTTAACTTGGAGTTTTTTGTTCAGCCAATGTTAATTATGTTTCATATCTGATAACAGTGAAATAATTTCAAAAGATAATAACAGCTATGCTGTGTCCAGAAGTAAACGGTTGGGTTTATTTGTACCGCGCTGTAATAACTTTTATGTATTCAGATATGAATTTAAGATTCTTCCAACAGGGTTTGACATAATACTGAAGAATGTTAAACCATTTAGTACTCCTTACGTTCTGGCAAGTATAACAATTCTCTTGGCAGCAAAATATTTTTTGGGGACTCATAACTGAGCCGTCATGTTTTGGTTGATTAGTAATATCTTCCAGATGTTCCTGTAATTTACTGTTTTGCTAGGAATCCTATTGAAATTTCAGTGTAACTTTGTTCAACCAGATCTGATATAAACAATGTAATTCAAAACAATAAGTATTAAATTAAGATCTAAATCAATCTTAGTGTAGCATATCTGCCTTTATTTTGCCATAGTTAATGAATAATCATTATCTCTGTGATTAAATTCCATCGTCCGTTCACAAATTAAATGCTCCTTACTTGGTCATCTACACTTATTTAGTTTTGCCCGTTGTGAACAGACGTGAAATTAATACAACCAAAAGTAAATTCCCGTTTAGTGAATCATTTTATTTGAATACTTGTATTGGTCTATTACTTTGAAAATGGTCATCCAGATGATAAATGTTAGCTGATTTCAGTGAGATTACATATATGAAATGATTTTATGTTTCTAATCTCTCATTTTGTAGAATCCGCAGGTGTCCAATTACTCCGCATTACTCCTGAAGTCCAATAATAATTTTATTACGGATTTAACGGTGTTAACAACTCAAAATATTCTTATCTGAGCTGAAGTGAATATAAGAAAGTAGATGAGAATTTCACGTATCAGATTGATCATTTGTTTCTGTTGGAAATGATATATTTCATTTTTACAATGCAAGAAATGGCGCTTAAAATTTTCTTTCAATGTGGTACTGTTTGAAGCAAACAGACATGCACAGTCATTTCACATTCAAGATTGTACCAACAGGTTGTTTTCTTTGATGGCCCTCGGGGTTTAGTTACGCAACAATGACTGTCATGTGTACCAGCTAATGATAAATCGCATATTTTTTTCTCTCAGTAGTCACAGGTGACTGGTGTGAAATTTTCGAACATCAAGTAAAAGCACTTTTCAGATTCCTACAACAACTATGAATCAGACATGCGGCTGATGAGGATGACGAGCGATGTTAAAAAATTAGGTGTTTAGTATTTTTTAGTGTTCCACTCTGCCTCTAAATAATGCGTTTATATCTGAGGAGCGCTATTCCTGTTTTATGTATACACTTGCGATTGAAGCGGTCATACATCATGCCTATATATTATTGTTTTATGCAAATAGACCTATAACTATCACGTAGAACATTTTCTGTCTGAGTTTATTTTGCCATTCCAGTATTCTCGCATCTGTTGATTACGTAATCTTACATGCGACTTTACCATTAATGTAAGCAGAAGCTTCCATGTTTCAGCACTCGTTAGATGAGTGGCTCGTATTATAATTTCGACATAGCTGTTGCGTTTTCTGACATTTCTCATTGCACTGTAAACCTGAAGCTTTAATTTTGTTCTAATTATTTATTTAATTAGAAAAATCAGTATGCAGTTTACAACGGCCCTCAGACCCAGACCTTTTATGAAATTGTATCATAAGAATTATTTGTAGCAAGCAGTGAGTTGAGTAAATATGGTTCTGTATAATTTTCCTGTAATTAATTGTGATTTTGTGTAAACGAACGTTGTTTTATAGAGATAAATTATGTAAATGGTATGTGATGTGTTCAAAAACGATATTATACACGAAATATTGATTAAAAGTTTCTAATTCTTAGTATTGATGTGAGCTACGATGTTTGGAGGACAATTTCCGACAGTATGGACTAATTTATGTAAATAATTTTGTTGTTTAGATATTTTTAATTTTTATTTCTGTGCGTTTCATAATGATTTTGTATTAATTCTGAATGCTTTAATTGTTTAGGTATTGCTAGAATTCGAGAAGCGTCATTCGGAAGTCTGAATTATTCTGGAATTTTCTGTAACGCCAATATAAGCGATCGGCAGTTTTGAAAAGTTTAGTTTTGAAGGTATTGCAAGATATAATCGCTAGACGCTAGAGTATTTGTTTACATTTGTACCTAGTATCTTTGTATGAAGTCCAATGTCTTTGAAAAAAAGAAGAAAAAAAACACGCAGACACTTAAAAGTGATTCTTCTTGGACTAATTATTTAGTTTAAACGAGATACCTATCAAGTTGTATGCTGTGGTCATAATGCGCATGCGCGAGGCTGAGTGGCACTTTGCACGCTCTCACGCAGAGCCTGCCAACTCCCTGAATTGGATGTGGGCGGTTGGCGGAGAGCGCGTCCAGCTCTTAATGTAATAACGCTGGTGGGCTCGCCTCGCAGGTAATTGCCTCGCTCGACACTCGATCCCTGCTTGTCCTTGCTGCAGCAATCAGCACTGTGCGTGCAGACCTGCCGGAATGTGTTGGCCGCTGCGGCTGACCTGCCTCTTGCCCGCGTGGGCGCCGCTGACACTTGTTGCGCACAACGCCGCAGGCGAGCTGTTCGCAGATCTCAGAGATTTAACTTTTTGACTGGAGTTTTACGACAAGGTCATCACAACCAGGAGAGAACTGTGGGGAAGGAAATCGACAGTTAAAAAATTCGCATGGATTGATATATAAAATAAAAAAACTAAGGCTCGATCCGCGCCTCCTCACTAATCACCCATCCCCCTTTCCCTCTCCTTTTACTCTACCCGCAGGTCCATCTACAAGACGCTTTCGGTTAGAATGTTACATCATGATGAGTTTAGTTTCAAATCACAACTAACAGGAGTGATCAAACCGAGCGTAATAGGTGAGTGGTTAATGCCCTGGCCTCGCATTCGGGAGGACGCCGGTTCGAATTCCCAACCGGGTATACAAATTTGGGTTTTCCATGGTTTCCCCAAATCACTCCACCGCGATGCTGCCTTCAAAAAGGCGATGGCCGAACAAGGCGTAAAGCAAAAGCAAATAAATTTGTAGTTTAAAAAACTAAAATCACGCTTTCGTAGTAATGTGAACTAAAAGGTTAAAAATAATATTTAAATATAAACATTTTGTTTAACAGTGATAGGACGTCCCACAATTCAGGATATATATATATATTATATATTTTTTTTTTGAATAAGCTTAAAGTATAAAGTCACTGATTACAAAATTAACTTTAATGTAAAAAAGCATGGGGTGCTATTTCAGTTGTCTTATATTTTTTGTCGTTGGCTGTTTGTAAAGACAGAGTCATTGTCAAAAGTTATGTAGAACGCACCCCACGCTTTTTTAACATTAAAGTTAATTTTGTAATCAGTGACTTAATACTTTAAGCTTATTCGAAAAAATTAATTTATCCTGAATTGTGGGACGTCCTATCACTGTTAAACAAAATGTTTATATTTAAATATCATTTTTAACCTTTTAGTTCATATTACTACGAAAGCGTGATTTTAGTTTTTTAAACTACAATTTTATTTTGTTTTTTAGTTCAGATAGTTTAAAAAGTATGTTTCTTACTGTTGGTTTTTCTTCGCCAATCTCTCTTTTTCTTTGAGTTGTAATTTCATTTTTAATTATTATTCCCACGAGTAAAACACAATTAAATGGTCAACTCAACAAGAGATCCAATAGCAGGGTAAACGAGGAAGGCTACTTTTCTATAATAGTACGAATACTTACTATTCAACATCACGTTAAGCGACTGCAGACAGAGAAACCTTTCTGGATAGGAGACAGCGGAAGACGATCGTCTACAGCAACCAAGGTCACACCCGGTAAACTGGAGAACAATGATGATGGCTATATTGGGCGGGAAATCTCCGAAGGGTGTGGCCGCCAAATGACGAAGATTTTTCGAATCGCACCTGTGCACTAATGTCGCGGCTGCATTTGCCTAACTCAGTAATCCCATCAATTATAGGATACGTGTAGTTTAACTTGAACTCCTAACCATGGGTTATCCTAATCTTTTCCATTTATAATATCCGCAAAAATGCGAACCGAAATCGGGATTCGAGCAGAGAATGTCTGCTCGCCAGTCACGCGCCTTAACCAACTAGTCCACAAAGACGATTCGGAAAGTTAGTGAAAATGAGCCAGATCTTTCATAAGACGGTTAAATCACTTTAGTGTTTTTACTGTCAAAGTAATGAGATTACCAAGACATAGATATGAAATTATTGGATTGTCATCGGTTCTTACTTAATACATGTACAAAATTTCAGACAATTCGGACTTTCTGAAGTGGGTGAAAATTGAAATGAAATTTTCCATTACATTCAAGCACTTTTAAGTTGTTTCTGACAACGTGGTGAGAGTGAAATTGTTTTTTTTATCGGTTCTTAATAAGTGTGCAAAATTTCAAACGATTCGGACGTCAGGAAGGGGGTAAACACTGAAATAAAAGATTCCATTACATGCAACCATTTTTCTATTGCTACCGTCAGAGTAACGAGAATAGCAGGACGTTGCTAGGAGACTACTGTATTGTCAACGGTTCTTAAAACGTGTGCAAAATTATTATGTCAACGTAATCAGAATATCAAGACATAGCTATGAAATTATTGTATTGTAATCAGTTATCAATACATGAGCAAAATTTCAAACAATTCGGACATCTGGAATTGGGTTAAAATTAAATTGCAAAATTCCACGACATTCAACCATTTTTCTGTTGTTGCTGTCAAAGTAAAGAGAATAGCAGGACATTGCTATGAAATTATTGTATTGTCACCGGTTCTTAATATGTGTGCCAAATTTCAAACAGCTCGGACATCTGGAAGCGGGTCAAAATGGAGTTGTAAAATTCCGTTACATTCATTCATTCATATTCATACATACATACATACATACAAGTAAAGCTAATATAAAGCGTGTAAAAACAAGAGAGTGAAAGTGATCAATCACAGACATATTATTACATTCCGTATAGTTAATTGTATTCTATTTTTTTATTTATTTAAGGCTTTCCTTCTCGTTGATGTCATTAGAGGCAGGAGAGGACTTGGAGCAAGGAATGGGAACGAATTTGGCCATGGCTTTTTGCAGGCATTTGCCTGGAGTGATTTCGAGAAACCGAAATCTAAATCCCCGGATTTGAACCCATGTCCTCCCGAATGTGAGGCTAGAGTACTATCGCTCATCCACCCTGATGTTAACTGTAAACAGAGGGTTTGTTTTATCACCAACATTAGAAATACTTTTACCGCGAAATCGTAAAAAAAAGCAGGCAATTGGATGGTCTCTTATCGCTGACTAGGAATAATAAAAAAATGACTACATTGAAAATTTTGTCCTTACATAGAAAGAGGGAGACGTTATATGTTATAAAATGAGAGGAAGCTATAACTCGATAACCTCTAATACAATTTGCAATTGTTAGTCATTATTAATTCGAGTTTTTTGTGTGTTTGATTACGCTAGAAAAATAAGTTATTTAACAGTGACGATTCCCTGAAGTTAATTAAAATCGGTATCATAAGAGGTTATTTAGCATACAGTTCCTAATACGTCAAAGACGCTTCAGTGCAGCGTATGGAGTATTTGATAGGTAAAAAATGTTGTATAAAAATGTTTGCACAATATGACTCTCTTCAGTAAATAATCCATAAAAATATTTATTGATTCCGCTTGGAATTCAAGAATAAATGACACAATTCAAATACATTACTTTAATTTTTTTCATAAATTATCTATTCAGGTTTTAATTTATATTCTGTGATGCTGGATAGGCATATCTTTCCCAGAATAGTGTTTCTCATGTAAGTCTCTAAAAACCGGCACAACTGAGGCTAGCTTTATATACGCTGGAGACGTATACAAAGTAGTCATTCACAGCACTTCTGAAAATAAAATTTTCCGATTAAAATACTTAAAAGACTATGCAAAGATGACAGTACACCAGATTGAATAATTAGCAACAACGTTACTAATTCATTGCATAATGGTTTAATGATACATTTTTTGCTGTAAAGTATTTAGTGATTAGCTAGTAAATTAATTTTTAAATCATTGAAAGTAACGCTTGCAATGCATAATAATATATCAAATGTTGTTTAATTTGAGGAAAATTAACTTTTAATTTACAAAGTGATAAACCGAGATTGGTAAGTAAGTTATAACGCTCGAGATTGTTATTCGGAAGGACCGAGGCCCAAATCCCCTTTCTGCCTTCCAGATTTCGGTTCTCCATGAAACCACGGCATGACCTTCTGGCGAATGCCTGAATGATTCCTTCAAAAGGCCATGGCCGAATTCCTTCCCGTTCGTTGTCTCCAGTCCTTATCCGCCTCTAATGACCACGATGTTGATGAAGCGTAAAAGCATAAGCGATCAACTGCATAGCTGACTCATGATTTTTTTTTTTTTTTTTTTTTTTTTTGCCATGTGAATGAGATATGTAAGTAGGAATATTGTACTAATCAAATGGCGATTTTTTGACAACTTGTCTCTTCTATTATTTATTCTATTTTTCTTGACAGATGCTCGCAGTTGCTTCCAGTTTTCATCATTTTGTCCAATAAACGCTTTGAAGCGGTGGTTTGTGTTGTATCAGTAACTGTTTCATTGGAGTTGAGTACGACAGAAATTTCCCAGTGACAGAAAGGTTCACGTAGGTAAATGCCTACTTTGTCTAGGATCTTACTGCTTTGTGTCACAGATCATGACCGCATGACCTGATCGGATCTATTTCATGAATATGATGATTGCTGGACGTGTTAAGGTCCATTTAAACAAAAATGCATTACACTGAGTCTAAAGATGACAGAATTGAGTTTTTTAGGGACAAAAAAAATATGAGTTTTTAACTTCAAAGGTCATGACTGCGTAGACTGATTTGGCTGAAATAAGAACCTGAGCTGTATTTGACTCTTAGTGTTCGCTTTGCTATTTTTTGAACAATTTTTGTCGAAACATTAATGAGGGATAGAGATCAACAGATGAGAATCGTAGTACAAGTTTCTACTGTCTTTATAGAAGTGGTGGTATTGATTCGATAAACGTGAAGAATGGCAAAATCGTTAGAACGTCGGTCAGGTGTGCAAGGTCGTAAATTCGTAATGGTCTGCACCTGGATATTGTGGCTGGTTTACTAATACATGTCACGCCAGCGTGCGTTCAAGCGGCACCCAGGTAAAATGTATCCAGGAGAAATTCTCGCGCGTGACCTGCTGCTCAATAAGGCAGTCGGCCCATCGGGGCACCACCCATCCACTGGGACCGTGCCAGACGAGTTCGTCCATCGCGTGTTGGGTTGGGCTGGGCTAAGTCTCTAGCAAACTAAAAGTGAAGTGTTATCTAGAAGTGCATTACCATGGATGGTGAATTTGCTCTGCGTAGTTGGAACTCTTGTTTACGTCGGTTATTATTCACCTGATTTTTGTACGCGTACGAGTTGTGATATTTTGGTAACGAGTTGTGTGAATGATTGGTAACGCTCGGGTCTGGCGTGCGGGAGAACGCGGGTTCAAATCCCCGTCCTGCCATACAAGTTTCTTTTTTCCACGAGTTCCGAAATCACTCCAGGCGTTTGCCTGGTTGGTTCCTACAAACGACAAAGGCCAAATGCATTCCTTATCCTTGCCTCCATTCTCTTCCCGCTCAAAGCGGGCGCTAATTAATTACCAGAGGTTTTTTTTTAAAAAAATTTGGTCTTCCCCTCCTCCTTGGTGATATTTGCTAAGATATGGTGGACCACCTGCCCAATCACAGGAGATTTACCATATAATTAAATTTAATTGATATGTTCATATATTTTGCTTCATGACACTAAATACATAAGCGTTAATACCTAAATCTTCGATGTATTACATTTTTTCTGTGAAATAGGAGTAGCAAAATGGAATCTTTTGTGTTGAAATAATGTATATTCTCAAAATTAAAAGGTTAACGTGAGGTTTTTATTGCTCTCCCCCCCCCCCCCAAAATCCTTCCTCCCTATAAATGAGATTTGGTGACATTTTTCCTTACCTCCCCCTACCGCTACTTTGAGCTCACGTAATTAATGGAAGCCCCCTAATCACACCAACGTCGACGAGCCATAAACCCGCAGCAAATAAAGTGATACCCTCTCCATCAATTTACCTCCTACTGAGGTCACACTAATCAGTGAGAAGTTCTCAAGCCTATTCTTCTCCCCTGCTTTATGGACTGATACCATTATGACACATTTCCAGTCTTCTAATATGCTGTAATTTTTCAATCTTCGGATCTATAAAGATTATTGCACCTATCATGTTACGTGGATTCCTCCAGATTACAACTTTAGACCTACACCTAATTAGTTCCTTATTACAAACCTATTTGTTGGTGCTAGCTGGAGCTTAACTTGGTTTCACCAGCATTCCACTATTTTCATAATGTCATTTGTGTTTGTTTCGATTTCTCTTCTATTATTTCCTCCAACTAGCAGCAAAATGTCATCTGCGAATGCAACGATGCTTTCAATCTCTGCCAGGCCTACGAATCTGTTAAGGACAGGTTCCAGAGCCATATCCCTTCGGGCCAAATACTGAACCTTGTGGACATGTGAGATGTTTTGTCAGTTGCTGACCAGAGCCGTGAAGTGTTGCAGTACTTCCGAGACAGTAATCTTTCAAGCTCTTCTCGAGTTGACTATACGCTGAACTTTATTGATGGCATCCTCTGTTGACCTGCCTTTCCGGAAGCCGAACTGCTGCTGATTCATACCTTTCAATAATCTGAATTATTTAATTCTTTTACATAGTTTTCTAGTTTTTGAAACTATAAAAAAAGTTCATTGCCAGTTCAAATTGCAACACAGAACTAGGAACATGCTATATTTAACCAGAACGAAACAATACGCCATTTACGCATAACACTATTTTTTTCATTTACAAGAAATTTGTTGTACCACTGCCACTATTATTTTAACTGTATATTTGCGTTTCTTTGTTAACATCTTAAATGTTTACAATGCTCAGAGTAGGTGAGTTAACACTTGGAGCTTAAATTCACTTTTGGACGTCATTTCTTCTGCCTTTGATCAATAGAGCGGTCTTACTATGGTATCAGATTGGCCAGCATTCATAGCGGTTTCTTATCTGAAATCGCAGGTATTCTCACCCTGCTAGATTCCAGATCAAACCATCTCAATACGATATAAAAAGGAACCAAAACTGGATTCTTGACAATTTTAGAAACATGGGATAATTCACAGCTGCAACCAGGATGTCAATGGTTTTTTAAGTTGTAATTATAAACTTACAAATTGCCTGGGGTGAGGGGAGAAGGGGCTTTTTAGTTCATAGAGAGTGGCGGGGACGAAATTTTCTTGAAATTCACGTTTGCTGTTAACGTTGCCATCTGTGGCCGAGGCCTAGAACTTTGCGAACACCAAAATTACGAGTTTTGACGTCGATCTTCCTGTTTACTGCTCTGAGAGCATGAAATCTAGGTTGTAATTCGTTAAATGTGTCTAAGGACCTTGAAACGTGTCTAGAACACTAAATTTTGAGTTAGTAGGCCACTAGAAACTCCGGCTCCAGCAGAGCACGAACTCTATCTCGCAGTAAACTTAACTGAAGCGTTGTGGAAGTTGGTTGCAATCTAACCAGAGATAATCAGCGAGGAAGCGAGATGTTCGCTTTTCTACGTGACTGTCTGACGGCTGCATTAGCCTCATTTTTTAAATTGATGGTAACTTGAGATTGCTTTAACGGTGATCTATGGAAGTATAATTCCTATTCAGAACTACCATTTCCCAGCAGTTTCCCTTGCGTGTAACTGGTATATCCAAACGAGAGTACGGTACATTTATGGGTTTCCCGGCGGATATATTAGCAGATGCTGTTATGTCGAAATGTAGCCTCGGTGATAAATAAAATTCGGTATTACAGCATGAGACACGATGAATCTGGATTTTAGTACCGAGCGTGGTAGGTGAGCGGTTAGGTGTTATTTTATGTTTACCGTATATTTTAACATACTGCGCTTCAAATACTGAATAAAAAGTGGAGTCAACCCCAAAATTAACAGAATCGAAAGATGGAGTGTGTATCTTTGATGGATATCTGTTCAGGTAATGAAAGTAGTCATTTCCATGTTCCCGGAATGATTCCACGTCCTGGTTATTAATTATTGACTTTTCGGTATGGGGACTATTTATTACAGAAGCCTTCGACTGCATAAGAAAGAGCTGTTTATCTCTGATGTATTGTGATATTTGACGCCTATCAGTTCATGGTACGATCAGATTATTATTCATTGATCTGTCCACCATTGACGTATCACAGTTTTTAAAGTGGGTCCCCATCCAAATCGGTTCCATGGTTTTTAAGCGATACATTAACAAAGAAATCCGTTCTCACATATCTTGATGACAAATAACTATTTTCTTTCTCTCTGAACTAATTTGACTTCATTAGATGAATGTAAAAATATGTTCCTTGAAGCAAATGTAATCCACCGACAACGTTAACACTTCGTTGAACAATTGTTACTTCTACACATTTGGGTAAAACTAATGTAACGCTATATCAGACCCTGCCCATTCCCTTCTATGTAGGATGACAGCGAGTCCTTGAAATATACATGTTAGGCTCAAAGAACGGAAAAACTAATGTAACGCTATATCAGCCCCTGCCCACCCCTTCTATGTAGGATGAAAGCGAGTCCTTGAAATATACATGTTAGGCTCAAAGAACGGAAACGCTCATTCAGCGGGAAAAAAACGTGCACAACGCGTTACTCGCGTTATGGCACTTACAATAATAGCCAGAACGCACTGTGGCTAATTCAAAAAGGCCACAACACGAATTTGCGTCGTGGCCCTCATGATATTTGACCACTACTCGTTGTGGTTACTAAGAAAAGCCACAACGCGTTCTGAACGCTAGCTGATGCAACAACGACACGACAGACAGATTGTAACTACATCTTCTGGATGTTAATTAATAATCAGGTGATGTTAATTAACTAAAACACTTCTTTTTCATTATGGTTTCTTTGTTTTTAATCATTATCTAAGTTGACGGTAAAATTATTTAAAAAAGAAAGTTGGTAACAAAATTATCAGGAATGTTGCAAGTTATTTATTTTTACAAGAGTTATTACCATGACATTTTGAGTTACATTTTATGTTCTTTGAGCAACATTTTCATTTTATATCAATACAGTATCTTTTACAGTGGCACATTATAAAGCTTTGCTGACTTTCAGATGATAACAAAGATAAGCGAAATGTTAAAGGAGTTGAGAATGTTAATTAAGTTACTCTCTCGATCGAGACGACCTTCCTTGTTTCTTAACTGATAGAGACCGTATGGATTAACGCTCATCTACATCTATACTCTGCAATTCACAAATATTGTGGGTGGCAGAGGGTGCTAAGCACTAATCCTAATTCTGTTCATTCCAATCCCTAACAGGAACGACGAAAGAAAGAATACATAAAAGCATCAGTGCGGCATCTTATTTCTCTAATCTTATCCTTCCCGCCATTGCGACCTAAATACGTTGACGGTAGAAGTATTTCACTGCACTTGTATATTGAAGAATTTCGCATATTCTCCAATAAATTCAAACGAAAATGACGTCGTCTGTCTGCCAAACAAACCCAGTCCAATCTATCTATCAATTCTGTGACACTTTCGTAAAGACTGTAACTAGCTGTTAAGAATCGAGAGACTCTCCTCTGTACTTTCTCTAACGCGTCAATCAATCCTTGCGATACGGATCCCAAACTCCACAACAGTAATCCAAATGCGGACGCACTAATGTTTTGTACGCTATTTCCTTTGTATGAGTATTCCGACTTCTCAAAATACGACTTATGAATCGTAATCTAGAATTAGCTTTGCCTACGACGGAAGTTATGTGTAAGTCCAATTTCATGTTGCTTTGTATTATTACGCCCAGATACTTCAGGGAATCTACCGTATCGACAACTGAATTGTTAACTTTGTACTCGTGAAAGAACGGAGTCTTTTTGTTTCTTTT
>JARYHS010013630.1:44739885-44808522 GCA_031002005.1 Vandiemenella viatica
GCCAGCCCCTTATTCGAAGAAATCCTTGGAAACAGAATCAATGATAAAAGTTGAATGGAAAAAGGAAAACTTACACAAAACACTAAATTTTTCGGAAAAGGAACATCAACATTTGTCACAAACTGAACATCTTGGTGGATTTGAATTTCAAATTACTAGTCATGACGTAGCATCGGTAGAGTTGATGTCCAGATCTCACGAGAGGTAAATACTGCAGCTTTCTTTCGGAGATGCTGACTGATAGCAAGAAGGAGTGCCAAAACTGGAGGAAGCAGTGAAGCAGCAACATGTCAGCAAGGTTGTCAGCTCTTCCCACGACAGAGAAGGCAGGTCGCTTCTACAAGCGGGAGAATCCTTCAACCAGTGAGTCACTGCTCTGCGTAGTGTAGGCGGCAACCACTCAAAAGGCAGAGCTCTCAGATGTACAGTACGCACAAACGGACGGACGGACAGGACAATTATTATCTGCAGCGACTGCTGGCGCAGAGGAAGCTGGAAGAAAGAGAGACCCATTCGCTGCCAGGGACAGATTATCCAATTGTGGCTGGCCGCACGCTGAGCCCACTCGTAGACCAGCTCTGGCCTGAAGCGGCACAATTACACTACATCTACAATGATACCTCCGGCTCCAACCCTAGGTAAGTTGCAGTCTCAAACATGGTTCCTTCGTTCATACAGTGGAAATAAAATTTTCATTTTAGTAGGGATATGCGGCTCACCAGTATCGAGGATATTACAGTCGGTATTAGATTGCTGAAAAGAAATGGTGAATGAAATCGACCGTGACCTCAATAATGCCACCATTCAGGCATTTAACTGGAGTGATGTCGGGAAGCAAAGTAAGACGGAGCTCTCGATGGTCGAGCAGTGAATCGTATCCGTGTCCTACCAATCGCCATGCCGGAACATTGGCCCGTACTCCCTGAAAGTTCTGCAGCTTTCTGAAGTTGTCTGTAATCTGGAGGCGACCAGGACTACGTAGACCTACCGGAACTATGTATTGTTGAACGACCTTCCTCACTTTGGGCTGTAATTTCCAATATGTATTGGCAAACTACAATTATAACTTATATACACCAGGACTGGAAATAACTAATTACATCCCGATATTGTACAGTGGAACTTCTAAAATTCGAATCTGAAGGAACCATAAATAAACTTTGAATTACCGAAAATTTAAATTAGGAAGGATTTATAAAAATAGATAAAAATTCAAGAAAAACGTCATTAAAAATCATGTTTTAACCTCTTTATCTAAACACCACTCATTAAAAATTTACTATAAGAAGCCAAATTTAAAGTTTAGTAAAAAATTAGAAACGGTTAACTATTTTTTTTTTATTTATTTTTTGTAAAGACGCTAAATGCTGGAGTTTATAAAAAAAAGCTATGAAGAGAGAAACACTCACGTTAGCTCGACCCTCGACGTAGCGTAGAAGTTCGTGGATATAGTCAAATGTAAGGTATCAATAAACAAACTGCACAGAAAACAGTGCAAAAATCATAAAAAGCACGAAGTTTACACTGCTACTGTACTCTTAAAATCGCAAACAAAATAGCTGACAAGGGCCACCGTGCAAAAAAAAATATTGGGGCCCTCAGGCCAGAAGGGCGACCTTATTTTAAAAAAGAAAAAGGTCTACAATGTCGTGTGAGGTTTACTAGCAGGGGCTTGCTGAGCTTGGGGGCCCCCTGAACATGGGGCACCGCCTAGCTCTTCGATAGCTGCGCCACTGCTGACAAGACTCCCACAGTTATTACTGAGCTGCAGCTTGACTACAAAACAGCTACGCAGGTGGCTGGCAGATTGATGAGTCAGCACATTATTGGAAACAATAGCAATGGGGAAGGATGGGTCATGTATTATGGACAGTAACATTAACGATTACTTTAAAATATTTATTTCTTATAAGATATCGATCAAGAAAAATATATTTCAACAAACACAGTCAATCACACTTACAAACATCGTCACACACAGTTCGTAGCGAGTCGCCGAAGCGATCACTTCCTCGTTGGCTCAGTGAACGTGTCTTGTGTTTCCTGTTTAGAGTGAATTTGGTGTGGAAAGTTTTTGCGTAACCAGTGAAAAGAAACCAGCTTGAAGACAGGGCAGTCCATACAGTGCATCCTCATCACCCACCGGAGGGCACCCTCCCTACGGCGTGGAAATGATTGGCGGCCAGTATGGGGAAGGCGGTGGAGCGACTCCGCCCCCGACGACAGCAGACGTGTCAACTGGAGTAGCTGCAGTCGGAGCGGCAGTGGTTCAAGCAGTAAGTACTGTCAGTGCAAGTGATGTGGAGAGCGAAAGTATGGAATATAATTTGGAAAATGCCGAAAAGGAAGGCACTAATTTTAGAAAGCGGCCGATAGAACCAAGTGTAGAACTTGTAGCAGACAAGAGGAAAATTGTCAGTTCGGACCTCATTTATGAATCCGTCTCAACAAGAAATAACATGGGGCTAGTTCCGGAACAACAGCAACAGAGTGTAAGGCATAATAGTAATCAGGCACTATCTGATAACAATAACAGTAGACCTCATCGTTTTTATAGGCAGTGGGACAATGGCCCATTTATTCTTTTTATCGAGAGTAAGAATAATAGTATTGGTAAGCTCCACCCAATGTCTGTGGGAAAGTTGCTTCATTTATCAATCCCAGAAATAAAAGGGAAAATTTTGAACATTAGCTACTCTGGTAGAAACAGATTAAGGATTGAAGTAGGTAATGCAAATATTGCTAATAACATAATAAAATCATCAGGAAAAATCGGTAAGGACTTAGAAATATATATCCCTAACCACCTAATTTACAAACAGGGGGTAATAAGAGGAGTACATCAAAGTATTACAATGGAAGAACTGGTAGCAGAAGTTCAATCGCCGGTCAAGGTTATTAATGCCCGGAGAATGAACAAAACAGTGGTACAAAATAAAGAAAAACGGATAATTAACCTACAAACGTGTGTATTAACGTTCGATAGCCAAACTATCCCAAGGTATGTGAATATCCACGGGGCGAGATGTGAAGTGACACCCTTCTTCCCGTCAGTTAAAATATGCTATAACTGCTATAGATATGGTCATGTTAGTAAACAATGTCAGGGGCAAACACGTTGCATTAAGTGCGGTGGGACACACCCTGATACACAGTGCATAACTCAAGACATTAGGTGCTTTTACTGTGGGGGAGCACACTATGTCACGGACCGAACATGCCCGGAATACAATAGACGTAAAAATATTCAAGAAGTTGCTACTAGAAATAACATTTCCCTAAGGGAAGCGGAAGCTACCTTAAACAACAGAACATATGCACAAGCAGCCTCAACATACGAGAGAGAAAAGGCGATATTTCGGCCCACTGTAGTACCAGACGTGGGAAGTTACATCGACTTCCCGCAGATAAAGCTGAGTAGTGGGACAACAGCACCAACAGCACAAGAGATGGGAAATGGAATAATTAGGATAGCAACTGGGCCAACTCAATACCTCAGTGGAGATTCTATACAGGTCCAGGAAGATTTAGGAGAGGATCCGACTGAGTCCCAGCTGATACCAGACAAAAGAAAACAACAATCTGATTTAACAGGGTTTACACTGGGTACAGCACAACTAAACAACAACGGAGATTTGGCCGGGAGTAGATCGGCGCTCAAGGAAACCCAACAGCGCGGTAACGCACAGGATTATCGACAACTTTGGCTCTACCCAACACAAGTGCCAGTTACACCCATAGCCCAAAACCCATATCCTCCAAGGATGCAGGGGATAACGAATTATCCCAATACTACAAACGGGAAAAGCAGGCTAATTGAAGAAATTTTTAATCTTATCATGATAGTAACGAGACATATAAAAGACAGTGGGTTAGAGACACTGCAACTGGATGAAATTAGGAAATCTATCGAATTAATAGTACAACCAAATTATCCATAATACCAACTATGCAGAGGACAGGTGATATAAGACAACTACATGTGATTCAGTGGAACGCCCGAAGTGTTAAGGCCAAATGGAATGACCTCACCAATTTAATGAGTGAATGTAAAGCAAATATCGCTATAGTGTCAGAAACATGGTTGACAGAAGATACTAGGATAAGAGACAGACAATATAAAATGTTTAGAAAAGATAGGGAGGACGGATATGGTGGAGTAGCAGTCATCATAGCAAAGAATATAGTAGCGGTGCCCAAAACACTGCAGTGCAGCAACGACAACATAGAAATCATATCGGTGGATGTGCTGAATCTGCATCAGATCAGGAATGTAACAGCTATTTATGTGCCCCCCCCCCCCATGTTGGAACTCATGAAACTGAATGGAGCCAAATTTTCTCCCAACTCCCGGATAAAAGTATTGTAGCAGGAGACTTCAATGCGCACAGTAAGATGTGGTACGATGAAGTAACGGATCATAGAGGCGAAGAGTTAGCAAAAGCAATATGTCAATCGGATTTAGTGGTACTAAACACGAAGACCAATACCCGCATAGGAACACCATCCCAAAGACCCTCCTCGCCGGATATATCATTGGTATCGGCAAGAATGGCAATGAAATGCTCGTGGGTAGCAATGAATGACACACTTGGTAGTGACCACAGAGTGATCAAAATCTCCATAGAGTCGCAGCCTAACATTACGGCTCAAAATAGGGTGGACGGTCTCGAACATACGATAAACTACAGACATATTGACTGGCACAAGTATCAGCAAGAAGTTAGCAAAAGGTTGCTCAAATATCCTGGCATAACAGATCCGCAGGAAAACTATAACTGGTTTACAGAAACCATCAAAGCAGCGGCGAAAATTAGCGCGCCTGTTATGAAACACGGTGGTGGCGATGCACATAAAAGGAAGCCATGGTGGACTACAGAATGTTCGAAAGCGGTGGCAAGGAGAAGATTAGCCCTTAAAACATATCGTAAGAATATGACGTACCAAAACTTTATCAATCTTCGGAAGATAGCAGCACAAGCGAGCAAGACCATATAAGAAAGCGAAGAAAGATGGGTGGGAAAAGTTCTGTTCGGAATTAACCGGAGACATCTCAACACAAGAGCTATGGAAAAAGGTTAGATGGTACAAAGAACCAAAGCTAAGTGCTGAGAGCATAAGAGTAAATGAAGAAACAGCTGAACAATTTATGGATAAAATAGCTCCAGCTACGGTAGAGGACGCACCGCTGGTAGTTGCAGATAGCAGCGAACCTTTAATACATAATAACAGCAACCTAGATAGACCCTTTACCCTGACAGAGATGGAAAACAGCCTAAAAGAGAAAGATACAGCTCCAGGGATAGATCAAATATCATACTCAATGTTGTATAATCTACCCCATAGTGGCAAAGAACTGTTACTGACAATACTAAACAATTTATTCAGGCAAAGCGAAGTACCACATCAATGGAGGAGAATTAAAATCACTCCGGTACCCAAAAACGGAAAGGATCCTAAATTATATACATCGTACAGACCCATATCACTGATATCATGTGTTTGCAAATTGATGAATCTGATGATAAAACAGCGAATGGAATGGTATGTCGAACACCGGGAACTCCTAGCAAATCGTGTGATGGGGTTCAGAAAGGGATATAGCACTATAGATGCAATAGCCACATTAATAACAGATATACAAATAAGTAACAGTTACAACTCGTACCTTATAGCTGCCTTCCTGGATATACAAAATGCATACGGACAGGTCGACATTACGGAACTGGTAAAGGTGATGCTGAAATGCGATATCCCAAAAACAATAGTACAATGGTGTACGAATTATCTTTCACTAAGGATCCTGGAGCTTAGGATGTACAGGGGAGAGGTAATAGTAAGACACGTCTTCTCTGGTTTACCGCAAGGAGACCCCCTTAGTCCACTATTGTTTATTATTTATATGCACAATGTGTTCAGCAAGCTGAGTAGATCGGTTTTGTACATACAGTACGTTGATGATGTGGTGGTATACGTAAGAAATAGGAAGAAAGAAAAGGCAACACGAGAATTACAAAATGGCCTAAACAGTATGACAAATGCTCTGCAAGAAAAGAAGATGGAACTGTCACCTGAAAAAAGTAAGTTAATGGTATTTACAAGACACAGAGACACAGAGGATGTTAGGATAATACTCAACGGTAAAGCTCTTACCGCAATACACCAAGTGAAATTTTTAGGGATGTGGGTAGATATGAGATTAACATGGAAGAAACACGTAATGGAGTTACACGGCCAAGCAATGAAACGAATTAACATCCTGAAAGGGATAGCTAGTAATCATTGGGGAGCCGACCCAACAGTGTTACTGCGCCTGTACAGACAACTAATACGTAGTAAAATGGACTATGGGTGCATGCTATATGATGCAGCTACTGCATCAACCCTAGTCAAACTAGACCGCTTACAATCATTGGCATTACGCATAAGTGGAGGATTCCTACGTACAACCCCCATTAACGTACTTCAGATGGAAACAGGTACACCACCGCTCTCACTCCGACGAAGTATGCTTTCCAGACGTTTTATCTTGAAAGTCAGAGCTATGATCAACCACCCACTAAATTGGAAGCTAGGGGCTTTTAGCCAAATTATGTATAGGAAATACTGGAGAAAAAAGGCAACCCCAATTACAGTTAAAAATTACAATGAAATGAAAGAATGGCCAATAAAACAACATAAAATGAATCCAGCGTTTATAGGGGATACGTGGCCCCAAATAATCGAGGTCCAAACACATGAAAGGATAGGCAAGCTAGGAGCCAAGAAAACAGATAATATTACGATAGATCTTTGTAAGACGACGTTACAAACCCTGAATGAGAAATGGAAGACATGGAATAAAATTTACACGGATGGCTCCAAAATCACAGGCTCAAATACGAGCGCAGCGTTCTACGAAGAAAAATCAGATGTTGGAAAAGCAGTTAAGCTACCGGTGGATATGTCAGTGTTCTCAGCGGAGCTATATGCAATATTAGAAGCCATTAAATATGCACTGGAAACAGGGGAAGAAAAGATTTTAATCTGCTCCGATTCACTAAGTTCACTATTATGTTTAAAAAATGGTCCAAAAGGGAAAACAAAGAACCATCTAGTATATGACATCACAAATGAGCTAAGCAAAGCACAACAGTTAAAGAAGAAAATAGAATTTCAGTGGGTACCGGGACATGTAGGAGTAGTGGGGAATGAAAATGCTGACCACCTTGCAAGGGGAGCAAAGGAACATGAAAACATCGATGGCAGGGTACCATATAGAGACTTACTAAGTAAAATCAGAAATCTACAGATGAAGGAGTGGGAAGAAGTAGGGGAGGTCCAATTCAGAACCAAAGGTGCATGGTACCATGCAATACAACACAGCATACCGAAACAGCCATGGTTTAGTGTAAAGGCAAGTAGGAAAGAAATAACAATGATAAACAGATTGCGATCAGGCCACGTTATGCTAAACTCCAAAAAATTTATACTAGGTTTGACAACATCACCGAACTGCGAGCATTGTGGGGCATATGAAGACATAGTGCATCTTGTGGTGGAATGCCGCAAATACAGCGAACACAGGAAATCAATCTTACAGAAAGACGGAGGCAATAAGATAACAGACTATGAGAGCCTACGACAATTTCTAGGGACTCCTACGGTAGATAAGATAAAACAACTATGTAAATATATATCTAAATGTAATAGGAAAATATGATGTATTATAAAGGAACGTAGTATAGTTCATATCAAATGGACTAATTTTGTATGTTTGTTGGGATATGGGTATGTAAATATATGTATGGGTATAGATATGTAAGTGTTCGTGTATGCGCCCATGTAAGAGTGTATATATGTAGATATGAGAGCTACTTTGTACAAGAGAACACAAATTAGTCTTTAAGGAATTTTTGTTGTGAGCAGGGATATTAATAGTTCTTTTCAAAATAAATAAGGTATCTCTTATAATATTTCTCGATTAGAACTATTGTTATGAGGAAACTATCAAGTTTTCCAAATTCAGTACAGGATGATAGGAAAATGTTTGTGTGGAGAAATAATGTATTATAAACAAATGTACATTTCTGAATATCAATTAGGTTTTTGTATGGAATATATAAGGACTTAGATAGACAAATTAATTACAAAAGATAGAAAGCGGGCGAAAAAATTAATTTTTGGATACCCCTGTTTGTACGATGTAATGGGTATCATGTATATGCATAATATAAAATGTATAGGTAATATGTAAAAATTTTATTTCCATCCAACACTAAATAATGATATAGGGATTATATGTTATTATTAAAGATAGAAGGATAAAAGTAAGAGAAATATGTAAAAGTTTTTATTGCTAATTGTGTCATAAAATGATGGCCAAACAAGAGTTGATTTCTATGCAAAATGTATTAATGTCAACTGAGCAAGAATGTATTTCTGTAATTTGGTCAAAAATGTAACATTGTTAGCTGGTCAATATTGGCGAAAGCCAAGGACCAAATAATAATAAAATAAAAAAAATAAAAAAAAAAAAAAACATCGTCACACCGGGAAGGCAGTGGGTAACCACCACAGTTCACATCCCAGATGTTCACATGGAGGCGTAACCGTCCGAGCAAGGGCAAGGAGTTCAAAGAACAAGATTGTGGTAAATGGTTGCATCCTAAAATACAGTCGATACTAGACTGCTGAATTCTCAGTTATTTGAAAAAAAGAAAATTGTCGAAAGTGTTTCCTGCTTTGCTATTATTGTCTTAAAAAGCATGTTTTGGTTTTCCCCCAAAAGTAGTAATCAAGATGCATAGGTCTTGGGAACTGGCAGAATTTGAAACTTCAAGTTCGCCTCAAATCCAAAGCTCCTGCTGTGTGCAATTCAGAATGTTGCAGTTTGGTATCAAAGCTTGTTTAGGCTGCTCCAACCTGCCACATCCACATTTACTGACAGTAAGTAAATGACACTCTCCCTATCAAATGGAAGAGCACATTCCAAGACGTTATTTTATATCCAGAGATTAAAAAAATGGAAAATAATTAAATTAATAAAAGTAATAATAAATAACACTTCTGGCAGGACTCTTCGGCCTTTATGACACGACTCATGAAATGGGTAGTGAGAGATTCGACTGAGCAATGCCTTCGTTGAATATGTTGGTCTGCAATAAAAACTATTTTTGATATAGTCATTTTAGAACGCATTTAATATTAAATATTGTCCATAAATTTAAAAGTCTAAAAAATCGATAAAATTGTACAAAATAAGAAAATTTGATGTCACCTAAAAATATTATTAACTAGCTGTTACCCATAACTTTAAAAAAAAAAAAATGGTTAAGGATGAAAGGATTTCTGCCGAAGCTACTCGCGCGTACGATTTTCAGTCAATGCGTAATCAAGGATGGCGCAAACGCCGGTAGAAATCAAATGATGCATGAGTGTAACGACTAATGATTATTTGCAGGCGCAATAACAGCCTTTATTTACCCCCCTGCTAGCGGGGGCTGATAGCTTGCAAAAGCATTTTTTACTTGTGGCTTTACGCACCGTCGACGTCGAGGTCATTAGAGGTGGGATGGGTCTGGGAACAAGGAACGGGAAGGAATTCGGCTATGGCCTATTTTAAAGGAAGCATCCCGGCATTCGCCTGGAGTGATTTAGGGAAATTATGGAAAACCCAAATCTTATGCCCAGACGGGAATTCAAACCGGCGTTCTCCCGAATGCGAGGTCAGAACGTTAACCGCCCACCCACCACGCTAGGTACTTGAAAATGTCATACGTCACTCTCTTCTATTCGTACCATATGTCTGCCCATGTTCCATGTAGGCGTCTGGATGGGGGATGTTTACCCTTCCTTGATAAGGTCTCGCGAGTATGAAAATAGGATGGTTTCCAGTTGCCTACCCTATTGTGTACATATGACTGTTACGCTGCATTCTCACTGCGTAAAGGTTTGGGATTTAACAACCAACTATGATGCGCAATATGGTGGTTAGTACCACACTACCTCTCTTTACCTGCCGCCCAAGTCATGGTGGCGATAATTTCCTCCACCGCCATGACTAAGCGGGTCGACTTTAAGTGAGAAAGTCAAATATGTATAGAAATGAATTACGGTTCGGCGCATGTGTAAAACTTTGATTGAGTTTATTGTGTAAGCCCGTGACCGTTGTTTGCGTATCGTCACGGGTCTAGAACAGTTATAGTTTTTTGGGTCAAAGTTTGTGATCAAACTAAATATGAACTTGTCCTGTGTTTCACCCTTAGGATGAATAAAATCTCTTGGGCATGAAGAACCCTTAAGTATTAATAGACTTAGTAACCACAGACAGGGACAATTATGGTATCGTAAAATAGTTTCAATGGTCATAGACTCGAACTTGCTGAAATATGAACTTGTATTTTACCCTAAAAGGGTTAGTGTGCAAAGAACGGCTAGTAGAAAAAGCTGTTAATTCGGGTTGAAAATATGGCTAGCTGCTTCTTTGTCACATACGATTACGCACATTACTGCGTAAGTGTTAATAGACATTTTGAGCCGCCTTTGACGTTTTTGTCGAATTCGCGTACTAATGCCTAAGGAGTGCGTTAATCACATTTTCATCCCGAAATAACCGTTTTTTCTACTGACCGTACTTTGCACAGCACCCCTGAAAAGTTCACTCTGTGATATTTGAAGAATTTCTGTTTGCTTCGAAAGCATCACGTTCTTTTTATTGAGGCTGGATAAACATTCATAATACAATCGTTGGCCAGAGAACTTAATACAGATTTTTGAACCGAAGCTAAAGAAATGATCTGCAAAATACTCAATTCGGTAACATATTTGATCTGATGTCGACTTTAAATAACCTAATAACTCACGCACAGCGAACATGAAAAAGGCTATTAACCAAAGTCAGTAAAATACGTAAAAAGTAAATAAACTGTAATGTATTAACTTTGGTCACGAAGCAATATTAGATAAAGGTTTAATTCAATTGACATTTAGCGCATGCTGGAGTGGAAATTGGCATTCGTAGTTATAGCAGAGATTATGAATAATTTAAGCCTTTTAGGCTGGTCGCCCACTGTAAGCGTATTTGAGCGAATAACAACTCGAGCAACTATAGACGACTTTGAGTGGGGCGACAGGGAGCGATTGAGGCCGTCCACTATAGCCGACAGAGTCCCGCGACTATGATTGTGGGAGCAATTCTCGACCGCGTCTTTCGCCGCTAACAGGTGTGCTAGCGATTTGGTGCAAATATTTTAAGTTTTTTCCAAATTTTGTGAAATAGAAAGTCCTTGCCTGGCGAAACATCGTAGAAATTTTTCGCGTTGGGTTAATTCAATGGTATCAAGACGGAATTCATATAGATAATTCCTTCATCTACATGGTGATTTGGAGAAGGATACACAGAAATGTAATAATTATTACAGATTGAGCCCGGAGATATTTCAGCGTATTTAAAAAGCTATAAGTCCTTCAGTTACCAAAGAGTCTAATTTCAAAGCGACAAAAACTCCCACGGAACATCTATGACTCTGAGGTGAGTGATACTAAATACTTATTTGATAAATTCTGTTTTCTACTAAACCGAAAGCAGGATAGGTATTTGATTTGACAAACCGAAAAATTCTATAACATTCGGAAAATGGAAGACAAGGTGAAATTATAACGCTAATGACCTTGCTGTCGACGCCCCCTTAAGCAACTGAAATTATAAAACACTAAGTAATTTAAAAATCGCATAAAAGTAAATTCAACGTAAGCTATTTGCGAGTTTCTCACCACCCGTGATGGGTGAGCGGTAACGCTATGACCTCGGAGGAAGCGGATTTGAATCCCCGTCCGGCAATTCAGAGCGACGTCGTCAAGGCCTAAAGCAATAAGCAAAACAATAATAATAATAATATTTAAAAAATTTACTATCTAATGAAAATAGAAACAAAAGTTTACATTCTTTACCAAATAGTACTCGAGCACATTTCAAAAGTTTACAAAGAAATTTCATCGGAGTAGGGGTGAACGGCGTTATCGGGTTCAGGTGGTTTGTAATCTATTGTTGGGGGTGTCAGAGATGGAACTGGAGTGTTTCACTGAGCTTACCAGGGCGATGAAATTGGAGAAGCTACATGTGGAGATGGAGTTTCGTCCTCATCAGAGAATTGACAACTCCTACTCTGTCGAAGAATTTATTTCTAAGGTATCTAAAAAATAACTGCCAGTATCTTGTGTAAATATAGTTCACATAATTAATTTACCATGTATGCTATGACTGTACATCTAGTGGTGTACTTACTATTTTGTTATGCAACTGTTTATCTGTAAATTGACAACTTTCCACATCCCACAGAGCCAGTCTCTTATATTGAGATCAATGGAAAATGAATGTATTGTATTGTAGAAAATTTATTCCGCAATTTATTCCATACTGCCCAATGAAGAGGAACGTTATTCATAAACAGGAGTAAACTAAAAAAATCTGAATATTACTAGCTCCTTAAACGGCACTGTTAATAATTTTAATTTTGGTCTCTTTATTTCAAGAAACTATTTATTAAAATTGCTTTTTCTGCGCTTAGTCTTGGTGGTTGAACGGATGGGTTGGAGCGTTGCGGATGCTAAGAGTTTCAAAGAAGGCGAATTGATACCATGTCCGAAATTAATTTCGGTACCTTGCCAATCATTTTGTTGAGAACCTCCTTTGTGTGGAAATTTCCGGTTAGTAATATACCTCGCATTTTCATGATTAATATGTTTTCTAAAAAAAATGCAAATATTATTTCAAGAAATACAAATTTTGGAGATATTTTATTAGCAGGTGTAATTTATATACTAATGATGGTATTAAGTGTAATTTAAATGTAAATTTAGTGTAATCGTTAATATTGCAATTTCAAAAAGATTTATTTAAGTGTACTTATACAGGGTATGAATTTTAAAGTACCTACGATAATATATGTGTCATGATAACCTGCCTTTTTTACTGAAAATTATTTCTGCAACTTTTTCCCACAATTTCTGCTGAATATCACTTGAGTAGTGCCGCTTGTCTATGGTATACCACAACAGTTTTTACTGATTTAAGGCACTGATTAAATTCTCATTATGCATGTAGATAGGTAAATCGAACAAAGGCAGAGGTATACATGAAAAGGAACATGGAGCGTAGAATACGTAACGGCGGCTACAAGCGATTAATCCAACTCCGGTAGGACCCGTCACTCGTAGCTTGACGTCGGCTACAATCGGTCTCTCAAGATCGCTTGCAGTGGACGCTGTTCAGTAACTTTCCGTGTCTTAGGATCAGTCGCATCAATACGCGCGACTACGCGAGACCTGTTAGTCGCTCAAATACGCTTGCAGTGGACGACCGGCCTTAAAGTTTTTTATGTTTCTTTCATTAGCAACACTTTACTAAAAAGCAGTTCGACGTTTTTTCAGCCGTATAGAATATCTATTTTTTTTTAACTCTGACACGCTACGAAAAGCAAACTTAATGCCCGTATTATGGCAATTAATCTGGTAAATTGTAGACATAACCACGAATTTCTTGTAATGGTATCTCCGGTCGCTGTTTTTGCGAGCGAAGGCTGGCCCATGAAGTCACCATTTTCCAACCAATAGCTGTCAAGGTGAGTGGGTGAGATTACGAAATTATATAGTAGGTATGAGGAACTGCAAAATAAAATTTCGTTTAATTGAAACTTGGAAAGTTAATAGTAGTTAAATAATTGAAGAAAGAGAGCTAGAGGTAAGACAAGGTCATGTTTTGTTTCAGCTGATAAGGAGATAGGATCGTCAATGTTAGTAATTATGATCACAAGTAGGGCTGTTGATAAAATATCGATATATCGATATTTTTTTTAAAAAATATCGATATTTATGAGTGATATTTTTTAGGCCGATATATCGATATATCGATATTTAAATCTGGATATCGGAGTCCGATATTTTTTAAAAATAAATGGTTATTTTCCGTTTTCAACGTAGAATATTCCAAG
Source organism: Vandiemenella viatica (assembly GCA_031002005.1). Lineage (NCBI taxonomy): Eukaryota > Metazoa > Arthropoda > Insecta > Orthoptera > Morabidae > Vandiemenella > Vandiemenella viatica. The sequence goes on from JARYHS010013630.1 coordinate 44,753,856, forward strand.
TTATTATTGGAGGGAAAACGATTACCAGTGTTGCACATGCAATACATTTTCATAGATAGAATTTTAAGAAACAATGAACGATACGAGCACATTGAGAAGCAGGGCCGCCGAAAGCGGGCGTGTAAGGCAGCATATTATGTAGCGGGCGACCCTTTTTTTTTTTAGCTCAACAGCTGCTTCGGGCGGTCGGCGGCGACACTGGGGATGGCAACAATGGGGGCGGCAATCTCACAGTTTTTTTGACCCGTTTCGTAAATTCCCTAGATCCACCACTGGATGTAGTTGGACAGGGGACGGCATAATCGCAATTGCACGCGGGCGATCAAACAGCTAGCGGCGGGCCTGTGGAGAAGTAAAAAACGAAGGTAAAATAACTCATTCAATATTGAATTCTTGTCTGGACATTTTGAAAAGTTTTTAAAATTTGTCTTCAATCAATGCAAAAGTATTAGCATTAAGAAACTAATTGTAATGTACCAGGTATGGGTAGGGTTCCCAGATAGCCGGAAAATCCGGGAATGTCCCGGAATTTTGTGTCTGATCTCGTGTTCAGGAATTATGCGTTACTGTCCCGGAATTTCTGTATACTAGTTTTTTTCTCAAACTCAGTTCACCACGGTGGTCATAAGGCCAAGCCGAGTATCCCATGCTTGCAGCGGGAGGATGGAATGTCCCTTAAATTAGACGAATTGAAACTGACAGGAAAATACTCTTTGAATTTTCTGGGACTTTGAAAATTCTAGATGCAGTTAACATTAACTCCCTTTATACAGAGTTCACATGTCTGAAACGTGTTTTTCAGGTCCTTCCAAAAGACTTTCCAAACGATAAAATCTGGGTCAATTTCTTTAGAACAAGCGTTTTTAATGATTTTGAATATTTAAAAAAAAAAAAAGCTGGTTTTGTTATGTCAATTCCAACAAGCAATGACTTTTACGAGACAAGTTTTAGCCCGTTGAATAATTTATGAAATAAGAGCGAAACAGAACGTTCATGGATTCGATCAAGGCTGAACTGCAAACTCAATCAATTTTGAAGACTCTTGCTGAGAAATTTTATCAGTTTTGCAAAGCAGTGACGGAGAAATATTTATGAAAATGGCAAAATCTAGTAATAAATATTTTGAAAGTAGATGATTAAGATCTATTTTGATTGATATTGATTTAGCAAAAGATAGATGCTAATTTTTTTATTTGTTGATTTTCTGCCTAATTTTAATTAATGAGCCTAACAGAAGTGTTCAGTTTTGATTTAATATTTTTGAGATTTTGATAGATAATACCTGATGTTGACTTTCTACCATAGTTTAATTAATAAAGTTAAAAGAGGTGCTATATATACGTTAGATAGCATATTTACCTAAAATAGAATTTTTTTTATTAATTTTCATTTTTGTTCACTCTTTAAACATACCGCTAAAATACTCTTTAGACCCAGAAATGTCCCAGAAATTATAAGCCTGTATCTGGCACTCCACAGTTAAATATTTCGCGCGAATTGGATACGCTTCTCGTTCCATACCAACAGAAGAATTGAGCTCCAAAATTATGTCACAGCCTATTTAGTTATATCACTTACGAATTTATTAAGATAAGAAATTGAAAAAAAAATCTACCACTTTTGGATTGCCTTTACAAAGCGCTATGCGAAAAACTTATTATTATAGATTGGTGCCTTTAAAAAACAATTTGTTAACGCCAAGGGAACTGCCTTGACAGTAGCGGCTCTAGGATTTTTCCAAGCCGGGGAAAAACTGATATTGCCGCCTCTTCAAACATTGTTGCAAGCCAGACCCCGAGAATCGCTTCCTTGATTGTTGGCCAAACGCATTGATGTCGCCACTTTAACTGTTGGCCAAACGCATTGTTGGACAAGTTTTTATCGCCCAGAGCCAGTACCCCGGTTTGCCCCCACCCCTCGCCCTAAGGGTCTTATTACACTAGGCGACTTGGCGGCGCAACCAGCCGGGCAACTGGTGGCTCTGCTCGTCGCTGGGCATAGAGTGTTATGGAGCTTATTACACTAGGGCAGCCAGTGGCGCCGCCAAAAACTGGCGGCCGGCTGGTTGCCGGGCCCGGCCACCAGACCGGCAACCACTGGTGGCCGAGAGTCGTGGCGGGGCATTATATCTTACGTAGCTTATTACACTAGGCCGCCAAGCGGCGCCGCCAGACTCGCCACCACGCGTACATCTACTGTTCATATACTCCTTCCTACTTTACAATTTTAAAATTGCAGAGATACTGAGTGACAGGTTTGGTTTGACAACTAGGGACAGTCATCCTCTGATGGGAGGGAATGAATCAGAGGAGAGTATAAATGGCGAACCTACAAAATTTGAAATAAATTCTCAGGAAATTGCGAAGTATCTCAGAAAGCTAAAAGTGGTGTAGGCAATATTACTACAGATTTATTAAAGATTGTGGGATACGATATTGTACATAACCTTAAAATTTTGTTTAAAATGAGTTTGGAGACTTCCTGCTTACCAGAGGATTGGAAAAGACCGATAGTAATACCAGTTCATAAAGGAAGGGTTAAAAATATGGTGAAAATTCCTAATTAGTTTGTCATCAGTGATAGGCAGAATGATGGAGAGATTGATATGCAACTATATCAGAAATGTCTGTGAAGATAGAAACTAGTTTTCAGATTGACAACATGTCTTTAGGCAAGGATATTCAATAGTGGGCTATATGCAAGATATTTCAAATGAATTGGAAATGGGAGACCAAGTTGATAGTGTGGCACTAGATCTTTTTAAGGCATTTGACAGAGTGAGCGATAAAATGGTTTTAAATAAACTGAAATGTATTGAGTTGGATGAAAAGGTTACTTGCTGGGCACAGGAATTCTTAAAAGTCAGAAAGCAAATGGTTAGAGTAGGAAATACATTATCAAGAGAAGTGGAAGTAAATATGGGAGTTGCTGTTCATTATTCTAATGAATAACTGTTTCACGGTCAGAATCTAGGTATTTTGCAAATGATAAAATGGTATACAATAGGATAAAAACAGGTGAAGACTGAACAGTTGCAGGATGATCTGGATAGAATATCTAAATGGGTAGGGCAGCATGGAATGAAGATAAATGCCAAGAAGATTCGGCTTATAAGATACACAGATAAATAGATCTAAAGGTTAATTATGATTACAGAGTGGGGTCAGATTTGCTTGATGACGTGTAAATTCTTTGCATAACGTTTGATAAACTCAATTGGGCAGGTGGCAGAAAAAAGATTACAAAATCCTTCATTTGCTGAAGAGGGTGATGAGAGGATGTAACAGAGAAGTTAGGGACTTGGGTTACAAAACTTTGGTCAGATCATTTGTTGAATATGGTGGTGTAGTTTGGGACCACATTTTGGAGATCAAATACAGGAGTTGGAAGGTGTGCAAAGAAGAGCAGCTAGATTTGTTTGTGGAAATTATCGCAGGACCCAGTAAGTAACTGATATGATACAGAAGCTGGATTGGGAGTCATTGGAGGAAAGGAGGAGGGTGAAGAGAGTGCTGTAAATGTGCAGGGCACATGTTGGTGATGGGACTTGGAGGGAAATTGGTAAAAGAATTAGGAATAGTGCATGGAAGGAGAAAGGCGACTATGACCACAACCTTTGGCTCGATTTCTTGCATTAGGGAGTGGAAAAAATTAATTTAACATTCCAGCTATAAAAGAAAATTTAAATATATACATAAAGGGGAAATTAGATGACTAGGAAAATTGCTACTGGAGTGTTAGCTAAATCGCAATTAAATTAATTAATAATAATTAACATGAAAAAGGAAGGCTAATGGAGAGAAAGATGTATGTACATCATATTCTATTGCTAAGAGAATCTATACTCTTTTTGATGAACTGTATTCAGACGACAACAAGTTTACTTAAGAATGTCTAAATCGTCTATCATTTAATCATTGTACTTAGTAAAGGTTGATATTACCGGGAAAGATACGAAAATAAGAAATTCTTCTTGCTTTACCCTTTTGTCTTCTCTACACTTTCACTTCCCGTCATTTCCAAAGTGACATTCTGTAGTTCACTGGACATATTCAACCACACAATTCGCGTACAATGCGAGGATAACAGCAAAGAGACTGCTCGGTTGTGCGAGTGGCTGGCTGGCTGGCTGCGCCACCAGAATCCTGGTTGCGTCGCCAACAGAGACACCAGTGCCGCGGCTGGTTGCGCCGCCAAGTCGCCTAGTGTAATAGGGCCCTAAATCCTGCATTCCACCTAGAATCTCAGCTTAAAAAAAGTGTATTATGGTAAAGCGTTACCCATTTGCGAAGCAATATCAAAGAAGGGGAAATTTTCAATTAATGTACGGAGTTCTCCATTCATAGTAGAAGAAACAACGGGAAAAACATGAGTTCATGCTCTTGAAAAGTATGTCCAATGAAGTTTCTGACATGAGTTTTGGTACAAAATTTTACTTCATTCACCACCTTAGTTTGGAATTTTTTTGGATTTGAAACTCTTTTAAATAACTATGACGTTTTCTCATCATAATTCTATGCAACATCCAGTTGTCCTAGAAAATGGTAATTTGGTACACATACCTGGTTTCATCCCCATGGTATAAGAAAAGTTCCTGTGTTTATTCAATGCCAATCTAAAAGCTGAAACGTCTTAGAGAAAATTGTAGGTTAATTGCTTTCTTCTTGATGATGCTATATGCATTGAGTTTCAGTTTTGCACAAAGATCAGGAGCATAAAAAACACAATTAATTTTACTTTGTTACTACATTTAATTTGGAAGTTATTGGTAGTCCTACACCGATGGTAACAATGCAGACACGGCGCAGCTCGCATAGAACGAATCGGACTCGAGCCCGTTGTTTTACAAGAGCGTGCGTTGTAGAGAAAAGTATTTTGACATGAAAATTGGATGTAAGCAGGAATATTTATAAATTCGGATACACAATCATTGCTAAGGTGCAAACATTTGGTCCCAAAAAGTAAGAAGACTCAGAATAAGCTATCAACCTATAAAAAGAAATTAAATTCCATATAAATCAATACTTGTAAAAAAAATGACTTGGTTACTATGCAAACTCTGATAATAGAACATCAACCTAAATAAATGCCTCTAAAATGTTGCATTATTGAGCTTTTAAACTCACAAAATCCAAGATTTACCTCGATGCTCTTTCTGGATTCACAAGTCTTCGAGTAAATCATAAACATTCTGCCTTTCCTTTTAGTAAAGTAGTAGTATAATGGCTAAATAACAATTTTTTAAAAAAATTATCCGTAACGTCATGAAAAACTATTTTCTTTTTTCAGAAAATCAAAACTTGATTCAGAAAAATATCTCACAACTCTTCATCATTAAATAGCCACAAGACTTCGCCCTTTTTTAAAATGATTTGTTTTTGTAACATGGCTTTATATATAAAAGGGTCGATATATCGATACTTTTTCTTCGATATATCGAACCCGATATAAATATTTTTTAAAATATCGTTATATCGAAAATCCAATATTTTTTAAAATATCAACAGCCCTATTCACAAGGCAAACATTAAAATTCATCGAAGTAAAAAATTTGAGACAAGATCCTCATCCTGACATCAAGTTTTAAAACAAAATGAAATTGGATATACCTTAAATATTACATGCAGGATGCCTGAACATGATTATATCCTACTGCGTGAATAGTTCGACTGCGAGAAGCAATAAAGGTTTCATTAGCCATGATACACTGGGAACATCTCCATCCATTCAACATTGTATTTGATGTGTGGTTGGAAAGCTGAGAAATTAACATTCGTTTCCGCAAATTATTATTCATTTTTCCTTGAACTTGATGCATGCAAAAACTGCTGGTCAGAGTTTTCAGTCGATTGTCCCAGCAATTAAATAAGGTATGTTTTGTTTTGGTGTCAAGTTGTTAAGCTGAAAATTAACATAAAAGTGTCTGCAAAATAGTACCCATTCAAAGGCAAGTTAATTATCGCAATCAGAATGTCTACCGAGATATGTACCAAAGGCATGGTATTATTCGATATTGAAAAGAACTTATTTGAAATTGATATTCACCTCTGCAACGCTTCGCGGTTGGGCGTTAAACTATAATTCCCTTTACCTGGCGGGATTACTGGGTTTAGATGGCTACGACAAAGGTGGATTCAGCAGCCGGTAGTAAACTCGATCTCTAGGTCATGATTTAGTTACAGCAATACTAAAATGCACAAAACCTTCTCCTATAAATCTACATCTTAACAATTACTTTTGAATCAAACTACTGATCGTTTGTTATCGTTGACCGTGACTCAAGAAATACAAATACTAAATTATGTTACTTCACCGTTTCTTTTTTCTTTTCTTTAAAAATAAAATAAAACGGATAGAACATGAACCGCCACCGTTGTTAGTGGTCGCAACCGGGCAGGACAATCATATCCTGTTTCGGGATTTTTTGGGGGATAAGGCCCTTCCTTCTTCGGTTGGAATAACCCTTTCATTATGCCATCTTGATTTGGGTTTTCCATAGTTTCCCGTAATCACTCCAAGCGAATACCGGGATGAACCCTTTAAATAGACGATGACTGAATTTTTTGCTGTACCTTGTACAAACTCCCTCTCTTTTGCCTGAAAGGTTTCATGTAATCTTACACCAGCCCGCCTTCCGGGCTTCAGCTTGGATGAATGCAATGTAAAAAAAAAAAAAAGGGCGCAGTTAATGCATATGTGAGAAATATTGGTTTTAAAATTATCCCTTAGCTCTAAATTAGAATAGTTCTTACTTACAATGTCCACACTATTATGACCAAACATATGTTACGAAAGAAGGATGACTTGCTATTTATTTAAATAGTTAATTTACCTTTCCATCAAAGAAGAAACGCCTGGATTTGAAACTGCACAAAACGTTATTAATAACAACTACTTCACAGTCTCACAATACGACAAATCTCAACGGTAATAATTATTTAATGGAGTTGTCAGTCTACTGGCACAAGTAGATTAGTTCCATTTTTCATCTCTGTCAACTAGTTTGATACACTCTATCTATGACTACCCTAAGCTTATCCCTTCACCCTTACGACCAACATCCTCAGTCATCCCTTTCGCACGCTCTAGTCTTGGTCTCTTTCTACAGTTCTCCTCATGTGTTCCTTCCAATAACGAATTATCCAAACATGGATGTGAACCACCATTCTGTAATTCATTGTTGTAAAATTATTAGTGCATTCCATTTCTTTGCCATCATGTTCAGAACATGTTCACTTCGCTTTTTAAATGTCCCCTTAACAAGGTTCCAAATGTACTGTTTTTCGAATGCTTCATATTCTTTCCTTCTGAAGTTCTCATAAATCTATATTCACTTTCAAGAAATACTTTACTCCAGACACAGAGTTTTAGAAAATTATTTTTTAATTTATTGGTCAATGTTTGATTCTAGGTCATATATCCTCTTCAAGAATGCTCTTTTCGCTAGTGCTAATCTAAATTTTTAAATCATTCTTGCTTCAGTAGTAGAAATTTTGTTCTGTAAATACAGCAGTAAATTTTGCTGATATAAAAATTATTTTTAAAATTTTTATAACACTTACGAAGTATCAATATTTTCTTACAGTTCTACAGCAACTTTTGTATAAGTGTGTCATGCATGGTAATTGCCTGGCAATGGGTCTACTAACTATTCTTTGGGTCAAAATGGTTAACTGATGTTAGCTTCAAACTTAGAAGTACAGAGGTTTCTTCATGGCTGTTTTGATCAAACCCCACCTTAAATTTTCATCTTTAGTTAAGCTCTAACATTAGGGCCAATATCCCTAATACTTCACTAAGAGAAATTTTAGAGTTGAGCCATAACTATAGTTTATGTAACATTCTAGCATTGTCAGTGGTTGAACGAAAAGTTTTTCCTCTTGTTTACGGCTTCTTTGCCACAATGGTTTATTTACTCTGTTAGAGTAGTTTACTTGAAAGGTGAGGCCAGATGACTTTGGTGTACTTGTTGCAGTAAAATAGTTAAGGACTTAGACAAGCGTTCGTGTTCGTATGAAGTGTAGTTCATAAGGACGCAGAAAAATAAGCATTTATTTTAACATATACTACTGCAGCTCAAAGTTAGGGATTGTGCATAAACTACCTGGCTCACGTTGGGCTACGTGGGGGGGGGGGGGGGGGGGGGGGGGGGGGGGTTTCGAGCCAGGCCAAGTAGCTATTCGTTCATATTATTTTTCATAGTTAAAATTAGATACAGAACACACAGAAGAATGTAAATATTTATTTCCGCCATTTAACTATCTCCGTATGTAATCTTTAATAGTCTCACAAGAGAAAACAGTACAAAATGTCTTCTGGACCAATAGGGAAAAAGGTTACGTGCTACATGGGGAGGGGGGGAGGGGTAAAGGACAAAAGTCACGTCGGGCTACGTGGGGAGGAGGGTGGGTTCACAGGAGGCCAAAATGGAGCTACGTGGTTTGTGCACGCTCCCTTACCACCAGAGCAGCAGTAACGCTAGGGCCTATACTCACAGGATGTATATTCAAATCACCTTCCGACAGTCCATTATTTCCCCGAAATTACTCCAGCCTAATGTCGGGATGGTTTATGGTTTCAGGCGAAAACAGGGATGGTTCTTTCAAACGGCCATGGCCGAATTCGTTCCCGTTCCTTACCTCTATTCCTTTCTCGCCTCTAATGATCACGATGTCGAGGAGGCGTAAAGCTATAACCAAAAAACCCGGGATGGTTGCTTTAAAAGGCCATGGCTAAATTCCTTCCCGTTCCTTGTCCCAAATCCCCTGCCATTTCCAATGATCTCGGCCTAAAGCTCGAAAAGATAAAAAGATAGCCACGTAATTCTCATATACGTCATGAATTGTTGTTCTATCCAAATAGCTTAGACCTTCTACCCAAATCCCCTGCCATTTCCAATGATCTCGGCCTAAAGCTCGAAAAGATAAAAAGATAGCCACGTAATTCTCATATACGTCATGAATTGTTGTTCTATCCAAATAGCTTAGACCTGATATCGTTAAAATTTGGACAGTTCATACCAATCAAAAATTAAAGTGTCAAATGTGTCCCTTTTTTTCTTAATTCGCCCTACCTAACATGAACAATAACGCCAGAACTGCTTGAATTGTACTTCAGTTTACATCTTCCACTATATTTTCTGATTTTCTGCATATTATCTTTGACTTTATGGAGCATTTGACGCCAAAATCATATCCTATCGCTTACTTCGTAAGAGTGAAGACGATGCTTCTAGCAAACTCTATCAATCAGTACAGTCAACCAACCCGCCAGAGTGGCTCATTGCGCTCAGGCGCCGCCGCCGGCTGGATCGGGGAGGGGAATGGGGCCAGGCACGGGTCCAGGAGCCCCCTTCACATCCTACCACGTACCGGTAGCCATCAAGCACACTGATGGAACGGTACCCAATCTCTGCCTCATAAACGACACAGTTCATAAAAACACACAGAGAACATAGTAACACATTTCGCAGACAGGTGGCAACACTTTGCTTCCTCCTTTAGGATGTAGTACAATCTGGCAGCAGGCATAACATTCTTGTCGTCAGCAAGGGCATGCGGTCGTAAAACCAAAGCTTCAAATCTCACCACGCGGATGATGAGAAACCTCATCAAAAGCAGACTACACCCACTGTTTGAAATAGTGGTGAAGAAGAACTGTAATCAACTAAAGATTTTATAGAACCCGCTGTCGTGACATACCTCGTCAGCGGACATTCGCTAGTCGCTATAATGATCGGTTTTTCATGACGAGCTTCATTTTCATAGGATAATAATTATCAATAACTTATTTTTAAACAATAACGTCATATTAACTAAGGTAATGGTGGCGATCGTTGTCGACATATATTTAGGAATGGTATCAAGAAAGAAACATGTCTTCTGTTGTCGTCAATGAATTAAAATTCACTGAAGCTGAACTGCTTAAAGCCAAACCTTCCAGAAATATTTAACAGCGAGTGTCGCGGGTAGACAGGAACAGTTAAGGAGCAGACATGCATCAAGAACAGCTGCGACAATACGTTAACCGTGTAAATGCAAAAGTAGCTAATCAGTTTGGATAATCTTTGGATTCCTTCTTCCCCTAGGGATTTCAGAAGTTTGAAGGAATCTCATCGATTCCAATTACCTTAATGATTTCAAATCTTTCAAAGCTCTCTAAATTCTATTCTAAAACAGGATCTCCTTGTTTATTAATGTCGACAGTCTTCTTTTTTCCAGTACCCGTGTTTAAATCATCCCCTTCATACAGCTTCTTTGTATTCCTTCCATCGGTTAACTCTGATTTTAGAAGAAGCTACCCATTAGCAGCTTTAATGGTTATACATCTTTTCTTTATTTCTCCAAAATATTGTTTTATCTTCCTACAGGCAAATCTAATTTATCTAGACCATTTCTTTTTCTCCTTCTCCTCCGAGCAATCATATCCAAAATTTCTTTTGTGATCCAAGGTATTCGGGCGGCTTGGTTCCTAAAGCTTACTATTTCTTTACCAGTTTTGATTATTTCTCTTTAAAGCATTGCATTTTTCCTCAGTTGAAGTCCTTTAAGAGTTATTTCTTAGACCTACGTCTACCATCTTTGCAAATTTTTCCTCTCATGTTAGATTGTTTCAATTTGTTCACTTCCAGTCTGTTCTGCTTGTATTGCTTCTTTATCCTCTTGAATTTCACCCTGCACTTCATAACCATCAGATTGTGGTCAGAGACAATGTCAGATACAGTTTAGAATTCGATTTCTGAATTTTTGTTTGACCATGACATAATCTAGCTGATATCCACCCGTATCCCCTGGACGTTTCGAGGTGTATATCCTTTTTTGCCTGATTTTTTTTTAATATGGGTTCGCCATAACGAGTTTATGTTTTTCACAAAATTCTAACAGTCTGCATCCTCGCTCATTTCTTCTCCTATACAAAAACTTCTTACACCAATCCTCTCTTTACATTTCCCACCACAGGATCCCAACCTCCGATGATTATTAGATTTTCACTCTACCCCATATATTGCATTAATTCTTCAATTTCATTGCATATTTTCTCTATTGCTTCATCATCTTCCTGTGATATAGACGTAAATACTCGTAAGAGTACTAACGTCGTTGATGCAGGCTCAGTTTGTACCCTCATTATAATAATCCTCTACTTTTTTGTTTCTCTACTCTCTTGTTCATTATAAATCTTACACCAGTGACTCCACTGACAGCTTGTGTGCAAATTATTCCCTGTTCCCCAGACCTGAAATCTTGTGTATCCTTCAACTTAATCTCACAAATCCCAATGACATCTAACTGAAGTCCCCCTTTTTAAGTTTTGTAATCTACCTGCCCTTCTGACATTCCACACTCCGATTCGTAAAATGTTTCCATTCTGATGACTCCTTCCAGAGCAGCCCCGACCAGGAGATCTGATTGGGGGACTATTTTACCTTCGGAATATTTTACCCAGGAAGAAGTCGTCTTTCTGTACGTCTTTTGAAGGGTTTCCATGTGCTCGGTACATTTTGGGTCTTTAATTCATTGGCTCCCTGTTACTTTCTGTATCGCATGCCGATGATCATTTCTGGTTCATCCGCCTTTACGGGCAGATTCCAAACCAACGGCAAGAGGGTGTCTTGGATCGCTCCTCGCTCTTTCGCCCTCCTTTCAGGAGGCTGTAGGCAAGCAGTATATGACTCCTTATACCGGGAATCTTCCTGTTATCAGAGCGTCGCCCGTGGGTGCACCATGTGAAGGGGAGATTGACATTTGGCTGGAAGACACTAACATAGCCTCTATCAAACCTTACACTCCAAGTTGTCTGTACACTAGAGTTAAAACTAAAAGCTAAATGCTAATGCCGGTATCATAACCGTCCAGAATAATAGAGATCTAGCAAAATATTGAAGTCAATTTTTTTGTGATTTCTATCAAGACTGAAAATGGTGAAATGGCTGCCTTAGCAATGTGCGTGTCTGGATGACGAATGAAGAAGTTGGCTTTGAGGAGTCAGGTATCACAGCGATTATTTTAATATCACTAATGAAGGTGCTGTTCATATTTACGCAATTACTAAATTCTAAAAGAACTTTTTCCTCTTAGTTTTATATCCGTTGTGAATTTCCCGTTAGTTGAGGTGGTTTTGTCTTAAGAAAGAAATATCTTTTAGAATATGCGGAGTTAGCTAGTGATAAAAATAACTGGAACTGAGAAAAATTACAATTAAATGGAAGGTGAAAAACTGGCACAGAGATTGTGTTTCTAAGCAATACAGTTTTCTTTGCAAGGCAGCTTAAAGAAACAGTACAACAATTACCGTACTAGAATCTTCTTTTGCCCTTAAATTTAGATTTGCCATATGAAAATTTTTACCATCCTCGTTATATGACCCCTCTTCTTAAAAGTAAGACAGGAAAAACTAAAAACATATTGAAACGTGAACGAAGGAGAAGTTTACAATAACATTGCTAGAGGGCGTACAAGCTGATACTACAATGAAATAACTGCTCGTCTGATAGCTGTTACTATATTCACTGGTTGTAGGGGTCCTACAGCTTAAAGTGCAATACGAATAACGAAAATCATGTAGTAGTCTACAAAGTAACTAGCAGCCAAACGTGACGGTAAGGCTCACATTGTGAAGTAAAATGTTTGGCAGGTACGCGCAAATTATTTCACAGGCCATCTGTGGGATACGTGTTAATCGAGAACGACAGTAGTAGTGAGCACGGGACACTAAAATGGTCTGTCTTGTGGTTGTCGCTGTTGCAGGGTAGAGATCTGTTCGAAGAGCTTTGAAACACGAATTTTTACGAAGATTTCGTAATCATCACTCTCCAAAAGGAAATATATGTTTCTTACGACATTCAGTAAATTTAACTAACATTACAGCAGAGAATAATATATATACGACGAGATCAGCCTGAAATGTGTATAGTAATTGAACTTGCAGCCAACAACTATATTAAAAAATCCTCATTTCATATACACACAAAAAAATATCGTATCAAATTAAGATTAAGTCACAGCACACTGAAATCTACCAGAGCCGAAGGCCAGTTATACAATGGCTGAGCAAAGCCCTGTCACTAATTTTGTTGTATGCAGGGTTGCGAGAGGCAGGTAAAGTCATAATATTGTACCGATGACACAATGATGTGGTAATCAGAGATGTAAAAAATTGGCATATTAATTATCAGGTTTTTTTTGTATTCTTTTACTGAAATCATTACTTGGTTTGAATGAAAGAAGATCCAAATTGATCGCGATATATGTGGCATAACCACAATTAAATACTATGTGGCGTAGCGTAAGTTGTTAAGATTTATTTTTAGGATCCTTTGTTTTTACTGGGGTCATTATTTCAACCGATGTAAGCTGTGTCAGCCGTTAAAACATCAATCTTCATCACAGGTAATAAGAAAGAAAGGTGTAAGAACCTGTGAAGATTTGGGATCAAGTTTATATCGCGATGCATGATTACACTGTCATGCGATACAGAGAATGTATTAATTCGCGTGTGATTGAAGCTTTGCTTTTCTAGAGGAAAATTTAGAGGAAATTGTGGTTAGGCTGAAATGCAACCTGGACCAAGTTGAAAACTGAAGCACAAGGGACGATAAATTAAATTCTATTTTGTTAAGCAACTGCAGAGAAATAAATTACCATAAAACTCCATTAAACCCGTCATTTTTGACGGGCTTTGGGGCTAGTTATTATATAATGACGAAGTCTTTCCCGGCATCGAGTGTTAATATGATCTCGAACAACATGCCGAGTGAACACGTTGTTTCCAGACAATGTTTCGGCAATATTTCACCAGAATATGGCAACGGAGTTTTTTGACTGTCGAAATATCATGTGAAAATAGTTACCGTAGAGTATATGATGAATTATTATACGAGAAAAGCTTTATTTTAGTCAACGTACTTTTTTCTCCGGCTATTTGCGTTCCACACATCACTTTATCGAATTTAGATTTACTAAATGAAAGTGAATGACAGAATAATTATAATAAACTTAGACCACTACAGTCGAATAGGCAAGACTCTACTGTAAATCGCTTAATATCTATTATCGATACAGATTAATACAAAACTGTTAAGGAATGTGCAGTGTGCCGAAGGAAATGTAAACCGTGCATTATAACCTACAATTTATCAAGTGACTCTTAGGTTTGATAACACTGGCTATTTGTGATTATTCGGATCACAATTCTTGTTACAGACGTCACCATATCCGTGGAAGGCGAAGGATTGAGTTTACCTACAATAGTTAGATCTGTTGTGGAATTGGTGATATTCTTCCTGGAAATGTCAGTCCCAGTAGTTGAAGCTATGTTTCTGGTGAACTAATAATTCTTCAGTGACAATCCCTCACGCAAATAAACAACGATAAGGAATACAGAAATCCATTATAATAATAAAAAACTAAGCTACTGATACAGAAAGAAAAAAATTGATTGTTTGAGAGTGTTCCCATTCAGATGTATTACACGGCAAACGTCATGCGGCTTTGTCGTTGTGGGGCTGTTAATGAGTGTAAACAAACGTTAATTTTCACGAGCCTACCTGCTTATTAATAGAGAAATAATGTTCGAACAAGTGCCGGCCTGACCGCCCTGGTAATGAAGTGAGGATAGACCGCACTGCCATCTACCTGTGGGGGCAACAGGCTGAGGAAGTTGGCTGCGCTCGTCAATTGGCCAATTGCCACCTCTGGAGATCGCCCCCAGCAGGCTGCTGGAGGAGTTAATGAACGGAACGTACTCATTAAAGGTTCGCAGGGTGACGGCGAGGGTCGGACGTCACCCTCCCATCCGCCAATTGGAGCGCTGTCTGGCGGCCACATTGCGAAATCCCGCACCGAGTTGTTATTTGTGTCCACCTTCATTCACAGCCACTGAGGACGCCGAGAGACTACTGATTTTACACGTTCCTATACTATATACTGAAAACAATAGCGTCGGAAGCCTAGACTTCCCCGTTGCAAGAAATAGACCTGGATGGGCGAAACGACTGCATTCGAAACAACTATCAGCTCCAGCAATCTGACAAATGTTTGGACAACTATCAGAATAGAAAAGTCTGCCTGCTGTTTAACTAGCGATAGCTAGTGAACAACATTTATGGCGAAACAACCAAGACAAGACTCAAAACTTAAAAGGATGGCGCTAACTTAGAAAGAAAACTTTTTTTTTTTCCCCCCCCCCCCACAGACATTAAGACAGTATGAAAAACTTCACATGATTTTTCGTAAGGCGAAATAAGAAGTACCACAAAAAGAACCGACTATTTTAGACACGTTTCTGACACTCCAAGTATTTTTAAGACCGCAACGATCAGTATAACAGAACCCGAGACTTTTCACAACATGGAACCTAGAATGCAGAATTGCGGAAGACTAGCGACAGATAAATGAGTCTCAGAACGATTGAAGATTATACGTAAAAGACGACTAATAAAATAATAAATAAGCAGGTCACAAGAGAGACACGGTATAGGTAAAAGAAAATAAATAAGTCATCACACAATCAACTGAGAATTTTTAGGTTTTTTTGGCAAGAGTACTAGTGTGAAATCAAAAAATAAAATATTACGACTACTGAAATAAAATACAAGAGGTAAAGTAAGATCGAAAATTTGAAGCACTCAAACTAGTTACACTAATAATTGATTAGTGGAAGGTATTTCGGTATTCGAAAAGACAGAAGGCATTATTAAAACCTGGAATACTGAGCTTAAAACCTACAAAAAATAGTGAAACTAGAAAATGAAATGAAAAAGCTGCAATGCACCTATATAAATTATGTTTACATCATGGGACAAAATACGACAGCAGAAGCCTGCGTAATCTGGAAAGATGTGAGTGGGTTGCAGAAATGATTTCGTATCAAAAGTTCTGACCCATATAGTATCAGAATGTTAGGAATATAAAAATAATTTGATTACTTGTTCTTCTCTGAGAAAGTTAGTTTAAATCGCAGTTCTTTTAAGCTTACTGTTTATCCAAAGCTTGTTTCTACAAAACGTTCGGAACGTTTGTGAGAGCTAACTACGTTATTTTCGCCGCGGACTGTCTAAATGAATACCAGTTAGCACATAGTATTTTCGTGATAAGAGGAGGTCATTTTCGTTCACTAACTTGACATATGTTAAACGGTTTGGAGAAGTAATTCTGAGGTGATAAATACAGCTTAACATTTTTTAGCGCCAGCCAAAAAAATACGATTACATTTGCTACGTAAGATAGTTGTTTATTGAAAACGAAGTCCCACACACAATTTTTAATATTGTGTAAAAAGGATTTGCTGAGGTATATTTAAAAAGGAACTCGCTGCAGGTACGATAGATGAGCCCAGCTTCCTTTAATACGCATGAGGCTATTCATGTGTTCATTAAGGTGAATTTGCAATGCAAAACAGATCTAATCCAGAGGCATTTCCCTTGCAGAAAAATAAAATATTGTCAAAATAGGATATGAACTCTAACTTTGAGTTTAGATGGCATTTCCAGGAGAAAGTTTTTCCTTTTACTTTAAAGTAATAAGGAACAAGGAAAATACGTACAAGAAAAAGGTCTGTTATACTAATGAAAGAGGGTTGGTGGTTTTCTAATCGATTATATTTTCCAACAATTTCTTTCATGAAATAAAATTGCTTGTAATAAATCTTCCATTAGCCGCCTAATATGTCAGATAGTTTACATGCCAATATATCTTATTTTTTAAACAAGTTTTAGAACTGTTTTAACCTAATCTCTTTTAGCGAATCTATTTCGGGTGTGCAATATTTTAGCCGGTTTGATTTTGAGAAACTGTTGGCGGTTTAATGTCTCGGCGGCATTAATTATTACTCTGGTCAGATAGGATCTGTATGTATAAAGCCACGAGTTAATTTATTACTCTAGATTGTATGAAATAATCTTATACAGCTCATTTCAGAAATTTATATCCAGCTGAAAATATTCTTGTGAAGTCTATATGCATCGTAACAATTCGTAAAAATAACATAAAGGCAGTATAACTGAGAACTGAAAAACATATTTTAGCATCAGATTAGCAGTTTGTGATAACACTTCAGCTACATATGTGTATACACACATCTCCTCACAATTAACCACTACCCGCTAAAACATCTATTGTTGATAGGAATTCTTCACTTAACTGTCACAACTATTGTTGATAATCAGAAAACATCAAATAAATCACAATGTTGACAAATGTTTCGTATAAATCTTATCGTTGTCTTCTTTCTTTTATCGTAATCATTCATCTTAGCTTAAGGTTTTTTGATAGGTTAAAACTTCAATGATACCCACAGCAAACTGGAAAATCCCATTAATTATTTACTAGGTGAAAATTCGAAGAATAGTTTCTGAAGGTTGCACGATAAGATGATTTTCCTGTAACTCTAACAAAATGCCTATCTAATCATTTACATCCTCGTTTGAAATAATAATTTATATCGTTCCGTTCTTTCCATCACCATGCCATTCATCTGGGACAGATATATTAATCCCACGAATTGTGTAATTAGTGGTTTCTGAAAAAAAACCTCATAAAGGGAAAAAAAAATCCGTTTTGCTTCATACTTGTTCCTTGAGATTCTTTGACAGAGCCAAAGGTAGTTGTGTTGGCGAACGGTGACAGCTAAGGCAGCTGCTATAAATAAAGCTCGATAAAACGGCGGACTAGCAGATTTCTCACGATATCTCCAAATTGAATTTTGCGTAATCAAACGAAGCATTCACTTAGCAACCAAACAACAAATACCTTGTCATTCCGCTGCGTAGCAGATATTGTTGGTTCGATCCGGTTTTGGTTCTCAAGGCACAACCCACAACGTCACACAAACATAAAGACAACTTGCATCTGCCTCGCATATCGAAAACGAGATTATAGAAGACTGCACATTTTCATCTTTGTGTCAGTTTCTAGAGTTAATATTCATTATAATGCTTCCAATCACGGTGTCCTGTCTTGGTCAGAGAGAAACCTTTTACTCGTAACGGGGTTGGTAGACTTCGTAATCATCGATTTTTCCCTCTTAGTTTTATTTTCAGAGATGTCGCATCCCAAAGTTTCCATAAATTCAATTTTTGAAAATAAAAGCTTCTTGCACTTAAAAAAATAATTCCACTAAAATGCTTTTCTCGTTGTCAACCTTGCATTTTTCTACCACCAAGTTAAAATTTTTAATCAAAAAATTGAAACTTCTAACACCCTCTTAAACACTAATTAAAAAATTGCTTCAAGAGAGGACGTTACAAAACATTCGTTAATTTTGCCCCCTAAATTCTCATCGATGGTTGAGTGTGCCTGGTTTGCTACAAAATCAACTAACGAAAGTGATTTTCACGAATGTAAACAAATTGTTCTTTCCAGTTCGGATACATTAAAAAAAAAAAAAAAGACCTCGTCCATGCGAGAAGCTGCTTAAGTTTTTTTTTTCCTTCAAATTGAAGTTTCTCGTGTTTCTATCACCAATATTATCTTCATTTATGCTCAAGTGGTATGATGGTGTATAATTGTTAGCCATTACGTATTGATAGTTTGTAATCTAGTTAATAAGTAAGCAATTTTTTTGTGTGAGAATCTTACTGCCCTACTGTCTTCTATTTTCAATAACCTCATCAATAAATACTAACAAATCTTATTGTTATACAACAACTGAAAATGTTTTATAATGATTTGAAATACATTTCATTCGTATTTTTCACACATTTATTCCATCATTTTGCAAGTCTGAAAATACCCTGAACGATAGATCTACGTTCCAGAAGACACTGACGCACTGCTTGCTGAATATCGTCCAGCGTCTCGTAGCGTTGGCCTCGTATCTCTTCATTAACAGAACAGAAAAGATTGTAGTCTGAGGGTGCCAAGACGGGACTGTACGTAGGACGTGGTAGAGTTTCCCACCCAAATGTCCTGATCTACTCCATAGTAGCTTGAGTAGTATGCTGATGCGCATTATCCTGTTGAAGTATGGTCTTTCCCAACCTTTCGATAACCTAAGCTTTCGATTATTTCACACAATGCACTGTGTCCTACAGCAAGTTTTGCAGCGATGTCATTCATAGCGATATGTCTGTCCTCTAATGATCGCATCAACTATTTCCTTGTTGCTTTCCGTGCAGGCAGTTCTAGGGCTCCCTCTGAGACGCCCATCTTGGATACTCGTGTTCCCATTTTTGAAATGATTCACCCACCTAATACTACTGGCGCGCGTGCAGACATCTCCATAAGCACGTTGAAGTATGAGGTGAATGAATTTTAGCAGCTGATTTTTACATATTAACAAGGAATTCAATAACAGATCGTTGTCGAAACGAAACATTTCTATCCGTCATTTTTTTTAAAATATTGCCTGTGGTGACTTGATAGCAGCAGAAAACGTTACAATCTTACATCACATAGTATAAAGACTGATTTGCGGCCCTGCTGTCATTTAGTTATATTGTTGAAATGTTCATCGCTTATAATGAGTTGCTCACAACTTTCAGTATGGCACTAGTACAAGAGAAGTGGTGCGAAGGAGGACAGCTGATTTATTTCCGCAGGATGTTGCAGAGCACAAACAGTAACTGTTGTGATAAGGGAGCTGTCATTAGAGTGGGTGAAGAGAGTACTTTGAATATATGAGACATACATACACGATGAGTGGATATTAGGCAAAGTATTGGGGGAGGGGGGTATACGGATCGGTAGCGTTGATTACAACCGTAAATTAGCAGTTAATTTTGGCATAAGATAGTGGGAATATTTTCGTTTGTAGACTGGGTAGTGAAAGAGTAGAATAAGTTACCAATATAAACAATTTACTTCAAACAAATAGTTTAAGGGAAAATTAGCGCTATACAAAAGTAAGCGTGTAGGTATGAGCTCCAACAAAATTAATAATAATGATAGTCAATAAAAACAGAAGACAAAAAGCTACGACAAAGGAATCAACGGGAAAAACATAGAATGACATAATATCTGACTGAATTGGTTAATACCCATTAATGATGTAATTTTATTCAAACTATGATACAACATATGTCACTGTTTGGAAAGGTGGATTACAAGCCAAAAACAATGGAGCCCTATGTGTTACGTTAGTAATCACCAATTACTTTTTACGGAGTACCACTTCAAGAAAGAGCTTAGCCTCGCTTATATATTCCTTATAGCTGAAAAGGTAAATAATAAAATGAAACCAGTTTTTTCGAGAATTATTACAGTAATATAATTCACACAGTTTGATTAGCAAAAAATATATTTTGATAATATATAGTAATGTTTTCATAATCTTAGTGATAACCTTACCCAAGAGATTACCGCGCGTACCCCATGAAGCAACCTTCATGTACAGTACCCCAGGAGATGCGCGAACTACTAATTAGGAACCAATGGGTTACATTGTTGATTACAAAGAAATGGGAATAGGTGTGTTTTTTCCGAAAATGGAGTGAGGCAAATATTTTTTTTTTTTTAAACGCGGTGGTAAGTCAGAAGAGGTTGGGCGCCTATGCTACAGGCGGACAAATTTTAATGTACTTAATTAACGAAGCATATTATCAGTAAAATCCGAAACTTTCAAAAGTAAATATTCTATCTAAATGCATAAAACAACGAATATGATCTCAAAAGAAAAGAAACAAATAGGTGAATTTCTACTGCAAAGCCTTCAATTCATAATTTAGTGAAGGTGTGTTGACAATTAGGAGACGTAAGTAAAATCAGTTTCATCAAGTCGCAAAAAGCTTTTTGATGCCAAAATCAACGAATAGTGACACAAAAAACTGCTTATGTTACTAAACTTTTAGGGTAATATATTATTTATCTCGGATGTTGTGTACAATCTCTGCAAATGATTGCATTCAGAATTTTCTTGGTCCGGTGCCCCGTCACGTGGACTCATAAAACATACCGAAGATTTTAAGTTACACCATAAGTTTTCAAACTGTGAAAACTCCATCAAAATCCATACGGTAGTTCCAAACGCTAACACAGTCCTCTACAAATTTATATATGTAGAGATTCCTAACAATCGTTAAATGACGTTTAAAATTTTTGATTTACAACTATTTCAACATAATAGGTAAAATTGTAAATTAAGAATATAACTATGATAGATTAATCATTGGCAATCCATTTTAAGGGCCAATTTGTATCATTTTTGGGGGATTATTTAAACTGTTAATTTGTATTAGTTTTATCGAATTTGAAATGTTTGGGCTGAATATAATTGCAACGGCAAGTTTCGAGTTATACAGATAACCTGTATTAACATGTTAACAGTAGGACGATATACACAAATTGAAAGAGACGTTTTCCATTTTCTTAAGTTTTTACTGATATAGGCCTACATCAGTCACGTCTCATTATCAGTTCAAACAGTTTGGAACAAAAATATTGACTACGTCAGAGGGAATTAGTGTTTACAGAGGTTATATAGCTACTTAACATTCCCCGAAATTGTATTGAGCTTCCCAATTTTACCATTTGAAATTGAAACATGTTTAGCACAGAGGAAAAATATATGTCGTCAGACCCAGGAGAAACTAACGTCATGAATTACATCAGACATGGTTCAAACACTCGTATTCGCGGTAAACATCGGCCAATAACACGCAGCACTATTTGATTTTGCTGGGTCTTCAAATTTTGATGGCTTCAAATCACTAAAGAAGACCAATGCTAAATGAGCTAAGTGAATGTTTCCACCTGTTTGGTTATTTTTTAAAACATGCTCTCTAATATGTCAAACTAATATTATGACGTAAATACACCTTAAATTAGCTAACTGTCTGAGAAAGGGTGAAGGAGAAGACACAAGAAAACCCGATAGCAAATCGGAGGTATAGTTCAGAACCGCATAGCCAAATCTATCGTTTGAATCCAATCATGCCAATAAATTATCCGAAGGATAAAAAAAATTGCCACGCTAAGAGAATATAGTATCCAGGCGTACAGGGAAGGACAAAGTATGGCTGATTTCGTGTAGTTTGCCGCTTGTGGAAAATTGTGAATAATTTTTCTTTCTCATTGTGTTCTCGACTGTCAGCTCCTGCTTAGATCTGTAGCTTCTGTTTATAAATTAATGTCAACTGGTTGCGATGAAGAAGTATTGAGCTGAAACCGAAAATAAACGTCAGCAGAACATCAGCACAAAACAGATAGAAAACTCCAATGTGCACTATTTTTCTGAAAGTAATTTACGGTTCGATAACGTCGAAGTCATATGAGCAAAATGAGGATATATGGCAAGGAACGTCAAGGAATTAGGCAATGGATTTTTGAAAAAACAATCGTCTGGAATGATCCCAGAAAACCAAGGAAAACCAAATCTGTTTAGCTGGACAGAGAATCCTTCCCGCATCCTTCAAATTTCAGGACCGAACGTTAACCGTTCATCTACCAGGCTCGGTAGAGAAATCGCATGCTTTGGGATACAGCTCCTCTCATCAGCAATCCAGTGATACTCATGAAATCCCACAAGGTAATGAAACGTTCTCGGCAAAGCAAGAAATTCTCCGCGACGGCGTTCGATTCCGTCAACGACTCCGTGAATACGTCTGAAACAGCGGTGGGGAAACCACTGTTATGACGTCATCGTTCAATTATTGCTGCTTTAGTATCATTAGCCAGAGAAACGGCGAATGTCTCTTACAACTGCCCAATTAGCCAGTGATTACAGCGAATGGTAACGGCAAGGGGTGCATCTGTGAAGCCGCGTGTGCTCAACAAGTAGTTGTTGATCAGCCCAATGACGAATTTGAAACATGCCGCCCCGACAATAATTCTAATGAGACAAACATCAGAATGCATCAGAACATCAAAGAATTGTGTAAACTACCATATTCAAGCATTTTTTTAGCACACTGAAACTGCTTCTTTTGTTGGATGCAATGTCGAAATGTCTGTAAATTCTTTAGAATTTTAATTATGATTGTTTCCATTTAGCTGCAAGCAGTTATAAGTATTTTATTTTTTTCTAATGGCAACTTATTTTTTGAAGTTTTGGGAACGACTAGCGGCGTCTTTGTAAGCATCTAGAATGACGTGCCAGCAGCCAAAGGAGTCGTTTGGTATGTCGCTAAGAGAAAGCTATGCAAATTTTGTCATCTTGTGTGCCTTGGTAAGCGCAGCATCGCAATTAAATTAAAATTAAAGTACAATGAACTGTATCTTAAACTTTATTACTTAAACCAACCTTATCATAGCTGAGAATGTTAGATAGGTATTCTAGTTGGGAACAATACTCAATTAGCAACCTGTCAACCTGCAACTTTTCAAATTTATAAAACCTAAACGCAAAACATTCCGACTATCAACATATCTCTACTAGTGTTAGTATTATTTGACTTCGAAATCTGTGAGTTACATCACAAGCATACATTCACAATCACTTACAAAGAACAGTTCTATACCGAAAAAGGTAAAGGGAAACCTTACAACTCTAAATTCCCAAGACGGTTGCCAAGGAAGAACAACCCAATTCATGGCACCCGCCTTCGTCTGGGTCACAGAGTATGGCGATAGTCATCATCCGCATTCCGTAACCTGTCTTCTCGTTTTTCCCTCACTCTGCTTAAAATTAGTTTCTTTTCTCGAGTTTGCACCCTGCACCAATCCTTCTCTGTAGTGGTACATATCTCTGCTGCATAGGTATACAGTACGATTTAAATATTATCGCTTCGACCTTTCTAGGCATTTTTTCATCCCATACTAAATTAAATGCTTCGGTAGGAATTTCCATCATAAAGTTGCGAGTTAAGCTCTGTTCTTCCACCAATCATCAAAGTTACACCCAAATGTTTAAATTTCTCCACAACATTTTGTGGCACTTCATCCAACATATCACTTTCCTTCCGTTTCAGTTACAATCGCACCATTACTATCTTTTGCAAACGGCAGGTTAAGTGTTTACTACTGTCGCTTCCACTACTTTAAACATAGTTCACACTTTCGGTTTCTCTTTAGATCATCGTATCTTCAAATATGATTGTATTGATTTTCCAATGTCGATTTTCCTTGCATTTATATAATAATTATCTTGACAGTGTAATTATTATGCTGTCAAGATTTGCACTGAACAAAAATAGGAACAACACTTCCTAGTTTTAAACCATTCTTTACTTCGAACCAGTCAGCGTTTCCTGCATTTATTCTCACAAGGCATATGTTAATATGAGACATTTCCTAAATCCATAATTTTTACTTCCTTTCCTATCAAGCGTTCCCACATAAATTGCATTGTTGCCGATTCTTGTGGCTTTAATCCCATGCAAACCAGACACCCAAACAACTTAAACCGAACCATCTATATTTTACATTAGATACAAATGGCGCTGGTAATATTTTCCAAAAAGAAAATCGCAACATCAATTTTCCACACCAAAGAAAAGTCTTATGAACGACAGAAACTGTGATTTGGACGGATTGTTTTTTGAATCTTTCCTGCTAAAACTAAAGAAACAAGTATAGCAAAGTCAGATACAGGGCTAGTCAAAATGATTGCAGTGATTTCAGAAAATTACTACAGATTTGTTATTTGACATATACTTACAAGATTACACAGATATATAAACAAACTGTGAAAGTTTTTTTGGGTGTCTACAGATGCTCAATATGTGCACCTTTAGTGTCTCTGCACACATCAAGTCTATAATCGAGTTCTTCCCATTCCCGATGCAGCATGCTGATCGGCAGCTGATGTCATGGCCTCCTCGTTCCCCTGACCTAACCCCTTGCCACTTCTTTGTTTGGGGGTTCCTAAAAGACAGTGTTCGTGCCACCAGTACCAGTTGATCTGGACAAACCTGCGGGTTCGCATCACCAATGCATTTTCTCTCATTGACAAAGACATGCTGCATCGGGTATTGGAAGAACTCGACTATAGACTTCATGTGAGCAAAAAACAAACACTTTCACAGTTTGTTTATATAAATGTGTAATCTTGTAATTATATGTCAAATAATAAATCTGTAGCAATTTTCTGAAATCACTACAATCATTTTGACTAGCCCTGTACGTTAGTGTTAACTCGGTCAATTCCTTTGTTCCATATTGAAACATATCGTTATCTGGCAAATTTGATGTGTCGTTATATTTACTGAAACAATATTGTTCATTGAATTTAACAGTATTAAAAGGAGATCGTTATCGGCAGCGTTGACGTTTAAACAAGATGCAAAATTTTCATTTCTCACGTCTGCTATATATCATACGTCTATTACGGTCAATTCAAGTAAACCAGCGTTATTCAATCTCTTTCGACCCGAAGACCAGTAAAATGTCGAAAATAATTCTACCGACGACTAACTCATATGGGTGCAATTTTTCACCTCTGTGTATATTAACAACATTTGAGACAAATTTTATTGTAGACTACCATCAAAAACTTAACTTAGTCCACAACCCGAAGGTTGGTTGGATCCTCCCGAAGGAGGTATACTAAGCCATTGTGTCAGAGGTAGGACGGCCAGGACCTACAGTTTAACGTGGAATCCGAACCACGGAGCTTCCTGGCATAACTCATATGATTAAACACAACTCTCAAAATTCCTGCGCCTGCCGGGATTCGTACCCGGGGCAGGAGCAGCGAACATTTTGGAAAGTAAGCGCCTTAGTCACTGAGCTACCAGAACATAATGTAATAAATCCAGAAAATGTAATAAATCCAAAAACATCTTTTGAATTCCTTTGCAAACACAGTTATGAAATTGGAAGTGAAACATTAAAAATGAGTTATAGGCTATAGTAAGCACTCTTAATATTTGTTATTCTTCTTCCAGTGCCATGCCCGATTCCGCTCGTAGGCGACTGCCATGGAGGGTACACACCTCCATGGGAACTCAGTCGGGAAGATGAACTGGGATGTTTTCCCGTTGCTTTCCCAATGTGCAGTGTTTATGTTACTGTAGGTGAAGACGAGTGTGATAGCGTGCGTGTTCAGTACAGAATTTTGTTTGTGTTGAATGAAATGAGAGATAAAAAAGGGCTCTAGAGGGAGAAACTCGGTGTCGGCCCAGTCAGAACTATTCTTCCGAAAGACACCAAGGGCAGCAAGGCTTAACGTACCCATCCGACAAACGAATCACCATCGATAGTGTAGTATGCCCTCGCTCTACACGCGGAGCGGTTTGTGTTTTAACCCAGGAATTTGGCGCACAATCTGGTGATTAGAAATTGTGCACCACCACCTCTCCTACGCCTCCCAGCCAAATTCTGATAGTGACATTTCTTCAACTACCGGGACCATCACGTTGCAACAACCAACTGAGCCAACGAGGGGAGTGGGGAGGAGGTAATATTTACCAAGCAAATGAATGATAATGGAATGAACCTACAAAGTGAGACAGTATACTGCATGTTTTTACTCCCTGTTAATTTATTTTTTGTGATGATACTTTTATTTAACTAAATTAAATTTTTAATATTCTTCCTGTGGACCACCTGTCCCTTGTTAGCGGGACACAAGTTGAAAACCATTGATGTAACCCATACACAAGACAAGTTTTTCGGCACACACACACCTAACACAGTCTTAAATTTACAAGATAAGGTTGACAAGTCTGTTCGCGTAGAAAATTCTGGCGCACTTAACACATACGTAGCACAGCCCTGAATTCGCAAGATAAGGTTGACAAGTCTATCCGCGAACAAAATTCTGGCGCAGGCGACAATCGCTCACCAGCAGCAATCGCCGCAGAGCCTCTCAAAACCTCTTCACTCAAGGCCAGTGGAAGCCGCTACAACAGAGATAAGCCGCATTCTTCGACTTTGACCCGTTTCCATGTATAACGCCATTGCTGCTGAGTAATCAACAAACGTTCTTATCAGACGCGAATCTTAGACTATGCTGCAACTCGTCATGAAATACCTATACCGTAGGATTACAAAGGGTGAGAAATTTTTATCTTTCCCAACATCAGCAACTTCGAGTAAGGAAAGAAATAACAAATAATAAAGCCGACACGTTATCCTACAAACGCAGAGGATTGCCCGACATGTTTTTCGCGATAACTTCGTCTGGCCTTAGTGATTTGCGGATAGTTTCTGACTGTCGCATAATCCAGAACTGTAGTGAATTAAACCAACTGAGTAGCACTGCCAATATGGGTGCCTCATAAAGATCAGGCCACAGTTCCTCCCCTTTCTTTTGTACACTATTTTCTCCCGGTTGTAATGATCTAGTTGACGTGCCAAAAGATCCCAAATATTCTTTGGTCCTCGTAAGTCACTTCAAACTGAAAATAAATTCTTAAATTTTGCAGAGGGAACCATTAATGTCAAATACAGATCAAGTTCGTATTAGATCACGTACTCGTGACAGTTAAAAGTCAATTTCTGTCCATAAAAACTCATTTTTTGCCTCTTTAAACTATGAACAATCCATTTTTGGTTTAGATCGAACTTACACGGTTAAAAAATGACCAAACTCAAGAAATAGATTAGATTACATCACGCATTCTCAAATCTTCGACCAAATAAACTTTTACGCATCTGAACCTGTTTGCCAACTGACATGTGAGCGTACCAAAAACACGCTAACTGGTTTACACATAGTGACTATATAAAGAATGCTAGATGTGAGTGGTATACTTAGCTAAATGCAAATACTAATCAACATTTTTCGACAGATTGTGAGGACCGTTGGCTATACACTACGTCAGGTGGATGAATGTTGCAGGCAAGTAGACAGCCACCCTACTTCTCTTGAGACTATGGACTTAGAGCGGTCTGCCGGCTCGATAACCTCTCCAACCGCCATCACTACCACGAGAGGTTTTGGCGCAATCTTGTATAGCCAATAAAATTAATTTGCGGGCTAAGGATGGAGTTTCACGTTTGAAGATGGCTGGGCAGAATAATTTTAGCCAGTTGGAAACAAGGACCACCTTTCTCGCGGGGGAAAGGGGACGGGGGTAAATAGAGGGCAGCACCAAAATAGGGTTGTTGCGCGGGAGAGACGAGATATTGCTGACTTAATAGTCTCTTGTCGGAGAGATGCGCTACGAAGCGTTTGGGAAAGTTGTGCAATACATTTGATGTATGTAATGTTCTCAGTTACCGGAGCTGTGCATTGTGTTCATCACTAAATGAAAGAACTATTGAGATGTACGACTTAATTATCTAGCAGTAACTCACCGATGAAATCGTATCTAAACAAATGTTGGACACAAGGCCTTACCGCTTTATCTGGTAGTCTGAAGACAAATGGGCACAGCTGTAGACGTGTAAGACCATTAAAATGGATTGTGTTACTTGCTTCTAGCAATGGACGGATATGGCAGCACCGTTGCAAGATGACAACGACTGCTGGGTCGAAATGTTAGTATCCCAATTGCTTAAACAGTATTCCATGCTAACAGTAAGTCTCATAAAACAAATTCGAGATTCACATGTAGTTATGGTTTGGTCTTCTCTTTTTTTTCCAAGCAGCAAAGTTTTAAAAAAATCCTAAACCATCGTATAGTTTAGCTTTTTTACTCTCATTGCATATTACCAGGCTGGGTGTTTATTTCAGTAGATTAATGCGTGCATACGGATACGTTGTACGATTTGGATAGTTAATTTCCTACGGTAATCTTGCTATTGCATATTACAATCTTCATCGAAGTCTATAAATGAAACATTTTTTTTTTTTATCTGCTTCATGTCTCTCTAACAGCGAGGTCTTTAGAGACGGAAAAGAATGAAGGGCAAGGAATGGGAAGGAATTCGGCCATGGCCTTTAGAAGGAAGCATTCCGGCATTTGCCTGGAATGATTTGGGAAACCATGGAAAACCCAAATCTGGATGCCCGGACGGGGATTCGAACCGCCGTCCTCCTGAATGCGAGGTGAGAACAAATGAAACAAATCAAATTCTCGGGCGCAAAAGTTTTTCAGACGGTAAACACGACCACCACAATCGGCTTGTCGAATTCAGAAGGGCGATTTGAAAACAAATATACACTGAAGTGGCTTCTCCATAATACTTTGTATGATTAAGATTTTTCATTAAAAGTGTAAATTCCAAATCCCAGAATAGTGAATGACCCTTCCATGCAAAATCATAAATTATCCTCTATATACAACAAATGTCGTGTACGCTGAAAGGTGTAAAGAGATATGAATTCACAAAACATGCTACACATTTATTGTTCCGGTCAAAGAACCTTTTGAATGATTAATTGAAAAAAAAAATAGTCATTTTACGAGTGACAAAAACTAAAATCATACGAAATCAAAGCGTCGCATTTTTTTTTATTGATGCACTGTACAGGAACAGAAGTAAATGAATTCTCGGTGTTGGAAGGCTGGTCGTCGTCATTACAGCGCTTCTTTGTACTGTGTACTCACGTGGGAGGCTGCGCGATGTTGAGCAGGTCTGAGGGAGAGGTGGGCACGCGTCGCACGACCACGCGCCTGCCGTCGGTTGAGCCCATGCTGATGGAGGCGAGCGAGACGCGGCTGGCGGCGTCGTCAGAGAAGAATCCGGCGGAACTGCGCCAGCCGGGGGCGGCGGGGATGAGGGTGGCCGGGGGCGGCGAGCCGGGGGACAGGCAGTCGAGAGCGGGCACGGAGTGCATGGTCCGCAGCCTGTGGACTGCCGGTGTTCCTCCGGGACTCCCCATCGTTTCTGCACGGTCCCGCCTGCCCGCCGCAGCCCCCGACAAGCTGCCCGCCGGCACGATCACCAGACGCTTGTTCGGCGCTGTAAGCAGCCGCCGGCCCTCGTCCAGCGACAGAGAGTCCGGGCGGATGTGCCCCACGCTTCCGTTGACAGTGGCATCCATGCACCTGTAGGAGATCAAATGTTATGTCACTCCTTATAATAGTACTATCATCTAAACCCACCAAGAATTATCGGTTAAACGCAGAGTTCTGCAATTAATTCTTCAAACTTACTATAAGAGTGACGGAAAATAGAGTGAAATTTACACTGAATATAAATAGCTTCTAAGTCAGTGAAAAAGAACGGGTACAACACAGTGCCCTTCCTAATTTTCTCGCAGTTGCTTACCTAAGTAACTTATTAAATAAGGTTCATAACCTTAAAAATGATGTAATGTGGTACACATTTATTTCTGTAACCTTTATATCTCTGGACAGAGAGTATATGAAAACATCTACATCGACTGAATGTAAATAAACAATTAACAATGTTAATTTAAACGCAATATATACGTTTCTTACAGCGTTCTCGCAGTTCATTTCCTCGCAGTTGTTTAACTAAATAGATAATAAATGCTAATAAAATAACGCCCACAACCTTTATTATGTAGTAAAATCTCTGGCCGTTATCAATCCAGCAACGAAGGTTGGTTGTGTTATGTTACCGTTACGGACACGGCTACATGATGACCAATCTTAGCCTTTTATTTTGTGCAGATTAGCCCACACATTATTTATTATTACATTCCAATCAGTCTATGATTTCTTAAGAGTGATTTAGATCCTCTAACGATAGCTAACTCATATGCTATTTATTAATCTATTTAATTCATAACATACAAATTAAATTATAAAACAAAACTATATTTCTAACAAGACTCAACATGTTTTTGGCTACAGAAAACTGTTATTCTGATGTTTACTGTATTACATTAATAAAGGGATATGAGTGGAGAAGAAGAAAAAACACAACTAAGGGACTTGTACCAGCTCCCCGATATAGTAGAAGTAGGAAAGTACAGTACAAAGGGTAAGGTGTAATGGGGACATAGTGAGAAGGGACGAGGACCTCATCAAAGATGTGACAGAATGGAAGAGACCACGTGGAAGCCCAACATTCAGGTGGCTTGATGCAATCAAGGAAGAAGTTATAAAGGCAGGCGTTCCAGAGGAAGTGTGGGGAGAGTTCTTTAGAGAATGCAATAGATCTATTACGGATCAGTGATACCAGTAAAGAAAGCTTCCAACAGCAAGTAGTAAGCAGGCGATAACACGGGTAAGGCAGGGGGTAAAGAGTTGGCCTCAAATTACAGGGGTCGCTGGTGCCAGTCCTGCCTCGGACGTGGAAGTTTTTAATTGTTTTATCAGCCCCGTGTTATCTGAAATGACTTTTAAATATTAGAATACATACGCTAGTAGAGTAAAAAAGAACAAAGTAGCTGCTTGTACGGCCTTAACAGCGACAAAAGCGCCACCTACTGACGCTGAGACTGTTGAAATCTGTATATACCATCAGACCATTCCTAACATCCCAAACGACTTACTTCAGTTATATCTATCTATCTTGCAACCGCTCTCGATTACTGTTGGCACAGAGTTTATCAATCAGAGCAAGAACTTAATCACAGTCGATTACTGTAGCCAAATGCTTCATGAGATATAAACTGCATTTTTTATGCTCCCGCTTTGTTTCGATATTTCGACCACAGTCGCGGATCTTACTCGTGATCATTCTGAATCTCCAGTAGATTCATCCAGGTTAGATCTCAACATTCGAAGCATTTAGTTACATATATACCCACTACAAAATGCCCTAAATCTTTTATAATAGCCGATTAGTATTAACGAATGCCGACTAAGCTACGGCCGACGATATTTTATTGTACAGGCATCGTATCCAATCAAACAAAAACGCTTACCGGTGGATTTTTTTTTTGGAGACCGCTTTATCGCAGTGCCAGCCTAAAATCAACGTGTTGATTGTACAGTTTAACACGCTGAGATGACGGATCGAAAGCCATCGACACTTTCCCAACAAAATTAACTACTGCAAAAGAGAAGCTGTGTAACTAGATTCGAATAAGATATAATTTCAATATGAAGCCAGTTTCACAGAAACTGCATTTGCCGGCCGATGGTCGCATGTTCTTCTTGAAAAAACGTAATTTTAAAAATTTATATCTCACTGCACCAATCTCATTCATAAATGGTAATATACATTCGTTATCACTGATTTATCAACTGCGCAATATAACATCAAGAATATTATAACACTTTTTAAAACGCTAATTTAAGACCTATCAGAGTTCCTAAAAAATTGGGATAGGTTTAAATGTAAAATTTATGAACTGAAACATAAAACGTAAATGTAATTAGTTAGCTTTAATTGCAAAATGTCACAGGTTATAGAATAAAACTAACAGAAAAGAAAAAAAGTATAGTGGCCTTAATGGTACAGCTGCTCCATCTTGTTGAATTCACAGAGTGGTCTGAGCTCTGTATTTGCATATCACACTTCGGCATTTCAAATGAGGTGACGTTATTAACGCCTCACTCTGGCCATTTTTTACATTCCCGAGAATGAAATTTGTTGGATAGCAAGCTGAGTGGTCGTGGGATGCTATTCTGCAAATTCAGCTCCAAAGAAAATTTTCTGGGATCGAAAGCCGGTTGTTCAGGCCATAGTCTGATGTTCTACCTTCTAAGATATGCGATGCGTTTTGTAGTGTGTTGAAAATCTAGCAAGCGATGTTTCGCTAGTGTCCGATTAATTTGAAATTTCTAATACATTCTCGTTGTCTGCAACAATACAATATTGAATTATTATAGAAACTTACTTTATTAATTAACCAATTAATTCTAGAAAATTAAGTCGAAATTTTAAAAGAGGCTAAATTTTAAAAAAAAATGCAATCCAGTACAGCTTTTTTTGTTCGGCCAAATCAGGAGAGTGATATCGCCCTCCTATCTGATATTCGGGAGGATGGGGCTTAAATCTCATCCGGCCATCCTGACGAAAGTTTTCCACAGTCACTCCAGGCAAATTCTCGACTAGTTCCTATTATATGCCATGACCGACTTCCTTTCTAATCCCTTCCCTTAGGTTAGTTCGGCTGAAAAGGGTTCTCGAAACCCTCCAACAGCCCGCCTCCCAGGCTTCATCAGGGAGGCGGAAAAAAAGTACATGCTGTTGTGTATCTTTGCAGTCTTTGGACTATCCGTAGGCTTCCTCATATGTCAGTGCATTGATTAATCTGTCAGATACCTTGTGGATCGAATGAATTGCATACCACGTCTGTGTTGTTCACAATCTTGCGCTATAACTTTTGTCACTATTTACCCAACGATTTTTCTTTAAGATTTAATTTAATTTAATTGCAATGGAGCACAGGCTCCGGTGGCAATTTCCCTACACAGCTATCTTCCCCCTATCCTGCACCCACCTACATTTGCCCTCTACAAATTTTATCTTTAAATTCCTTCAAAGTTTTCGGTAAATTATTCACCGTTTCTCTTGGTAACTCATTCCAATCCCTGACACCATTACCTAAAAAAGAGAATCTTCCTACACCCTTGTGCCTGAAATCGAGTGCCAGCTTGTGGTCATGGTCATCTTTTCCCTTCCATGCACTACTTTTCATACCTATTGCAATATCTTTCCATGCCTCATCACCAGTATATGCCCTGTACAATCCCATGACCCTCCTCATCCTCCTCCTGTCTTGCAATGAATCCCATTCCAGCTCCTTTATCATATCCGTCACTGATTGCATTCTGCGATAATTTCCAGAAACAAATCTAGCAGCCCTTCTTTGCACCCTCTCCAACTCCTGTATTTGATACGTAAAATGAGGGTCCCATACTACACTACCATATTCGAGCAATGGTCTGACCAAAGTTTTGTAACCCAATTCCTTGACTTCTCTCGTACATCCCCTCATAACTCTCTCCAACAAGTGCAGAACTTTGAAACCTTTTCCTACCACCTGTCCTATGTGTCCTGCCCAGTTAAGTTTGTTATCAAAAGTAATTCCAAGATATTTGCATTTCAAGTCTTCAGCAAGCAATATTATCGTACACACTATAATTCTAGCTGCAGCGTCAGAGGATGACATTCTGGAGGAAGAGGATTCGAATCGCAAAAGCCTATAGTCGAATTCCTTCTCATTCCTTGCTTCCAGTACATTCCTGTTCTAATGACTTCAACGTCGAAGAGTAGAGCCATTAGGAAAAAAAAAGACGAAAGGCATTAGCGTCTTTCAGTCGTGTAAGATTTATGCTGTAGTAATTTTTGCTTTTCGGTAAGTGTAAAATATGTCGAAACGAGGATTTTTCTTCCTAATGGCTTTACACCTCGTCTACTATAAGATCAATAGAGGCGGGGACTGGTGGCAAGGAATGGAAATAAATTTGGCTATGGCCTTTTGAAGGAACCATCCCGGCGTTCACCTGGAATGATTTTGGGAAATAATGGAAAACAGAAATATGATGGCCGGGCAAAGATTCGAACCTGCGTCCTCGAGAAGCGAGACCAGAGCGTTACCTCACTCCCACCACGCTCGGTTGAGAATGAGGAGACCATATCAGAATTCGCCTAGACGTTAGCAAAAAAAAAAAAAACTGCCTAGAAACATTTAAATCCTGCGACCGACAATACAGCTGTTTAGTAGCTAGATGCCAACGGGCCTCGTTTTTTAAAAAAAAAACCTAAAAAACTCCGGAAATGAATTTTTGGTCTTGTGGCATCCTTTTCCTCATAATCGCAGAAGAATCACATGTTACTAACTAAGGTTACAAAAATTTTTTCCTCTCTTTTTCACTTCAGTCTTGATATAATCGCTTTTGTGACAAAAGGAGCGACATATTCAGTTGTTGTCCGTTATCTAATCTGAAAACGGACGACGCAGTAAACAAACATCACATCATCAAAAAAACGGTTACAGTGAGTGATACTACAATAAATACTGTATTACCACCAGCCCAGTAACCACTAGCTTGTCACTACTGGATCTCACTACCAGTTAGTCGGGAAAACCTACGGTTGACTCTCCGGTATCTGACCATCTATCTGTCCGTCTCAGCCCTCCAGCTCGTAAACGGAATAAGATGGAGGCTTCAGATTTACTGCAGTGTGTTTCGTTGACCAAAAACTAAATATCATATTTAATTTCTTTAATTATATTCTAGGGTTGGAGGGCTTTCATTGAAAAACAGGAGGCCGAAAAAATATATTTTTTTATATCCCAACATGTTAGGTGTAAGTGTTTAGAGCTCGATAAGTAGGGAATTAAAATATTATGTCAATTTTTTTCATTTAAAGAGAAAAGTCGTCATTGATCGTGAAGACTGGCAATTCTCAAAACGATGGCAATTCGACAAACTATAAGCTGCGTCAGAAACCTTACGACTCATTGAAATAAGTGATTTATCGTACATATCTTCCGTCTTCAGTACAATACGTGCACTGGTTAAGACGAAGGGAAACCCTTGTGTGCAACCTTAAACAGAACCCACATGGTTAGCGGTTAACGATCGGGCCTGGATGTTTTGGGGATAGAATTTGATAGAGCTTTGAATGATTTGAAATCAAATAAGGCAGTTGGAATTGATGAGAACACTCCGGAACTTCTGAAATCCTTAGGAGAAGAAGGAATCCAAAAATTATGAAAACTTAAATCAAAAAGTTATGGAACAGGAGAGATTCCCACTAATTTTAATAAAAATCTTTACACTTCCAAAGAAATCATTACCCGACAAATGTGTGAATTTTCGCACTGTAAGTCTAACATCACTTCCTTCAAAATTACTGACCAGCATAAAATTCAGAAGAATAGAAAGGATAGTGGAAGAGATAGTAAGTGAAGATCAGTTTGGGATTAGGAAAAACCGCCGAACAAGAGAAGCGATTCTGGCATTAAGATTAATACTTGAAGGACGGATCAAGAAAAAAAAGATACTTTTATGGCGTTTGTTGATTTATAAAAAGCTTTTGATAATGTTAGGTGGGACAAAATGTTCAAAATTTTAAAAAAGGTCAGGTCTAAAACATCGAGAAAGAAGAATACTTTATAAACTTAATAAGAATCAACTAACTATTATAAAAATGTAGAATCATAAGAGACATATATCAGTTAAAAAGGGTGTGAGACAACGTTGTAAGTCTATCATCATTAATATTCAACTTGTATGAAGAAGAAGCAATAGAGGAAGTAAAGAAATATTTGAATGTGGCATAAGTGTTCAAGGACACAAAAATCAGTATGCTACGATTTGCTGATGACATTGTCTTGTTAGCAGAACAGGTTGAGGATATTGAGAAGTTACTGAATATCATGAACAAAATACTGAAGGAAGATTTTGGCCTAACTGTAAACGAAAGCAAGAAAAAAGTGACGAAATGTAGCAGGAATGATACCAATAGTAGTAGATTAAATATAAAAATAGGGTCTCATTCAATAGAAGAAATTAATGAATGTTGCTACTTAAGTAAAATTACAACCCATGGCCGAAGCAGGAATGATGTTAAAAGCAGAATAGCAGTAGCGAAAAGAGCCTTCATGAAAAAGAGAAATTTCTTAGTATCAAATATTTATCTAGGATTCAGAAATAACTTTTTAAAACCCTATGTGTGAAGCACAGCACCTTGTGGCAGCGAAGCATGGACTTTAGGAATACCAGAAAGAAGGAAAATTGAAGCATTTGAAATGAGGTGCTATAGATGCTGAAAATTGAGTGAAGAGATAAAGTACGAAAGGAACACGTTTTGGAAATGATGGGTGAGAAACGAAATTTGTGGAATAGTCTTACAGAAAGAAGAGACAGGATGGTAGGTCATATTTTGAGACACGCGGATTTGGTTAACATGATAGTGGAGGCAACAGTCGAAGGTAAGAACTGCAGGGGAAGGCAGAGTTTAGAATATATGAAGGAGATAACTGAGGACGTGTGTTGTAATGGTATGTTGAGATGAAAAGATTAGCACAAGATAGGAAGGGATGGAGGATTGCTTCAAACCAGTGGAGAGACTGGTGACAGAAAAAAAGTAACTCTTGAAGACTTTTTTTTTTTTTTTTTTTTTTTTTTTACTTATGGCTTTACGCCTCGTCGACGTCGAGGTCATTAGAGGCGGAATGGGAATGGAGACAATGAACGGGAAGGAATTTGGCCATGGCCTTTTTTAAGGAAGCATCTCGGCATTCGCCTGGAGTGATTTGGAGAAACCATGGAAAACCCAAATCTGAATGCCCGGAAGGGAATTCGAACCGTCGTCCTCCCGAATGCGTGGCCAGAGCGTCAACCACCCACCCACCGCGCTCGGTATTGAAGATTTTTGGTCGAGCTTATATCACGAGGCATGCTGTCACGAACAAGCGATGCAGTGAGTATTAATGCTTGTGCGATTGAAGATTATAATTTCTAGTGGCAATATTAGCGGTGTTTGTGGTAAATTTGAAATGCAGCCTGCATCAGGATGACATCAGCAGCATTTTGTTACAGCCTAAGGCACGAGGAATTGCTCTGAGCGTTATTTTATAACAATGATGTGTAGCTATGCACGTGCGAAGAAATCACTTGCCAGAACACACAGTTCAACTTGTCGTTTTTAGAAGGTAGTAAATCTCATAACTGCCAACGTTTTTTACACTGCATTATTCAAGTCATGCTTATAGATACATTCTGAGACGGAAAGGCATAGTGAAAAAAGTAATAGAAATGGTCCAGAGCAGCGTTTCTCAACCTTTTTCAACCCGAGGAACAGTAAATTGTCGAAAATAATGCTGGGGACCACTCACTTTATATCAGTTTTAACCTTCCTGTACAAGAGTGTGGGTTGGACAGTGGAAGCAATTAGAGTATTTTTTTAATTGGATTTTGGATATAAGGCCACTCAACGATATTTGTATATCTACATCTGTTTATTTATTTATTTTTTATAATTTTTTTAAGCAAAGTCTAATTTATATTCAGCTCAGTGTTGTTACATTACACACATCTTATTTGAACTGAAATTACTGACGGTTATTCATAGATTAATATTACCGGTACATGAACTAGGTAGGGGGATAAGTTCGAAAGAATTTTCCGCAAGCACTGTATCAATGGACGAAGGGATAGTGTTGAACGGTTCAATACCCGCTTTCAGACTAGGTAGCAAAGCGCCGAGCCGGCTGCTCAGGGATGCAATGGACATACAAGATGAACATCTATCTCTTGTATCAAGGAACGTTCGCACACTCTGGCCTCTTGTCTTTCTATAGAAGGGCCCATGACAGATCTACAGTTCTGAACAGTGAAGAGAGAAAATAATTTTCAATTGACGTTCAGAAAAATTAAGCTTGCTAATCTGTGAGTGAATCCGGGAAAGAAGTTTCTGTCATTGACGAAGAGTCGAAACAATAACGACAGGGCTTTTTTCTTTTTGCACGAGGACAAGAAATTTGGAGAACAAGTAAAGGTATATGGGATTTCTAAGAACACAAGTGGTGGGGGAAGCGACCAGCAACTAAAACGAGAGAGTATGATTATAGAGAGGGGAATGAATGGTACATCCAACAGTCTACAGGCTGAGTTATAAATAAACTAAATGTTTATCAGTTTATCCCCATGTCCCGCGAATCGTGATGGAGGAGCCTCGATGTTGAAATACTGTTGGCGGAGGATACGAAGGAGATAATTCGGTAAAGATCGCGAACCACGAACAAGATCAAGGGGATTTGGTTTTCTGACGCGGTGTGGGTGTTGTTTGAACCAAAGCGGAAAGCGAATGTTTCGTGAGCAAATTGAAGTACAAGTATCACAGTAGTGACTCTTACACATGAATCAGTATGCTCTGTAAAGATCATGCACAGTGATTGAGCAATTGTCATAACCACAGCTTAGCCACCATGCCAAGCCGCATATTCACCGATAATTCACTATAAGTCCAAATCTCATTAAGGACACTATGTTGTTAACTTTAGAATGCATTGGTAAATTCTTCGTAACTGAATTGTTATGATGTATCCGTAATTATCTCTTTGTCGAGATCCGTTGGGACCCCGAGGTTAACGTCACGTAGATAAGAGTGTTCTTTCAAACAATTTTTTTCATTGCGGATTGGAAATTTCGATTACATATATTGCGATTGTCTCGTATTTTCGTTTAAACTTATGTCTCATGAATATTCATATGAAACAGCAGTTGTAATTCTTTCCGTAATAACGTTCATTATTTCGTTTGTGAAAAATATCACAATTTATGTCAATCTACTTAAGTAATATTTTTTGTTGTTTAAAGTCACCTCGACATTGAGCAATATTGTTGGTGCCCCGACAGGAGGACCCAGTTCCAAAATCCTGTCAAAAAGTTCAGTATTATGTATTCCATGCATTATCTAGTTCACTTCAAGAAATATATGATGTTTCCTTAATGAATACAACTACAAATTTTCATCCAATTTCCCGTCTAAAATTATGCTCCAGAATCTCTACAAAACACCATTCTAAATAAAACGCCCTCTTGTTTTTGTTGGAGAAAAAAATGTTCTCGCAGCAGTTTCTGCGATGATTTCAAATCTGTTATTAATTCCAAATCAAGCCCAGTTTTTTATTTAATTGGAATTTCTCAAGCAATTCCTATGAATTTAAGAGCTTGCTGAGTCAAACAATTAATAACCAACAAGTCCAAATACGTGACATATCGTACACGTCATACACATTCACTGTTTAACTGAAGCAAAAATACAATGTGATAGAAGTAAAAAATAAAACCTTATTACAAAACCCGAAGGTTGGTTGGAGCCTCGCGAAGTTTGTAACTGTTACGTGTAACATAAAATTAGAAAAATAATATTCCTACCAGGAGTGGTCTGGTGAATCAGCAGGCATAAGCCTGCAAAAGTGCATTGTCAAAACCATAATTAATAATTGGCGCTTATTATTACAAAAAAATCCGAACCGTGATAAGCATCCATTGTGACCGTGACTGCAGCGTGTAAAAATCGCACAAATTTCTATCTTAAGTAAAATGGTTAAGTTAAATCGCAGTTAGAATTCAGAAAGCATTAGGATGGTTTGCGAGCAGAGGGAAATTTTTAAAAGTGGTTGAGGCTCTTGCTTTCAAAAGTTCACTGCTCCGGTCCTGGGTGCAAATCCCGGTGGGTGTAGGAATTTTTAAGAGTTGTGTTTGATCACATGAGCTACACCAGGTCGCTCCATGGTTCGGATTCCTCGTTATACTGCAGGTCCCAGAGGAAAGGATCTGGCCGTCCTATCTCTGACGGCTTAGTCCTGGATCCTTCGCGAGGCTCCAACCAACCTTCGGGTTTTGTAATAAGGTTTTATTTTTACTTCTATCACATTGTATTTTTGCTTCAGTTAAACAGTGAATGTGTATGACGTGTACGATATGTCATAATCAAGGAGAACAGCAAGCATGTAACCAGGAAACCAACCGAACAGGGAAAATTAACAGAGGACTGACTTCTCAGCAGACGTGCATGACCGTGAATAATTTGATCCGCTCGTGGCTAAAAGATTTAGCGTGAAAAACACAGGTTAGGAGACCTGAGGGCGCCGCATGATCGTTTTGCGGCTGAAGAGTTCATGGGAAGCGTTTAAAAAACCAGGAGTCAACGACTTGCTCGCAAAAATTGCCCATAAGACGCCTAAGTATGACGCTGTCCTGAGCAAATCGTCTATCGTTTAACGGGTCTGGGTGCAGAAAAATTGAATGTACTCAATCGGGGAAAGAAGCAAATTGACGTAGTTATAATTCTGCCCCCCTTACATGTACAATCCAATGCTGAGGGAAGAAATTGACGCCGTGGAGAAGATTGGGGTTAAATATAAAATCCAGCGACCGAGAGGTGGAGGTGATGTAAGCTGTCATGGAGCTTGGGTGGAAAGAGCACTTGGCTTTTCTGGCGGTCAACGTGCGAGAGGAGATCAAAAATGATAGTCAAACACTTCATACTTAGGGCCAAAGTTCTAACTTTGTTTCTGTAGTCAATTTATGGAGAGCAATGTGTGTTTGATGCGAATCCCATGCATGGATTGGTGCAGAGTCTTAAGGAATAAAGTAAGACCTGCCTTAGTCACCTCTAAGCTTCTGGAGGGTCAGGATCGCCCACAAGCGGAAGGTTTTTTTTTTTTTTTTTTTTTTTTTTTTTTTTTTTTTTTTTTTTTTTTTTTAAATCTCATCACGGTTCAAAATGCAGAGAAGTTTGGAGCAACATAGCGCTATCAAATTTTGTATCAAACTTGACAAATCCGCGACGGACAAATTCAAAATGTTGACAGATTGTTACTGAAATGATACTCTGACCAGAGCTCAAGTATTTAGGTGGCACAAGGTGTTCAAAAGATGGTCGGGAACATGTGGAAGATGAGGAAAGCTCCGGAGGCCATCAACATCAAGAACTGATGGAAATGTGATGCGTGTGAAGACAGTCCTGGACTCTGACAGAAAGGTGTGAGATTAATTGCTAATGAGGTGGGACTTCCAAAAAGTGATGTGCGGTCGGTGTAAATTCACCCAAGCCCGTCCGGACATTGTCGGTCGCTGGCGGCTTCATTACTACCCGTATGGCCCAGATCTGTCACCACCGGCCTTCTTTTTGTTTCCAAAGACCAGAACAGTTCTGAAATGTCACCGTTTTGAGTCAGTTCCTGAGATTCAAACGGCTGAGAGGCAGGAGGAGGAGGGATTTATAAAATGCTTCTAACAATGGCAGAACTTTTGGAAGCAGTGTATCGATGCTCAAGGGGACTATTTTGAAGGCAATTAAGTGTATTTTCTAAAATTTTCAATGAATAGATTTTATGGAACCAGTCTCAATACTAATGGCATAACGATGTATTAACT
Source organism: Vandiemenella viatica (assembly GCA_031002005.1). Lineage (NCBI taxonomy): Eukaryota > Metazoa > Arthropoda > Insecta > Orthoptera > Morabidae > Vandiemenella > Vandiemenella viatica. The sequence goes on from JARYHS010013630.1 coordinate 44,795,326, forward strand.
GCTCTTTCATTTTCTTTAAGAAAAGTAAACGGTAGATTGTAACTTCTATAACAGTATTGTGAAAATGAAACTTTAAGAGCAAAATAAAATGAATATTCATAAATATGCAAAAATTTAAATGAACTACATATACGTAATACACATTTATGAAAAAAACATTGTTTGTATCATTTCTTTCTTTCTTTTGTGACTACCTTTCCGCTAGCACTTTATCATAGTGTGTTGGAATTTGTAACTGTAAAGAACTGAGCAAGTAAATATGCTTTGGTCAAGAAAAGGAAAGCACTAATATGATGAATAATGCGTTTTTGTGGAAATTAGTAATTAACTAGTCCCCAGATATTTCACTCAAGTATAGTAAACTTACGATATCATGCGCTTGTAGTTAAAAATGTAAACTGATTCAAATTTATAGAATGTAAGTAACTTATATGATATAAATAGATGGTTTGTAAAAAATTGTGTGTATTGTCCGGTGTACCCCATCCTCGAGATTGTTCTCACTCTGGATCGAAGCTAAGATAACTAATCTAGTCTATGACCAATGTCTACGAAGTTTCACCATGTTCGCTGGAAATTAATCCAAAAGAGTGCCCACAAACTGAACTTTTAGAGATACCTTGCATCCAAAATCATGATACGCGTTAATCATCAGACTCACCAGTTTTTCTAGCTTGCCTCCTCTTCTTCGAAGTAAAGGTTCAATTTCGTTTCTAAAAGTTTACCGTCCTTGCTTTTCTTTGTTTGAGAAACAAGTTTCAAAACCATTTTGTTCTCCAATTGGATGTCCAGCAAAAACACATTCCCTTAATTTTCGCTATTGAATGACGAGTGAATTTGTAGTTAGGTACTTAATCTTAAAGTTGCATCTACAACCTTAGGGGGCGTCTATTAATGACGTGAGGTGTTTTCCCGGAACACACTTTTGGACGAAATAACCCTCTAAAGTCGAGTTTCGCGTCATTTGTTACCAAAAACTTTGAAAGAAGTTGAAATTTGTAGAGGGAAAATGAGTGTGTAGGGAAACGCCACTGAAGCGGTGCGTTCCATTCCAATTAATTAAAAAAAAAAAAACAGTATTGTTAAATTGCTAAGTGTCTTCCTCATTTTCATGAGTTTTCTTGAGTCAAAATGGTATAAGTTACTACGACAGAAAATATACTGCTATTACTTTTAGACCTGTTTCAAAGTCTCCTGTAGTCCCGCTTTCAGACTGTCTGTCCCCCTGTCCCCGTCGAAAATAAAAATGTCCCGATTTTGGAAACAAAACGACAATTTAATATATCTATCTATTAAAGCCTAAAACAGACGATCACGCAACTATTTATTAGAAGCAGCCAAGATGTTCGAAAAGTTTTCGCTTATTTCCAACTACTCACGGATCAAAAAATCACTAGCTGGAATGATGCTAACACTCAAATTTACGAACTTTCGTATAACTTTTGAGTACATTAAGTGTCTGCCTGGAAGTAATGCACCTGTCGAAAGAGTTTTTCTCTGATTAATAAAATATGGGCAAGTGGAAAAAACACAGTTAAGTGTCTCAGTATTGAAAATTATTTTGATTGCCAATACTAACAACAAATCATGTAATGAACTCCATTGTTACTTGAAAATTAGACCCGATATATTGAAGCTGATTTGTTCTGCCGATAAATACAAAACAACCGATTAGTTAAAGGTTAGATGTCAGACACTAACGCTAAGTAACTCGGATGTTAATACTTTATTCTTATTATACATGTTCTTTTTTTTTTTCAATAAAAACTAGTAAAATACAAAAAATTCCAAAGGTATCCCGCCCTGATGAAAAAAAAAAAAAAAAAAAAAAAAAAAAAAAAAAAAAAAATCCTCAGCCGTCCCGCTCCGACGAAAAAGATAAATGGTCACATTAAGTATGGATAATAACTGAAATCCAGAGCGTTTATTAAGCCATCAAAACTGTTGTAGAAAGTCATTTTTTTTCCAGCAGCAAAGTGAGTAATAACAGCGTTTTTGTATCTAATTGCTTATCTTCACAACCAGGAACCCAACATTTTTGCTTCCTGTTTTTTCAAACAAAGCCCTGTAAAGCAAGAGTTTTGTACTTAGACAATAACTTGCAATACCTCGTCATCCAGCATAATAACAGAGTTACCAACATCTGAAAAATACATAGAGTTGTTAATATTGCCAACCAATGCTCCAATAATTCACAAAATTTACCATCAACTATGAATTTTGAAAGAAATTAAGTATTTCTGTGCCTTTATTACTGGGGGGAGGAGGGGGGAGAAGCTGCCTTACAGAAAAATTCAGATTTGGGATTTGAACATCCAGCTGCAGTGAGTTTCAGAAAAAACTTATTTTCACCACAGCGAAATAAAAACCTTTGTGGAACAATGTAACCTGAAAAAACTGAAACATGTCAGCAATACACCATCATGCTGACACGTAAGACGAGAAATATGTTTTGGACAGAATGGCATACCTAGACGACGGCTATGTTCAACAGTATGGACTTGTTTACAGTCTTATGAATGGCGTTACTATGGATAAAAACAAACAGGGGAAGCAATTAAGAGCTCACGAAATTTAATAAAAAGAACAAATTAGCATATTTTCCTTCCTTTTTCATCATGAACCTAAAGTTCTGAGCTAACGAAAAAGTGCGTTTTAAAAAATTAAATAAGATTCGGTTTAAGTAAAATCTACTTTTGACCTTCTCTATGCATGCCTTTACTTAAGAAATGTTCAACGCACTTTGTTAATGCGGTGCGTGCAGCGGGAAACTAACCATAGTGAAAATGAAGTAAACATTAAGTACTGTAACTACTGCTTACAGGTAATTCAACAATGAAAAAAACATCATATCTGATCTTTTGAAATATTGAGAAGCAAATTTACTAAGATTTCCAGAGATTTTACTGTTTAATACGAACTCAATCAGGGGGTGGGGAGATTTATTGCTGTAGCTACTTATAGAACAAACATAAGCTGTCATGTTTCACAAAATCAAGTTAGGTTCTTATTTCAGCTAAAAGAAGATATACAACGTTTAGACACGGACAGATTACACCGTAATTTGTCAGAAATACTATCTCGCTAAAATATCAAGATTTTATCGTCTAAATTTGAAGACAACTTTATTTAATACTCTTACGCAGAGTAAACGTGTATTAAAAGAGAATTTATCTGAAATCAAACTTCATCTGATGCATAAACTAAGGAAAATAATACAACTGAAACTATTGTTTCGTTGGAAACATTCGAAAACACTCAAGCGTCAAAGAGCAAAATAGGGTATTGTTTGATATAAACGCCAAAGTGAGATTCGAGTTTTAAACAAGCTCTTTTCAGTGGACAAGTAATTGTACTACCATCGTTTCTTTTTTTTATTATTTGTATGGACCTACGACAAATCGGAAAAGTTTAACAATAGGGAACGGATGTTCATATAGGTAAGGGTATATTACCAAATTATGAACATACATAAATACCTCACTGACATTGACTAACCGTTTGTAAAACAGACGCTCCTTCACGTGTGGCACACTCGTAACGCACGAGATGAGGGACACCGCTACATCAACGCGACACCTGTTGCTCGTCGCTTCCTGACAGCTACTGCCGCCAAGGGAATACAGAAAAGGCAGAATTAGTCAAGTTGGTAGACATGCGTATCGCTGGCCATCTACCGGTGCTTGTGACAAACTACATAAAGCTTGACAGTTGATGTGCGAGATGTGCGGTGGGAGGTGTAATGCAAAGCAGAGAACTTGTTGTCTGGTTGTTACGTCATGGTTCAGCTGATTAAATGACTTACTGAAATCTAATACACTCTGAAGATCTAATGTAATGTATCAGTCCTTTGCACTGATAGTATTAACTTCAGTCCATATAAATATTATTTTTTTTTTTTGCTACCAAGATGTGACATTTTTTAGAAAGTGTAATACTTAATGTATTATAACATAAAAATAATTTTAAAATGCATTATGTTTCAATTTTCTTTCGACGGATGTTAGAACACATTTCGTTTTTGCATGTCTGGGTGGCTAATTTAAAGCTATCACAGCTTACCGGATCGAATTTCGGTTGTTAGTGTCCATTTATCAGTCAAATTCATTTTTCCCCTGGTGTGTCTGTGAAATAGCTTTATGATACTTTTCTCTGTATGTCTATGAAAATTTATGTAAAACTGCCGTTTGCTATTCTGTTTGTGCCCATACCATACTTTTTTTTAATGGCATTTTGCTTGTTTGTTTATATCTAGTTTTCAATTCTTGATGTAAAAGTTTGTACGCACCATATTTAGGAACAAACTTTAATAAATAAAAAATATGAAAAAAGTACTTATTTCTTTTGCTATAAGCTTATTTCACTTTATTTCCGTCTCAATTTACAATGTTATGCTTAAGTTTGTGAATATTTCTGTTTTCAATCAAGTTTCGGGATTACTGGAGATCGCGATTCCGCCAGGAGTTTACATAAAAATACTGCAGTGGTCAAGCGCAAGACCAATAGAAATTCTTTCCCAAGTACATTTAACGGTTTCATGCTGGTCCAGGCTGTATTACAACCTAATTTCTGCTTCAAAATAATGGTCCAGGCTGTATTATATCGTAATTAGTGCTTGAAAACAATACATCTTGCGACTGACTACAGCAATTTTCCAACGATATTACTGTATGTTGTTGTAGCGGAATCGCAATCTCCAGTAGACCCCAAGTTTCTATGTCACAATACGGAAATTGGATCCCTACTACTTTAATAAAAAATTATTATGGTTTGGGAGGTCTATTATTTTTTTCCTGCCTACGCAACAAGTTGGATTCAAGAAGAAATAGTCCTTCTGGTATGGAGATTTTTACACGTTTTTTTGACAACATTATTTAAGATTGCGTTTCTATTACAGCAATCAAATTTATATGTATTGCACAAACATTACACAAAATACAGCATAATGTTTACGGAATGCTGTACATCATATATATATATATGCGACCTAAAATGACATTTATAATATGCGCAGTGAAATATTCCTCTGACCATCTACAGTTGGGGGGGGGGGGGGATGAATCGTAAGAACGGACGCCGTCATTTGCCATTCTGGTCCAGGCTGCATTTCAACCCATCAATAGCAGCGCTATTATCGTTGGACGTTGCATTATTGCTGGTGGCGACCGTAAGTGGTAGATAGTGCGAAATTTCTAGGTTTGCATTTTGATTATAATTTAAAATATAAATTGGTCTTCTGAAGTGGTTGGGTGCATGCATATTTGCAATTCATACAATTTTAGCAATAGGTGAGCTCCGTATTAGGAAACTGCTTTATTTTCACTCCTTAATGCAATGCTGTTCTGGGGAATTCTGCTCATAGAGACAAAGTGTTCAGAGACCAAAAGTGAGTAATAAGAATTATATATGGGGCAAGTAGTTGAACTTCATGCACACAGCTGTTCAAGACGTTGTTATTAATTTTTAAGTGTCAGTTATCCTAGTCATCTAATTACCCATATTTATTTTATTTTTTGAAACTATCTTTAATAATTGAAGTGTTAAATTCCTCCCCCATGTACTTTTCCGATTTATAAATTTTAATTTGCTTAAAGGTTTTTGGTAAATTATTCATCATTTCACTTGATAATCTGTTCCAATCCCTGACACCCTTACCAACAAAAGAAAATTTTCCCATTCCCTTATGGATCAAATCGAGCGCCAGCTTGTGGTCATAGTCATCTTTCCCCTTCCATGCACTATTCCTAATTCTTTGACCAATATCACTCCAAGCTCCATCACCAACATATGCCCTGTAGTTCCCCAGTACTCTCTTCACCTGCCTCCTTTCCTCCAATGACTCCCAATCCAGTTCTTTTATCATATCAGTTACAGACTGGGTCCTGTGATAATTTCCACAAACAAATCTAGCTGCTCTTCTTTGCACACCTTCCAACTCATGTATTTGATAACCTAAATGTGGGTCCCAAACTACAACATCAAATTCAACCAACAGTCTGAACAAAGTTTCGCAATCCAATTCCCTAACTTCTCATCACCCTCTCCAGTAAATGAAGGATTTTGCAACCTTTTCCTACCACCAACCCAGTGTGCTCTACCCAGTTGAGTTTGTTATCAAATGTTATGCCAAGACATTTACATTTCAAAACTTTAACAAGTAGTTCTGACCCCACCCTGTAATCACATTAATGTTCTTTGTAGTCATAAATTATACTCTATTTGAAACAGAGCAAAATACACAATTATGGCACTAGAAGTAAAAATGATCTTCACAAGGATTACAAGTTGTCATTTGTTCAAAAAGTGGATACATATCTTTAATAAGCTCCCAACACATCTTAAATGCCTAGCAGATGATAAAATTAAATTCAGGAAAAAATTAAAAGAAGTTTTAACTGACAACTCTTTCTCCGCTGTTGAAGAATTTATTTGTAAGGTAATTACAAAATAACAGCCAGCAATTGTATAAATGTAGCTGATTTAATTAATGTACCATGTTTGCGGTGATTATACATCTTCTGGTGTATTTATCTGTTTTCTTTTGCAATTGTTTATCTGTAAATTGACGGCATTCCACATATTCAGTCTCTTATATGAGGATCTATGTAAAATGACTGAATTGTATTGTTTATAGCTATGACAGTTTTTATGTGAAGCTTGCGAGGTATGTAGGCCTATATATTTTATGGCAAAAACAGAAACATATTCTTATATAATATTGTCGAAAGTACGTGTGTAAACATTATGAGACTTAGAAAATAAGTCCTAGTAGTTGTGTAAGTGCCTTGGTACACAAGTTCTTTAGAAGATGAAATTTAAGAATTTGTGTACATTAACGCTAGCAAATATATATTATGATGTAAAGTGGTTCAAAAGAAAGTAGTTCTATAAACATGATTATGTGATAAAAATGTGTTATTGTCTGTTGATGTTTGTTGTGGGTGTTTCTTTGATGAGAAACTTCATATTTAAATGAAAAGTCGGGATTTCTGGAGATTGCGATTCTGTGAGAAATTGGTGTCATAATACTGCAGCTAAGTCAAATGCAAGAGACCGCTAGAAATACTTTCCGAATTATATTAATTGGTATCATGCTGGTCCAGGCTGTATTACAATGTAATTTCTGCTTGAAAATAATGGTCCAGGGTGTATTACAACTATATTACCTGTTGAAAATAATGTGTCAGGAAATTGACGACTGCAGTGTTATGATGTCATTAATGAATGTTGTTGTAGTAGAATTATCATCTCTGGTAGATCCAAAAAGTGTATTGGTTGATAGAATCCCTGAACCAATAATATTTATAGTATAAAACATACAAAACACTATGTTTATAGTGTCATTTAATCTAATGGGATGGCAGCCATACTATACTATCTTTGTCCAAAAGCATTTATGCAGAAGAAAGTAGTAATGTTAGTATCATATACCACAGTTTTACCAATTTTCTGTGGCTCTTATGATTAATATGACAACTGCACTATTCACAGAATTTTATTCTATGCATTACCTAACTTTGTCAGAGTTCGCAAATACATAAACATGGTGTCTAGTGTTCATGATTAATAGATTTTTGTGGTATGCCACATCGTTTATTTCATAATCTGAGCTTATGGCTGGTATCCTACAGCCTTTGTCAGAGATACTATTTATGTTGACAAAGCAACGAGTGCCAAGCATCGCAGAGTAAAAGACTGCTATCTTAGTTGATGTTGTTGGTATTCTTCAAGTTTCTGCTGCCTCTTTTACGTGTCAAGCCACCAGTGGTCTTCTCTACACAGCAGCCACGTGTCTTGAAATTTTATATGTTAATGGCAAGGCGAACTACAGTGGATTTCTTGCTTTTGTTATATTTATAGTGGTGGGTATGCGGCCTGTCTCGCAATGTAAACACTGCCTCAGCTGCAAGGGATTTCTTAAATACCCATAAGCTAGTGTGGGTGTAATCTATCTTTTACCCTGGTTAATGACTGAACCAGTCCGCAGTGAGCCTTATACACTATTTGCACCTCCAGCCAGTTTAACAGATTCCCAATCTGATCAGTGATACCATGTATGTATGGGAGACCGGCATCTAGTGATTTTTTTTAACTTTATGGTATTATTGGTGTGTGGTATATTATGAAATTATTTGTACAGGATGTATTTCAGGAATGTGTGCAATTTATTTCCAATAACAGTGTCTGACAAATTACTGAATGTGAAAGCATCACTACTTCAAGGGTCATTCTTATTTTAGACCACGAAGTTTTTTTCCCATATATGCAAAATCTGTTCATAATTTGTTACAGTTTTCACAATCTAATTAAAACCTTTTGTGTTATATTCAACACAGATACATTTCATTTAATTCCAATTTATTTCAGGACCTATTTCAAATATTCTTTATTTGTTTTTCATGTGTTTTATGTCTTTGATAAATTGGGAAAAAACCATGTAATCACCTGCATATAAATGATGAAAATAAAAGCTCCTTCGATTAGAACACCTGTACATCCACATTTTATTGTACATTATTTGAGTTGCATCACGTGTCTCTTCTATTATTATAATAATTTCAATTACAATGGAGCACACATGCTCTGGTGGCAATGTCCCTACACCTTCAACTTCCTATGTCTTAATTTCTTTCCTTCTTTCTTGTACTTCTCTCCTCCACCTTCAATAGTGCCCTTTCGAAATTGCAACTTTAAAATCGTTCAGAGTTTTTGGTAAATTTTCCATTATTTCCCTTAGTAGTTTATTCCAGTCCCTGACTCCCTCACCTACAGAAGAAAATTTTTCCAATCCCTTTTGCCTGAATTCGAGTGCCAGCTTATGATTACAATTATCTCTTCCCCTCCATATAGAACTCCTAATCCTTCTACTAAATACATCCATGCATCATCTTGGTTATAAGCCTTGAACAAACCTAACACTCTTTTCACACGACTTCTGTCTCCCGATTACTTCCAACCCGACTTGTTGAGCATTTCAGTTACTGATTGCAATCTGTGATAATTTCTGCAAACAAATCAAGATGCTCTCCTTTGAATCCCCACCAATTCCTGAATTTGCTATCCATAATGTGTGTCCCACACGGCACCACCAAGCAATGGTCTGACTACGGTTTTGCAACTCATTTCTCTCACTTTCCTGCTACATCTCCTCATTACCCTCTCCAGTTAATAAAGGACTTTGAAACCTCTTCCTACCACCTGCCCAATTCAGTTTACTGTCAAAAGTTATGCTCAGATATTTACAATTCGGACATTTAACAAGCAAGTCTTTCCCTAACCTATAATCATATATAATCTTTTTTATTCATGTACCTAATTAGCTGACACTTCTTGACATTTATTTTCATTCCACAATTAAGTACCCAGCTAGATATCGTGTTCAGATCCTCTTGCAGTTGTTCATAGTCCTCTACTGTTTCAATCCCTTTGTATACATTATGTTATTTGCAAACACTCTAACTTCTGAATTCAACTCGTCAATACATTCATTCGTTAGAATAATGAACAGTAATGTTTATGTCAACTGAGTTAAATAAAAAGTTTTGTCTGTTCATGTCCCTTCTTTCACATTATTGTTCTCATCTTTGATTATTATTGTTGTCATCGTCATCTTCAATTATGATGTAACCTGAGACCAGATGGTGATTTACCTATGCACTAAACTTGGACATCCAAAATTTTTAGTTTAAATTCATTATTTTTTGGGGTAAATTAACCTTTTTGACACCTCCCTGATAATTTGTTCTCTTACCTACAAATGAAAAAAATTTCACTTTCTGATGCAAGAGTTTATGGTTAAAATCATCTCTTCCCTTCCGCATTCCTACGCCTAATTCGGTCATATTGAACTATAAAATACTGTCAGGATTGGTTTCTGGTGCGCCCATGCTTTTAGACAAAAATTATTAATAATTTAATCGTGATGGACCATACGCTCTGGTGGCAATTCCTGCAGTCACCTAATGACCCCTTTTTTATTACCTTATATAATCTGACTGTTAAATTCCTACCACATATACTTTTGCAATTTATGAAATTTAATTTTAAATTCCTTCAGCATTTTTGGTACATTATTCATCACTTCACTTGGTAATCTGTTTCATTCCCTGACACCCTTATACAAAAAAGAAAATTTTCCCAATCCCTCATGCATGAAATCAAGCATCAGCTCGTGGTTATGGTCGCCTTTCCCCTTCCATGCACTATTCCTAATTCTTTGACCAATATCCCTCAAAGCCCCATCACAAACATATGCTCTGTACATTCCCAGCACTCTCCTTATCCTCCTCTTTTCCTCCAATGACTCCCGGTCCAGCTCTTTTATCATATCAGTTACGGACTGGGACCTGCAATAATTTGCACAAACACATCTAGATGCTCTTCTTTGCACACCCTTCAACTCTTGCATTTGATAACCAAAATGTGGGTCCCAAACTACACCACCATATTCAACCAATGGTCTAACCAAAGTTTTGTAACCCAGTTCCCTAACTTCTCAGGTACATCCTGTCATTATCCTCTCCTGTAAATAAGGGATTTTGTAACCTTTACCTACCACTTTCCAATGTGCTCTGTCTAGTGGAGTTTATTATCAATCGTTATGCCAACATATTTACATTTCAAGCCTTCAGCAAGAAATTCTGACCCAACCCTATCATCACAAACAACCTTTAGTCTTTTATCTGTGTACCTAATAAGCTGATTCTTCTTGGCATTTATCTGTATCTTCATTCCATGCTGGCCTACCCTGTCTGCAGCTGCTCACGGTCCTCTCCAGTGGATCCTATTATACACTATTATGTCATGTAGTTATGATCCATTCTACACTCTTGTCTGAAACAAATCACAGGTTCTGATATCACCAGACATATACACATACAAACTGCGTTCGTACTTCACACCAGTGGCAAGTAGAGAAATCTCACCCAAAAAAAAAGGTCCCCAAAATCGGTGTTGTCGGGGATGACCTTGGTGCTTTTGGAGCCCCCTAGCCCCCCCTCCCCTGGATCCGCCACTGTTCACACCTGACTGGGCTGCCGAACCAAGGTATGTTTGAAACAGAAATGGGAAGCTATATCGTCGTCGGTTCAAGAGAAGATTGACAATTGTGGTATTCATCAAATCTGTCCAGTTTATGGGAAAATAGGTACAACAATGAAGGTGCTCTCGACACTAGAACTATTGTGAGCGCAGCTTGTTAACATTCTAAATTTGTAGATTATTTATTGTAGCAGGAAAATTGTTCATTAAGTAAGGACAAATTTTGAAGGGGATCGTGGCGGGACCCCCTCAAACTTGGGTCCCCCCGCGACTGTGGTTCTTGCGGTAGCCTTAAACTGGCCCTGGTCTAATCAATATAATTTTGCCAACAGGGTCTAGATGTATTTAATTAAATTAGAGGTTTATACTTAGAGCTATAAGTAGCATATCTCCAACTCTTGGGAAACACTCACGCTATTACTAAAAATTCCTTGAGAATTTAGATCGAGTTTTAACTTTATTTATGTAACAGCTAGGACATCCACTCCTGTAGCAGTAATAAGGCTCTCAAAAGATTGCATTACCCATGGTTTCTGTTGAGCCGATATTTGTATGTAATGCAAATCTTACCTACTGAGATCAAACTTAAATGATTCAGCTCTATTATGAAGATCAAGGAAACTGCAGACAAAATCACTACAGAAGTGCCTGCTGTAATATCTGATTTAACTTCTTCACTTAGTTCTGAACCAGAGGTACACAGCTTATTCTTTCGATGACAACAGATCATTAGCTGCTTCTAGATTTGGATACCACCAAATAATGCATCCACATCTATATACCAAACATTAAACTTAGTTGCTGATATGAATGTTGTGCAGCATTCCCTCTCTATGCCTAGGAAACAGATATGATTGTTGAAAGAGATGAAGCTGTGAGCTGAGTTTACAAATCAGCAACCTCAATCTACTTCTGCAGACAGCAGCCTCAGATAATATGAACTTATATGAAATATTTATTCAAAAAAAAATCCTTAAGCAAAACAACTACTGAACCAATAAATATATTGCATACTACCACACACTGGTGCTGCAAGCTTTACTCTGGCGCTAAACACAACTGTGGCTTAAAGAGGTATAACGCCAAAACAAGGAAAACTTGTGAGCACAAACAGGATTAAGTGATTTCTCCATTCCAAATACTTCATGGGATTAATCAATTTCAGAGCTATGGCCTGACTGCCAAGAAACAATTAGTGTGGCTACTTAGCAGTCACACACCCTAACTATAGAGAGAAGATAATAATAAAAGATTAAATAACACTTCCCTAAGTCAGAATACTCACAACCAAAAACTCTTAAGGAATTTAAAATTTGCAAATTGTAACAGTAAATGGTGTAGGAATTTAACACTCCAATTATAAAATAAAAATTTAAAAAGATAATTAGACAACAAGGGGAATGGCCACTGGAGGGTTAGCTCCAGCACAATTAAAATTAAAAACAACACAAATACGAAAGGAAACCAACTGTGCTCTTGGCAGCTGTTCAGCCACAGTAGGTAAAATCCTGGCACTAAAACATTTAACAAAGTCTAAAAACAAATAATTCTACAGTTTTCTCATTAATATTATAATGGTTTATTTGAAACAAGAAACTAGGTACATTTCTTATAATTATCCTCTACTCTGTCACAATATAGTCCATCTAAATCTCTCCGTGCAATCTCACTAGTGGAAAGAGTAAATTTTAATTATATTTACTGCAAAGGATGTCACAACCATCATATATATTATTTTTCTAAGGTGTTTTCTGTCACAAGCCATTACCTTCCTTCATACTTAACTGAAATCATGAATGAGGTATCAATTTAAAGCTTATGGTTTCCACTTTGGTCACATCATATTTTAAGAAAGGAATTTTTCGGAATTCGGCCCTTAAAGGGCAAAAATGTCAATGTTTCTAAAATGCTGTTTTTTGTTATACAAGTCATTTATCTCTCTGGATACCTATCTGGAATTGTTTAATAAAGCATAATTTTAAAGAATAAGATCTCTGCTTTGGTGACATCATATATGAAGACAGAAATTTTTTGGACTTCGACCCTTAAAGGGAAAAATAACAATATTTCTGCAACATGTTTTTGTGTCACGAGCCATTTATCTCCCTTCATAGCTAACCGATATAGATAAATGATGTGTAATTTTAAAGATTAAGT